>CM023103.1:63321298-63834851 GCA_013103745.1 Gardenia jasminoides
TAGGCAAATGTCAGAGCCTCGAGTCTGGTCCCCAAAATCGGTACTATACAAAGGAACCGCTTGTAGCCAATTACTTGTTGTAAACAATTCGTTGTCACCTTTTTGATAATTCCAAAGTCACCATCACAATCTAATAATCAATTTATTACACGCAGTCAATAAATACTACCAACACAAAACTATCTCAAACCATTTTTCACGTTTTCCTTTATCAATCCCACTCAACTACTATTTCCTTCCACTCACAAACCACGACATCATCTCACCACTGCAATATTTTTTTTTTTTTATAATTCCTATTGAAACGTTCTTACTCAAAGGCCAGTTTTTTTTTTTTTTAAAATTTCTCCTTGTTTCTGAAATTCAAGTAAATTCTCCTGTAAAATTAATTTACGCAACAATTTATTTACTTCTTTATAAATTGCGCACACAAGAGTATATCATTGACACTAGTGAGGATAAAATTAATAGTTTCTCCTTTACTGGTGCAGACAGGCTGATCCTGCAAATCTAAATTTCAATGGTAAGAATTGAGGTGGGGGAGTGTAAGTGAAAGATTCAAGATTCGAGACCCTCCCCTGCACATAAACACACACACACACACACAAAAAAAAAAGGTAACAATTGAGGGCCATCACATTGAACTACACGTTGTGCTGGCCCAGAGAGTTTTGAGGGTAGCCCAATAACATTGTACAAAGCCCATTTATGGACAGACAGGCACAGTCTTTGCTTTTCCTGACTACAATGTCTGAGCTAAACTTAATTGATTAGGTAGATCATCAGGTAAGACATGAAATTGAATTTATCCATTGCCGTGTAATTCACGGGAGTGCAACACTTTGTTATAGGAAGTTAATCTTTTGCCCTTTTTTTCCCCTATCTAATTAATGCAAATTAACAATGTGCTACAATCTGTTAGAGAAAGGTTCAGTCTTGGGATAAAAATAGGCTGAGCGATTCTTAAGTTCGAGTCATCATTGTTTTAGTTACATGGCTTACCGAACACTTGATATAAACGTCAGAACTTGAGTAGGAATACAAAAAAGTTTGCACCAAACATGAGTTCTTGCTTAACGTCTGAGGAAGAAATGTTGCTCAAGTTTCAAACTAACCAAAAACTGTGGCAAATAGCAAGTGAAGAAAACATGCCACAGCCGCAGCAGAAATATGATAAGTTGTCTGTAAAGGACATTTCCTATAAAGGCAGGGAAAATTTCAGGGATCTTGGAGAAGCCCTCAAACATCTGTTCATGTTAAAACAAGATAAAAGCAAAGATGAAACAAGCATTGGGTTAATCTGTTCATGATCTGGCTGAATTTGCAGATTCCCCAAGTTTTAACATTTTTAACTATGTAATATAAACATAGGAGCTCATGCTTTTTTGTTGCCTCAAATTTTTAGGCTTAAGATGGAGTTAGGGAGTGAAAGACACATGATTAGGACAAAATTTGTGCACTCAGCTAATACATCTCTTTAATCACTCATAAAGCAAAAGGTTTCTCCACAAAATATTGTCTGACAAGTGTAACCTTGCATGTCTTGAAATTCTTTATTTACTTTGTGAAATGCTTAGTGCTAAATTATATCAGCTACAATCAGCTTCAAATCAGTAAACACCTGGACCTATTCACAAGAAGTTCTTTCTGCCCAAACCAATACCACCTTAGAGTCTTTCTGACCCAAAAAAAAAAAAAAAATACCACCTTAGAGGGACAATGAATTAATAATGTCCCTGTTCCATCTTGCTGCTTCAGTTACTTATATGTTAATCGAGGGCATAGGGAAGGCAAATTAACGAAACCGAATAAGTATTAATGTATATCTGTCGCTGAATCAGGTATACATTTGAGTCAACAAGCGGTAGATTTCGACAAAATACTCTACACGGGAGAGAGGTCGTTTCGGTGTAAGAAGTTTTAAAACAGATTGTAATTCATTATACATTTAATTTGTATATCTTTAAAATGGTGACACAATATTTTATTAACTTTCACGAATCACAATAATTTGTACATATTAATTTTATTGAAATTAATGTGACGGTGAAAATATACTTTCATATTTTGCAATATTAACCCAATCTAACTCAAAATTTAAGAAAACTTTGACAACTAACCAAGAAAAACGAGAGCATTTATAGAAAAAATGCCACTACTTTATCACTTTGTGACACATGATATATTTGATATAAATAATTTATTAGACTTTAAAAACTCTTTTTTCCCCCCAAAATAAACAAGACCTTTGGATAAGCAGCTATCGATGGTTGGTCTTAGGAAATACCAGTACTCTCCAAGAAACAGCCACGTATCAGTTAACAGGGTCATTTGGGTCATTTTGCTGTGCCTAGCCAAACAAGTGACGGCAACAGACACGCCAATCTCCCACCGGCCCAGGCCAAGGTGACCTATACTCTTACTCTCCTTTTTTGGTACCAACACTAATAAATTAATTCGCATATTCTCAAATCTCGATCTGCCCAATCAAGGGGAAAAAAATCAATTTTCCCCCAAGCAAAAAAAGGAAAAAAAATTAAGTACTAAATACCAAAACGAAAATCAGGAAAAAAAAAAAGAAAAAGAAAAAGGGAAAAAAAATCCACTAGCGGTTTCACATATATTTCCCAAGCATTTCTCTCTCACATCTGTGGAGTTCCCTGAGGAGCCATTTTCTCTCTCTTCTTTGTCTTCTCCCCGTCTCTCTCTCCTCTCGGAACTTTTCTGCAGACTTGGTTCATTATCAAAATTTTAATTATTTTTATCGATATATATTCGTAGGCATTAATACGTCGCCATGGCTTCGGAGAATTATACCGACAAGAACGCGATTTTTCGGAAGCTCAAAGCCAAGTCCGAAAATAAGGTAATTTGTTTTTGAAATTCCTTTTTTTTTTTTTGTTTCGTTGTTGTTTCTACTTTTGCTTGAATAGTTTGATGTGGAGTTTCTAATGTCATAGTTTGAGTTGCAACTTCTAAGATCTGATTCAGATCTGAGATTTTTATGCGCAGATCTTTTTATTCAGTGCGATTAATTGTTTATTTTGGATTTTTGGTGGAAAATTTTTTTGTCAGATGTGTTTTGATTGCAACGCGAAGAACCCGACGTGGGCGTCCGTAACGTATGGGATCTTTCTCTGTATTGATTGTTCGGCGGTTCACCGGAGCCTCGGTGTTCACATTAGCTTCGTTAGGTATATTCTTGTTCTCTTTGCTTTTTTTTTTTAATCTTCAAATTGATGCATTGGTAATTTGAAGGTTTAATTTTTGGTTGGGTTGATTTTTGATCAGCTGATTGTCTCTTCTAGCAGTAGTGGATTTGTAAATAGCCTGCATAGAAATTAATGTTAGAAATGTATGTATTTTGTACCCTTTTGACTCTTTTTCTTTTTTTAATGAGAAGAGTGTGTCAAAGCGGTTTCTGGGAGCCGCGTGATGATGCTTTGTGACCTATAAGAGGAACAAAAGTTATCCTTTCTGATTCTCACGTCAAAGTTTGCTGAATTCCTCCTTGCTTATGTTATTCTCTTGATCGCAATATAAATTACAGGTAGTTCCATCCTTTTTATAGTTTTGAATTTGATTAATAACTAGGGGAAGCTGCACATTTGAGTGTGCATATGTAGGAAAATTGAAAGAGAATGAGAAATTAAAACAGGTTGGTGGAAGTGCAAGGTTGGAAGCTGAGGGTAGGTAGTCATTTACTTTGTATTAGGGCATTATAGGGAAACCAGAAAAAAAAAAAAAGGTGCATCAAATGTCTGCTTTTCTCAATGCTGAAGTAAATAATGTTGGGTTGAAGTTGATGTTTGGTGTTGGTCTGCAAAGTGTTAGAGAATGCTTTAGTGTGCTGAACTTGGCAACTTTTACAGCTTTAAGGTGTTTATCAAGAATAATGCCTTTCTGTTCAATAGTCACATGAGCATGCTCCAGAAGGGTCATAAGTTATGAATAGACATTGGAAAGTTGCTTTTCAAGTTTTAAATTTTAGTTAATAAGAAAGAAGTTAGACGAGCAACTAGAAGAAGTGTGCACAGGAACTAAACTTGATTGTGCAGAATAATGTTCTGGTGAATTTAAAATGGTGTCGGATCATGAGTTGCTAGAACCTACTTGCTTTAGACAAATTAGAATAAGAGGATAACACTGTTTTGGAGGGTTGAGCTGTTGAGCAAAGCTCTTGGGTAGTTCCTGCTGTTGCACTAAAAATGCTGCTGGTTGGGCCTTTCATGTCATGATTTTCTTTGAAGAGCATCAAAGCAATTATTGCCAAGATGTATGGATGTTGAGTCAATAATCTGCACCTTTAGGTCCTTGATGAAGATTATGTGAATAATCATGTTATAGTAGCTTAGGTTCCTGAGTTAATACTGGCATACCGTTACTTGAGAGCAAACTGTTTATAAAAGAGGTGTTATGAAAATTTACTGAGCCTTGCATTGCACCTGTTTAACCTTTCAATACTTGCTCTGAAGGATGATGGTCCCTCTTGCCATCTACCCCTGTTCTGTCCACCATTACCCCCTTAATGCCTCCATCAGCTTTCTTTCCCATTATACACTAATTTTCATTTATTAGAGATTAGCACTCCCTCTAGACGATGCACGTTGTTCCTTTCGGTTTGTTGTTTGATGACATTACTCAGATAAAAAATTGTTTTTCTTTTGCTGCACCAGTTCAGCATTAGTTGGGCTTTTCATGTGCTGTATCTCACTTTTGTCATTGTGAGGCACTTGTAGTTGTTTCTTTCCCATATGGTATGCTTATGACTTATCAAGCTGATCTGTCTTGTAGGTCGACCAATTTAGATTCATGGTCCCCAGAGCAGTTGAAAATGATGTGCTTTGGTGGAAATAACCGTGCTCAAGTTTTCTTTAAACAGCATGGATGGACTGATGGGGGCAAGATTGAGGCGAAGTATACTTCTAGAGCTGCCGACTTGTATAGACAATTGCTTGCTAAAGAAGTTGCTAAAAGCACTGCAGACGAAGCTGGTTTGCCATCATCACTGGTTGCTCCTCAATCAGCACAAGCTACTAATGGTTTTCCTGATATTAAGACTGCTGAAGCTCCAAATCAGAGTTCTTTTCTAAAAAATGAAACTTCAGAGGTTTCTTCTTCACCCAAAGCTTCCCAGTCTGTTACTACAACAACTGTTAAGAAGCCTCTAGTTGCTAAGAAAACCGGGAAGACTGGGGGCCTAGGAGCTCGAAAACTTACTACAAAGGTTTGAAGAGCATTTAAAGTTCATGAGAATACGTTTTATCCTCTCTCTGAAGTGCCATTGTAATTCTTCGATTGGTTGATAGTTGAACTCATTGTTTGCTTGTTGCAGCCAAATGAAAGTCTTTATGACCAGAAACCTGAAGAAGCACCTGTTCAAGTTCCATCAGCTGACTCCACAAGTAGCACACCCAAATCATTTGCTTCTCGCTTTGAGTATACTGATAATGTGCAACCAGCAGAAATTAGTTCTGGTGGCACACGTGTTCTTAGCCACGTATCACCTCCAAAATCTTCTAATTTCTTTGCTGAATATGGCATGGACAGTGGCTTCTCAAAGAAGACCAGCTCAACTTTGTCCAAAGTTCAAGTAAGCTTTGATAACAATTATCCTATCATATTCAGCTGTGGAGTGTGATTTTGTAGTTTCGAATCTGCTATGGATTATGACTGAGATACATGTCTGATTGGTTGAAGGAATGTTTCGCTTTTCTTTTTTCTTTTGGGGGGGAGGGGGGCGGAAAATGTCTTTTGGATAACTGATACGGTGGTTCAAAAGGTTAAAAGGATAAGCTCATGTTTAGTTCTTTTGTTGATTGAAGTGCTTGAGTTCTCTATGGACATTGTCTCTTGTCTTTTAAAATAGAACAAGCTATCACATTGTGAACACAGTGAAACCTAAGAATACCATAAAAAAATGGAAACTTTTGAGAGGAAAAAAAAAAGGGTAGTTTTAGAGCCTTATATTTCTGGGACTCATTTGTTAGAAAACATTAACTTGTTTAGTCTTTATCAGGTTGAAGAAACTGATGAAGCAAGGAAGAAGTTTTCCAATGCTAAATCTATCTCTTCTGCTCAGTTTTATGGTGATCAGAACAAAGTCGATGAGATGGGAGCTTCAGTTTCTCTGCAGAAGTTCTCGGTATGTTGATTTTGTTGATAGTCTAAGCTTCTCTGTTTTTAGGTGGGAACTCTTCGGGAGAATAGGTTACCTTCTGTAAACTTGTGTACTGCATCAAGCTCCTCCATTTTGTGGATGATTTTTTCTTTACCCCTTGGAAATATTTATTTATTTTGTTTGTCTGGTTTGTTTATCACAATTAATTGTACTACTTTTCTTTGATAATCTGCAGTGCCTTCATGTGGTTATCCTTTTCCTCTTTCCAGCCACATTTTTCATATGCCAATTATTGATGTTTTGTGGTTAGTTTTAACTTGCAACTATTAAACCTAAACTTGAGTGATATCCTGTGAATCTAGACATTTTAGATGAACATTGATCCTTGTCATTGGTGTTAATGCTTTACTTGTCAGTACAGATGCTCATGATACAATTAACTTTTTTTTTAAATTACCAGATATTGGTTTGGGATGCATACATTGTTAAACCGTTTATGCCATCTTTTTGAGCTTCACTAGATAATTGATCTACATTTTACTGGTTGTAGACTCTGTCTCTCTGTGATATTAAAGTATGTTTTTTTTTTTTGTCTCTGTCCAAAGGAAGTTTGGTTTGAACCTCTTGACTGTTGGGTACGAGCAAGTGCGTGAATTCAGATGTAGTAGATATGATACCTTTTTAACAAATTTAGTGTAGCTTTTATAGTATTTCTGCTGTATATTTGGATGTTAGGTTTTTCTTTTTCTTTTTTGCCTTACAGTCTCATCTAAAACATGAAGCTTTTCTGGTTGGTTCTGTCTGTTTTATATTAATTTATGTAGTGATGAGGTTTGTCGTTCATTCCAATCTGAACTTGAAAGCTGGATGAAAGATATATTGTTCGGAAGACTGGTATTAATGACTCAGCCTAGTTGTTTTAGCTTAGATGACCTGTATTTTCTTAATGGTCTAGTTATTTATGTCCCCTCCTACTCCATCCCCCCCCCCCCTCCTCCCCCTTATTCTGTTTGAGTCAGCTTAATCTCTAGAACTGAAGATTTTGTGGACTTGTGTTGGTGTGTGCAATAATAATGCTAAACAGTAATTCAAGTTTACGAGAATTTGGACATTGCGTGGATTCCATGCATCTTAAATGTCCTTTAGGTAGACATTATTATTGCCTCTAACGGGGATTGGCACACAACTAACTCTTATTTCTTATCCTTTTATTGTTTCACAGGGTTCAAATGCAATCTCCAGTGCTGATCTCTTTGGTCACGGTGACAATAATTCATCTGTCGATGTCACAGCTAGTGATCTGATTGACCGGCTGTCTTTTCAGGTATGGGAATTGTGATGTATAGTGCGACTACTATATTTGATGAAATGATTCTTGCTCTTTTGGGTCTCATAGCACAACCTTTGTATCAGAGTTCATAACATTTAATTCGAGTTGTGTTTGTCCGTTTCCACAGGCACAGCAAGATTTGTCTTCCCTTAAGATTATTGCAGGAGAAACTGGGAAGAAGCTCAGCTCCCTTGCCTCCTCCTTGATGTCGGATCTCCAGGACAGAATCCTCTGAGGGAGCTGCAATTTGTATGTACAATCTAGAGGATTTTGTTACAGAGTTGCAAAAGAGATGTGTAGATGTAAAGAAGCTAAATCTTTAAAATTTTTCCGGAAGACATAAGATTTAAACTTCCTAGGATTATGAGATGGCACCATTATTTTGTAGCTGTGGAATGTAACCATGGTGGTGTATGTGGCCTTCTCTGGCTTTTTCATAGATTTTTTCCTCTGGACAGGCCTCAAATATTTTGTTCTGAATGATGTAACACAAGGTTTTCCTTCGAACTGGCCTTTATTTTATTTTATTTTTTTGTCTCGATGATGTAACAAAAATGGGATTTAAACCAGCTCACCAATTTAAGCTCTATCGACTCTTTCACTGAATCTAATCTCATCCTGGCTTAAGTGTGTTATCCAATTTAAGAAAGGTTATGCCTTGAATTTAACGGAAAATTTCTGGAAATTGGGAAACGTGAATAGGGGGAAGAGAGGAGGTAGCAGCTGGAGGAAAGGGCAAATGGAGCTGGGCGTAGAGAGCGGGGGGGCAGGGGCTGTAATGGTGGATGGCGGTCGATCTAATTAATGTGGGGGCTATGGGGTTATTATTTTGGGAGAAATGGGTTGGAAGGTGGGACTGCCGAAGAGGGGAAGAGGGGGGCGCTATTGGAAGAGAAAAAGCCCACTTCAAAAACCGTCACCCGAAAGCTTCGAATCAAACAAGCATTAATAAATAGCGCCCTACCTAGGTGCTTCCGATGGGAAAGAATTCGGTGAGTCATATGAGCAGAACAGAAGAAAAGATTTCAAATTTTTTGTTGATCAGGCGACACCTAGATTTGAACTGGGGAAAAGGGATTTGCAGTCCCCCGCCTTACCACTCGGCCATGCTGCCAAAACGATACAAAATTGGTGAAATTTGTCCCGTATAACTGCTTTTTATTTTTATTGTACTTGCATCTTGGCTTTTGGAAAGAGGGAGAGTTTTGGGATTTGGGAAACTGGAGTCTGAGGAGGAGGAGGAGGAGGAGGAGGTGAAGTGGAAGGTGATGGAATGGGACTATATAGTTTCCGGGATATTTATGAAAACCTTTTGCTACTATGCATTAGTGTATGCTAGTGAAAAATGGTATTTAAAAAAACGTAGTTGAACAATTGGAAAACTTGTTTTCTATATGCATCCCCATCTAAACACACCCAAGTCTTAATGAAAATGAAGAGAAAGTATGCACAAGTTATCTATATCCTTCTTCAACCTCTTTTTTTTTTTTTTTTTTTTAAACTTCTCTCCCAGGGACAACATTTGAACTTTAGACGCCAGCAAAGGATCCTAACTCTACCTTGTTCCATGTTTTACATTTTATTACACTATCATTTATGCTCCACAAAACATCCTATTTAATTCTCTTTTAAGTTCCAATAACCAAAAACAAGGTAATAAAATTGACTTAAAGAACAAAACTTAATACAAAATACAGAATTTTTATGAATTTTTTGGTGTAATTTTTGTTCTTTCAATTACATATTATTGTTGTTCTAAAACGAGTTCTTATGTGTTGCTCCCCAAGCTTGCTTTCTAACATTACTGGTTAGCTTGCCCTTAGAAAATAACCACTGACAAAAGAAAATCCAAGCACATAATAATGTCTAGAGGCAACCAGTAAAGACCAACAAAGCTAAGATCTTTGCTGTTGTAGTAATAACTTGTGGTTCATCCATCACCAGTGCATGTTTATTTCTTGTGTCGTGGTAAAGATTTAAATTTGTTCGAGTTTCAAAATACATTTTACTTTAGAATTGCTTTTTAATGATTAAGAACGAAAATACTGAAACCCTAAAATTTCGACAGAAGTAAGAACAATATAGAAAAGTAAATTAAGGATCAGAGCTTTTTTTTTTTTTTTCTCACCTCTCTAGACAACTTTTAGAAAAATACCCGAGGGAATGGCATCCTTAAAAACACTGAGAAGATTGTAAAATTTTCCCAAATCTAATACCGTACATCAAAGTTCTACTTCAAGCCTCTTCTTAGAGAAATATATATATTTACGCACTTTGTGTCCACATGGCAGTCCCTGGTGATGCCCATTGAATTTTAATTGGCATGTAATGGCATTCATTTGCTTCAATTAAATTTATAAGCACAATAATATTTCACTAAATATTCTCTTGTTTTGTGATAATCAGGGAGAGCTCCAGTCTTAAACTCTCCAGAACCTCGTAAGCACGGGAATACAAGGATGGATTAAAGTTAAACTCTCACAATGCCTTAAACGGTAAATAGTGAAATTCATCAATCCAGTAACTAGAGTTTAAAAAGATCTACCTTTTATAATCGTTTTTGTTAAAATTTCCTAGATGTTTACATTTCTTCGACAAATACTTGTTGAAGTTGTAGAAACTAAATATCCATCGTTGACTTAATTCATCAATTTAGGCTTGTACTTGTTCTTCGAGAAAAAATTGTAACAGAAGTTAAAAGTCTTTTCTTTACATATTTGTAAAAGTAAAAGCTGGGAAAAAAAAAAAAAAAGCTGTTACTAGCAGCACCTTATTCTGTTGTTAGGTTATTTTCAGATAATTAGCGGCATCGACTCATGGTATGCAACGGCAGGAACTACGGAAAAGCTAATTACTAGTGATAATTGCAGATGTGTTGGGTGACATTTGATAACCAGCTAAAGAGCATACAGCTATCATTTTCATTTATAATAATCCCCAATAAAATTAAGCTACATCGTTTAGAATATATATGTTTTTCAGAGAAAATCATTCAAAGCCTCACTCACATTTTGTCAAATGAATTTTTATTTATTTATCAGTCACTCTTAAAATAGTGACTTTATGTCCGTTACAAAATCAAGCCAATAAAGTTTGATCCCAATTTAGATTTTTGATCCTTTTTTACTCTGAGTCCATCATGTGATTTACACAAGATCATTTTTTGGTGGCAAGGTGGTCAGGTCACATTTGTAGTTTAAAAAAATGGTCCAATCATTTTTGTCTCCATAAAAGTAGGATGTAACTCGAATCACATCCATTTTTCCCTAAAATTTTGAGATAAAATCCAATTCACATTCATTTTTACCACTAAAAAAGTGAAATCTAACCCTTTTCTATATAAAGAAGCACTGCATGCAAGTCACCTGATAATTTTAAACTAAAAATGTTGTCAAGAATCCAAGGTCACTTCATTTTGTGAAGAACATAAATTTATGATTTTAAAAATGAAGGATGTAAAAATTTATTTGACAAGATATGAGGGCGTTTTAAACAATTTTCCTTATTTTTTAAACTTTCACTACAAAGATTTTAACTCTTCCTCTATCTTTTGATATAAACCAAAGATATTTGAATTATTGTAGGATCCTACAACACCTTTTTTTTTTTTTTTTTTAATTCTCATAAGGTTCGAACTCAAAACCTTACAATTAAAGGATGCAAGTCATTTTCACTTAATAACTCTTCCTCTACCATACTTCTATCTTATCATATTTCCTATTTTGTCTCTGAAATATTAATCAAATCACAAACCTATCCACTTTTCGAGTCCAAAAGAGATTGGAAGTAGAGTTTGAAACCATGATATTCCAAAATAAAACGCTTCATTCCAAATGTTGGTGGTTAAATCAAGTATGAACCAAAGATGCAAGGAACAATTTTTTGGGACTTTTTCATGTAAAAGAAAAAAGATTTAGCACCTTCATCATCAGCATCCAAGTAAATCATGAGCTGTCTGCTTGCCCTAGGATTTTGACACGGTAACTTTTTGAACTTCTCTCCCGACAGTTAACAAATTCCCATTGCCTTCCCGGCTTCCCCCCACGTCCATATCTTCCACTCCTCCCTCTCTCTCTCTCTCTTATATACTCTGTCCCTCTCTCCTATAAAATTTCAATCTGTTTTCTTCTGTTTTCGCAAACAACTGCTGAAAATGCCATTGGCGGCTCCACTTTCCCTCCCTTTTCGAAACCTCCAATCATCATCACATAAATCTTAGTTAATCCCATCAATTGTTTTTTTAATCCCCACATTGTTATTATATTATTAACTCAATCAAAACCACAATTCCCCAGCCCCTTCTCACCCCCTCCTTTTCAATCTTTCCAATTTTCAGTTGCTTTGCGAAAAAAATCACTTTCAAAAACATCCCTTCGTACCCCCTTTCCCTCCATTCTCAAGTTCTTCCAAATTTTCCCTTCCCCCCCTTCCAAAACCCTAAAATTTGGAAATTTTCAATTCCATTTTCCCTCCCAAAATCCCTCCGTTTTCTTCCTCTTTTCCCCATTCTGATGGAAACCCACCTCGACGAGCCCCTTGATATTCATCCTCCACTCCTCAATTCGCTCGATTCCCCCAAAACCCTACCTGGGTCGTCACCCCCGATTGCACTTGAGAAAAACCTAAATCCTTTGGACTGTCACGATAATTTATCTCTGTCGAGCGAAGAAACGGTGCCGGATATCGATCCCTCATCCGATTTTGATAGCTTGCTCGAAGATATTGACTCTAAAGATGGTGAACATGAGGAGAATGAGTTGATTTGCCGCTGGCCTATCTACAATTACTCGCCCTACTGGGGTGGACCGTGGTCAAGGCTTCTTGATCCAAGGCCTCGCTTGAATCCTTGGAGTTTGGCTGCGATGGAGCTGGAAGATCGCAAGGCTTCTGAAGGTTCTACCTGGATTAGTTGGTCTTCTTCTACAGATTGTGACAATAAATCCAGTGCTTCAAGTTGGTTGAGTGAAAATAAGTCTCTTATAGTGGTATTGCACTTGAACTTTAAGCAGGCAGTTTTATAGTTCTAGCACCTCTTAATGCTTATTTGCTTCTGAAGCATTGCAGCAAGCGTTAGACATTAGTGTTTTTCAACATTCTGTTGTGATTTTTCCGTAGCCTGTTGTTTTAGGTTGTGCTTGTAGTTTTCTCTATGATTTCCTTTTGTCTCTGTGCTTGGTTTCCGGGGTGGGGTGCATGTTATTTAGAAACTTTTGCATTATATGAGTTAGTTATTCAGTGTTGTGATATAAGTTTTTTAATCTAGCATGCTAGACTTAGAGGGAAAGTTTGTCTTTCTTGAATTTGCTAGCTCTTTATGTCACCCAAAATGAATTTTAGCAGCTATTGAGACAATGGCTTTTCCCCACAAAATTATCAGTTTGGCGCTAGTAGAGTGAAGGGGAAGAGACAATGAGGCGTCAGCTGTTAATTATGATTATTGATTTTATGTTAAAAATTTGTAGGGTGCTGGGCTGGCAAATTTGGGTAACACATGCTTTCTCAATGCCATTTTGCAATGTTTCACTCACACTGTTCCACTACTCCAAGGGCTTCTTTCCTCTGATCATAAAGTGCCCTGTGATGGTAAGATTGCTATACTTAATTATTCCTTTACTTTCATTCTGCTTGCATATTTTGTTAATTTTTAACAAACTGTCTTAGTTGGGTGAGCTTGGAATACGTTTTAGTTTGTGTTGTAATCTAATAGTTGTGCTTCAATGGTCTTTGCAGGTAATAGTGAAGGTTTCTGTGTATTTTGTAGCCTATATGAGCATATTCAGTTTTCGTTGATCTCTACGGGCAAGATCATTTCACCTTGGAAGTTTGTTAACAACTTGAACTGTATCCTCTTCTACATTCTTTTCATTTGTAGCACTGTAGCATTTCATTTTCATTACATAGATTTGTAGTTATTCATTACCTACAGTGGTGTGGATGGTTGACTTTTCAATCAATACTTGTACTTTTTGTCCAAAAACTGGAGAAATTGTATTGGTTTTGCTGGAAATGTTGTCATCTATTCATTCTCTCTGAGTTGTATAGGAGTTTTGGGTTTTGACTTATTTTTTAGTACAATTATTGTGTCTAGATCTTTGGGTTCCTTAATCTTTCAACTGCCAGATTTTTCATCTAGTTTTAGGAGATTTCAGCAGGAAGATGCTCATGAATTCCTCCAGTGTTTTTTGGATAAGCTTGAAAGTTGTTGTGCTGGTTTTGAACTTAAAGACACTGAGCATTCTGGGAGTGACAACATGGTGAAACAAGTCTTTGGTGGTCGTCTTGTAAGCACGGTAAGAGAACAGCTGCTTTTATGGCTTCCTTCTCAATTGGTTTTTGTGGCTTAGACCAGCATGTTATGGATTACAATTTCACTCATGTATGTAACTTGTTTACTAGTGCCAGCTTTTTGCTCTCTTGCATTCGTGTGGCTAGTTGAACTGATGCTATTATGTAATTGCATTGAACTTCAAAATTGCAGCTGGAATGTTGCAACTGTGGTCACTGGTCTGACACTTTTGAGCCATCAATTGACCTTAGTTTGGAGATTGAGAAGGCAAGCGATCTTCATACGGCTCTGGAGTCATTTACTAAACTTGAGAAACTTGAAGACCCAGAAACAAAATTTACATGTGAAAATTGTAAGGAGCAGGTGTCGGTTGAGAAGCAGCTTCTGTTGGATCAGGTCCCTTCAATTGCTGCATTCCATCTTAAGAGATTTAAAAATGATGGTTCTTTTGTTGAGAAGATTGACAAGTATGTAGAGTTTCCTCTGGAGTTGGACCTGCAGCCTTACACTAATCTTGATCAAAATGATGAGGTGCATAATCTGTTTTCCCTGTGTTTGTTATGATTGAGTAGTTGACTGAACTCCTTTATGGATGGATGACTTTGAAGCATATGATCATGCGTTAAGTTGCGCAAGTAGTAATTATAAATTTAGTTGATGTGTTTAAGTAGTTGTGTTAGGATATATGGTGTGAAGGAATACTTGTTAAGATAAGTTTTAGCTTGACATATGCAATTAATTTTTGATTAGGTGGCGTTCAATTTATTTGAGTTGTTAATTAACTCATGTTCATGCAAGGGGTCCATGTTGCTTGCATGGGCAGAGTATTTTGTGGTGTCTTGCATTTGGTAAGGATGAGGAATGTTGTTGGATGAATATGAAAAATTTAATGTACTACCAGTAATGATGAAAATTTGTTTGACAGGAGTTGAAGTATGATTTACTTGCAGTGGTGGTGCATACTGGATTTTCGTCTACCTCTGGACACTATTACTGCTATATTCGTGTTGCTCCTGATGAATGGTACAGATTTGATGATTCTAAGGTAAATAGCATTAGTATCTAATGACCCTTGAATCTCTATTTTCTAGAACCTTTTATTCAATGTGCTGATGCAGGAGCCTCATAAATAGCACACATAGACACAATGTTTTCTTTCTTGTGAACTCATTTATTTGATTGATCACCTGAGTTACTAATTTGGATTCATTGACTAATATAAATGTAGGTTAATCTAGTGGGTAAATGCTCTCTTTTTCTTCAAATATTGCTTGAGTGATATATGTGAATCTGATAGGCATTCATTTGCAAACTGCAGGTACGTTGGGTTCAAGAAGAATTTGTGCTGATGCAGGAGGCGTACATCCTTTTCTATGCAAAACAGGGAACACCTTCTTTTTCGAGTTTTATTCAATCACAAAAGCAGTGGATGGACCTGAGTTTGTTGAATACTTCACCAAAATCTGTTTTGGATATGGTCGATGTTTCTACAGCATCTCCTAGCTTGCTGCTTAATCATCGTTCTGATGTTAATGAACCAAGTGATGTTGCAGAGGCAGTTTGTGCTGAGCCTCTCGGTGGAATGAGAGATAGCAGGGTTGCTGATAGTGAAAATAAAGAAAACTCAATCTCTTCTATGCTGTGTGTTGCCAGTGATTCTTGTAATGTAGCTAAAAGTGAAGATCACCAGTCAACCTCCCCTTCTGTACTTAACAATTCTACTGATGTGCCTTCATGTGAAGCTGACAAGTCTGCTTCTATCTCTTCTGATGGGCCTTCATGTGAAGCCGACAAATCTGCTTCTAGTTCTTATGTGTCTCCGTGTGAAGCAAACGAGTCTGCTTGTCTTTCTGTGCTCAAGAGTTCTGATGACGTGCCTCCATGCAAAGCTGGCAAAACAACTCCTAGACCTGCTCTCCAAGAAAATAACTCTAATCAGGAACATGGTGAGTTTAGGAATATTGCAGGTGTTATGCCTGCCATGCCTTCTAGATCTGCAAGCCCAGAGATATATAGGGAAGACCCGCCTGGTAAGGTTTACAAATTCATGTGATTGATTGGTGATGGTTCCTATAGAATGCAAGCAAGCCAACATTTTCAACTTGCGTTTTTCATTTTCAGATACTACTTTCTCCATATCACGTGGTCATTTGAGGTCGATGGAGCAGGTTTCTTGTAAAAGACAATTAAACAAGGATCTGGAGAATCTAGAGAGAAAGCAGGCGTATACACTTGCAAAAAAGATGCCTGGATCAAGAGGGCAGCAGTTAATGGCAGCAATGGGGGGGTCGCTAAGTGATGGATCACTAAACAAGAAGAGAAGAAGAGGATTGCACATGTCTCCCAGTAGTAATGACAGGAACTCAGGTAGTAGGCGAAGGAGCAGTCTTCCTTTGCTCGCTAGCAGTCTAAGGTGAATGGCTTTAGGTGGTAAAAAATTGCCACAAGCTTTCTCTTGACAAAACACAAAAATCTAGTGTCGAGACTTTGACAATCTCTGGAAAACGAGCAGCTTTTGGCCAGCGTGGTCAGTTTCCTGAGGCTGATGTAAAGTCCGTAGAATATCTTTTTGAACATAATATTCTAGTGTACTGATTATTAGAGAACGCTGCAGTTTATCAGATTGCGGGCAGGTTAATTCCTTGTTACGAGATTTATCCCATCTCCTTCAGCTTGTTTCACATATCAGAAAATAGGAGATTCTTCTCATTTTGTTGTATAGTCGTTGGACCTCTGCTGTAGGTGACTTTTAAATCGAGCCTAGTTCAGATATGCTAGGTTAACAGTGGGACTATCTTCTTACGAGCCCATCCTTTTAATTATTCCGCATACTGTATTTCGTTGAACGTGTCCAGAAAATTCATGTGGAGTCAAATGGAAAGTGGAGAAGTAACAAAATTTGCCTTCGAACCAATTGTTCTGAACGAATATAACACATTTCTCCTGGTCTCATCTTCACTGCAATTCAGATGCCGACGTCCACCTAATGGACCTCGTAATAAAAGGTTAGAATTGGAGGAAACGTGCAGCGTATACCTATTATCCATTATTTATTATTATATACGTTGACAAAAGTATTATATTGAGTCTAAAATAGTGAGAGTAATACAATGAGCAAACAATTATAACCACAAATGCTGGAGATCACAGCTCAATAACATTACAACTAGACCTACAAAAGCAATGGTGAGAGTAACGCAATGACTAAACATAGACAAATATATTAAATTAGAAACCATGACCTTTAAATCCTCTTCATCACTGGATCAAAGTTTCATTAGCAATAGTATGATGTTAACTTACGTGAGGATTCTTTTAAGCAATGATTTTGTTTTTAATACATTACACCCCCAAGTTTGATCCATTGTAACTTTTCTATTTACTGCAGGCTGTTTACCTATCTCCGTACAGTTATTACATTTTCAGAGGTTCCAACAACACACCCCCGTCCCTCCGGGGCAGGGCCCCCAGAGAGTAGGACTGATGTAAGATTTAGATCATCTTTGGACCAGTATCACAGTGGGAGGACTGATACAAGGTTTAGATCATCTTTGGACCAGGATGAAGAAAATCATGATTATGTAAAGTTTATTTAGATAACTTCATCCATATGTGGTTTATTCCCTTTGTTTTTGCAGGTCGTATCCTTTTCTGAATGTGTGCATTATCATGCGGGGGAAACAAATTCACGACTAGTATGCTAATTTTGTGGAATTAATGAACGGTTAAGTGGGCAGCTTTCATTTATCAGATCAGAACGAACACACATTTCAACTTTGGTTGTGCTCATAATCACCTATGTAGATTGTAGATGCTACTATTGTTATACTGCATCCAGTTATAATATCACGAAATAGAAGATTTCAAAATTGTCTTCTGAGCATGCTTGTTTTCTTACTGGTTGCTTAAACTTAAAACGCTGCACATTTTTTCTTTAGCTAAACATCTATTCTGCATCTATGCATGTTGTTTTGTTAAAAAGTTGCTCACAATGGCCACCATGCAGGTCATATTTTACGAACGAGATTGGGTCACAGGATTGGTCAAAAGAGTCATGTTTTGTGCATAAATTTAGTGAGATCAAAAACAGTAGAAGAGGTGATTTCAAGCCTCCTGCATATTTAAAAACACACCACCTTTTGAGAAGTGATTTTGGAAAATCCCATTTTGGGAATTGACTCAGCTTTCTTCTTCCTGCAATGTTCAATGGTGATGAGCACTATTCTCACTTAGTCCAAGCAAATAGTAGTTCAGCAGCAACCTTGTTCAACAGCAAATTAACGTGGCAAGGTGTGTCTAATTCCATTCATTTGAATAATTGCATCATGTCCACACACACACACACACACACACACACACACACACACACACACACAGAGATTAGCCTTACAATTGCGATCCAAATTAGATCTTCACCGCAGATTAAAATTTAATTAAGTAGTTTCACCAAGTCCAATCCATATCCAACACTAAGGATAGCAATCAAATTGAAATCTAAAGACAAATGTTGCCTTAGTTCAGTCAAGTTTATAGTTTATGTATAATTAAGATGGCTTCTCTACATATGCATCTTGTTAAGTTTTTCAAGAACATATTTTTTGCTATAAACAAAATAGTTTGTTATTATAAAGAGTTTACATTAATTTATGCAATCATGTATTAAACTTTATTATAACTTTCATCATACACGTGCTTTTTTCTCGTCATAACAAAAATTTCTTGGTCAAGAGAATATTTAGTTAAACTTATTTTAAGCAAATTGGACAAGTCAAGCATTCAAAATAATAATGCCAACGCAGATATTTATCTTCCAATGACCATTTTTGTTTGCACTGTTTTAGATTGAACATTGGGACTATACAACTTATGTAATGTCCCATGCTACATAAGCGAATCAAACTCCAAAACCCAAGACAGTTGAATTGGAATTGTCGTTAAAAAAACTGTAGCAGCATAGTTGACATAGAACCCTCCTAAGTTTTCCTCGTTTTCATCCAAAAGGTTTTGGCTTCTTGCAACCTCTTCCATTCCTCAAAACTATGTAATGATTTCAAGGCCACCGCAGCAGAGCCCTTTCCTTTTTCATTTACTCCAAACACTTCAAGAAAAACTTTTGTAACTTATCTCATTCCCCCCCAAACACTTCAAGAAATTTGCCTAAAATGGCTGAGTTTAAAGGTCAAGAGGAAGCCAAAAACCCCAAGATTGTGCCACCTTCCTCCTTTATGTGCACAGGAAAGAGGACATTAGCCCAAGACCTTTTGATGCAGGGATCACCAGGCTCATTTGACATTCCCAAGCATGTGGTGATAGTCATGGATGGACTTAAGGAATTCTCAATGGAACCATTGGAGTGGGTTCTCAAGAATGTTGCTGATTCAGCATCTCCTCCTTGCACTGTTACCCTTCTGGGTGTCATGCCATGGCTTAACATCCCACGTATGCATCTCTCTTTTCTCTGCATTTAATCACTTAAAAGTTGCTTCTTCCTCCTTTTGTCCCACAAGTCTTAGATTACCTCTCCTCATCCTTTTCCCCTCTTATAGTGTCGTCAAAGATTTGGTCAGACATTTGGAGTATCGAGTTGGACGACTTATCGATGATTAAAGAGTGGAAGAATGACTCAAAGTATCATAAAGTTCGTGTGCTTTTGGACATTTGCCACCACTATGGGGTATTAATTTGATCATCAACATCCTCTTCAGTGTATTAAATATTCAAGTCCTGTTCTACAAAATAGATGCACGACAAAAACTTTTTTGACGCTAGATATATACCTTGATCACAACTCATAACTGTGTATCACAATTCTACATAAGAAGTGGGTATATCCCTTCAATTCTGTACAGCTTTCTTGAAGACCAATAGAAGTAGTAAAACTTAACAAAAGGACAAAAAGAAAAAAAAGAAAAAACTACACAATCATAAGATGAAAATTGAACTTTTGAGATGTCTTACTCTTGGGGCCTTCATCCTACGAATCTTCGTAATTTTACTAGACCAGTCATGCTGGCCATAATAACTTAATCATAGTGCAAATCTATACAGATTAATTTCTTTATGCAATTCTATAGGCTGAGCTAGAGATCAGAACTGAGATGGGGCATCCATTACGTCTACTTGTTGTTGAGCAAATTAGCAGTCTTCATGCTACATTGGTAGTATTTGATAGGTAAAACTTCGCAACTTCGGAATCACAAGGACACTTGACTATTGTTTATGATTATTCTCCTGCTCATTATGGCCCAAATTTTGGTAAATTGGACTAATATGTATCTATTGTAGCAGGCACCATGATAGGAAGCATATAGATTATTATGCAGAAAAACTCCCCTTTAACATGGTGAAGATGAAAGAAGATGGAGAAGCCGACATGATCAGAGGGCGATCTCGCATTGACAGTGAGGAAAGTTCTCCAGCATATGATCCTTCCTGCATCATGGCACCCTCTAAAGTGATATTTTCAGAACCAATCAAGAAACTTCTTGGGCAACGATCTCGAATATGCAAAAATGAGAGCAATGGGAAGTAGATGGAAGCTACAGAGTTCCCATTTATTATGCGTTCGAATGGTATCAGGGAAAAATAAGTCTTCGTCACGGAGTGTTGGAGAATAGTGGGAATAAGGGCTAGTCATAACTGAGCACTACTTTTGTGCAGCCAAGTGAAGTAGAGATCATTTGTAAGATGTGATGATCATTTATAGCATCAGAATAAAAAATATGATGCCAGCTCTATCTAGATAAACAATTATCAGTCTTTTGATTTTGCAGCCTATATTTCCGTAGGATAAATGCTTCTGTCTGACATGCATTGTAAATTCTGATGCAACAGTTATCAGCACATTTGTAAAGTTGATATCTGCTTTACATCTACTCACATATATAGTTGCTAATTCTCAAGTGAATGTTGTCATCTATAAGAGACTCAGTGGTTTTCTGAGCAAATTTTCAGCACGATCTTCTGCTATATATCTAGGAAGGAGTGTTGACGGTTAATCTTACTTGAACAGTTTGGTATTTCATAATTGAGGTGTTAAAAAATCGATCAAAGACAGATTTATGATCCAAAGAGATTTTGGCTACCTTTGCAATATGGTGTCTAAAATTTGCCATGGCTATGAAGATATATTGCTTTCCCACTTGTTAATCACCAGTAATTTGTCCTTGAAACTTTCACTGTAAAAGAGCAAAAACGAGGTACAACTGAGCAGGTACCATGATAGTTGGGAGGAAGAATAAAGATATTCTATAGGCAACAACTCATTATTCACATAAAGGCCTTAGTCATAGTCACACACACACACACACACACACAGAATCGATTGGTGATCATTGAATTTCATGATGAAAATGTCTATACTCAAGATTATGAAATTGGTGTTGGTTGACAAGCATGGGAGAAAATTCTGTGTCGCTGAGTAACTGCAGACAGAGGATACCAGAACAGACAAAAAGGAGTATAGATGCTTAAAACGAACACTTTGTTTTTTATTTAAGTTGAGTTACATTCTGCACCCAAGGAGACATCTGTAGCTGACCAACTCTTTCACAACAGAAAAATCCCAACTGACAAGAGAAAACAGATGCTCCCGCGATCCTTATTCTTTGTAAGTATTATTGTTTTCTTTTAAGTGTACGCGGATTTAAACTCCAGGCATTAGTTACCACCATTCCCACCACCATATCCACCACCTGCACCTCCTCCACCGCCGCCACCTGCACCACCTCCCTTTCCATATCCACCTCCACCACCCTTACCTCCTCCGCCACCGTATCCACCTCCGCCACCTCACTCCGATCCATCCGTACCTTCATCCTCCCATTATCACCATGCCATTCTCATCATCACTTGCTATTCACTCTTCATTCCATCCTTCACCTCCCTTCATCATCCACCATATCTCCACCTCCACTCCCACCTCATCTATTCCACCCCCTTTCCGCCCACCACCAACGCCAACCCCTAGTTTGACACCACTTGAGACGTCATTGGAGTCACCTCCTCTAAAGGTGAGGAGTCCTCTGCATTCACAACATATTATTATACCCAGTAGAAGAAAGAAGACAAAACTTAGAACTTTATGACTAGTCATGATGAGAATGTTTTTGAGCTTGCGAGTGCCCTAAATGCAAGAAGTTGCAGCTATTTATAGGGATGATGATACTGATATAAAGAGGAAGGCTCTAAGTATAAAAGCGTGTACGCGAAAAGGGAGTGGTTGAAACAACGTGCATGAAGGAAGAAAGATGGGCGAACGTCCCGACAATGTGACTTTGCCATCTGCGTAACCACATGCAAGTTTACCATTACTCTCAAGTCCATGGTTCGAAGACTCGTCTCGAGTCCTCTCCGTCTCGAGTTTTACCGTTCCCAAACCATTTTGATTTGACTACGAGAATACTAACTCGCTAAAAAGGTTTTGTTTGAATGGATATTATTTGTTCAAAATTTTTTGCTTGAATCAGCGACACAATTTTTAGTCACCTTTTTATTTTACATACATCGACACAATTTTCAATCATCTTTTTAATCTCACATACAGCATATCAAAAAAGTATTACAATATTTTTTTTACAAAATTATCCCAAATAATCTACTGTCCAAACACACTTAATGAGACTCAGCCAACTCCAAGTTGACTTCAAGATACAAAAAAATGGCCAAGTCACCCGAGTTGTCCCGAGTTAACTTGTAATCAACCAATTTTCTTATTAGTTTTTTTTTTGCATATGTTTTTTATATTTTGAATAATCATTTACAATTTTTAGAATAATAAAATGATTTAAAATATGCATCTCGCAAGATCACGATCGATATACCAAAACCGATGTGGAACGGTACAGGTTGTGACTGCGACTTTGAACCACCTCTCACAGTAGCAGTCTCTGCATGCTTGTGCAGTGTGAATTCTCTATCCCCAATAGGACGTCGAAGATTAAGTTTGGCACACAGTTCCTTTGATGGATTTTGACCACCAAAATAAACATCTAGACCGAAAGCTTCTTATCCTTTACATGTTGGATTTAACTGTTGACGAAGTCCAATTCTTCCATTTCAACTTTAAGTTTTGCTGGGGCAATTCTATATGCTTATATACTTAGGAAGCATACAGATTATTATGCAGAAAAACTCCCCTTTAACATGGTGAAGATGAAAGAAGATGGAGAAGTCGACACGATCAGAGGGCGATCTCGCTTTGACAGTGAGGAAAATTCTCCAGCATATGATCCTTCCTGCCTCATGGCGCCCTCTAAAGTGATATTTCAGAACCAATCAAGAAACTTCTTGGGCAGCGATCTCGAATATGCAAAAATGAGAGTAATGGGAAGTAGATGCAAGCTACAGAGTTCCCATTTAGTATGTGTTTGAATGGTATCAGGGAAAAATGAGCCTGCGACACGGAATGTTGGAGAATAGTGGGAATAAGAGCTTGTCATAACTGAGCACTTTTTTTGTGCTGCCAAGTGAAGTAGAGATCATTTGTAAGATGTTGATGATCATTTATACCATCAGAATCAAATATGATGCCGAGCTCGATCTAACTAAAGAATTATCAGTCTTTTGATTTTGCAGTCTATAGGATAAATGCTTCTGTCAGACGGCA
The DNA here is from genome assembly GCA_013103745.1 of Gardenia jasminoides. Classification (NCBI taxonomy): domain Eukaryota; kingdom Viridiplantae; phylum Streptophyta; class Magnoliopsida; order Gentianales; family Rubiaceae; genus Gardenia; species Gardenia jasminoides. The sequence continues at coordinate 63,344,643 of CM023103.1, forward strand.
TTGTAAATTCTGATCCAACAGTTATCAGCAAATTTGTAAAGTTGACATCTGCTCTACATCTAGTCACATAGTTGCTAATTCTCAAGGAAATGTTGTGATCTATAAAAGAATCTCTGATTTTCTGAGCAAATTTTTAGCACAATCTTCTTCTATATATCCAGGAAGGAATATTGCCAGTCAATTTTACTTAAAAGTTCGGCGACCTTTGCAATATGGTATCTAAAATTTGCTATGGCTATGAGGATTGCTTTCCCACTTGTTAATCACCAGTAGTTTGTCCTCTAACTTTCACTGTAAAAGAGCAAAGACGATGTAAAACTGAGCAGGTAACATGTTAGTTAGGAGAAAGAAGAAAGATTTGCTGTAGTAGAAAATGATATAAATAAATCCTAAACCTTATTTGGTCGTCAAGCTTTAGGTCAGATATTCTATAGGCAACAATTCATTATTCACATAATTTCCTTGTCATAGTGTCATTTGTATCAGCAATCACTCACACACACACACACACACACAACACCACGTACACATACATACACACATTGTTCTTCGACCTAACTATTGATTGGTGATCATGCTTCATGAAGTGAATTTCATGATGAAAATGTCTATATTCAAGATTATGGAATTTATCTTGGTTGGCATCCATAGGAGAAAAGTCCTTCAGAAGAGATATTAGAACAGACAAAAAGGAGTAGAGATGCTTAAAAGTAAACAAACACTTTTTATTCAAGTTCAGTTACATTCTGCACCCAAGGAGACATCTGTAGCTGAGCAATTCTTTCACAACTAAAAACCATGAAAAACAGAAAAAATCCAACTGACAAAAGAAAACAGATGCTCCCGCGATACCTATTCTTTTTAAGTATTGTTTTTCTTTTTTTTCTTTAAACTGTACGCGAATTTAAACTCCAGGCATTTGCTCCCATGGTGCATTAGTTACCACCATTCCCACCATCTGCACCTCCCCCACCACCTTCACCTCCTCCGCCACCCTGGCCTCCTCCACCACCTTCACCTCCTCCGCCACCTACACGCCACCCTCCATATCACACTGCGCATCTATGCATCTACCACGCTATCCCATCCATGCCACCATTTGTAGTATACACCTAGCTCCTCACTGCACCACCTTCACCTCCTCCGCCACCTACACCACCCCCTTTCCCATACCCACCTCCAGCACCATATCTGCCTCCACCACCAACCCCTAGTTTGACACCACTTGAGACGTAATTGGAGTCACCTCCTCTAAAAGTGAGGAGTTCTCTGCATTCACAACATATTATTATACCCAGAAGAAGAAAGAAGACAAAACTTAGAACTTTATGAGTAGTCATAATGAGAATGTTTTTGAGCTTGTGAGTGCCCTAACTGCAAGAAGTTGCAGCTATTTATAGGGATGATTACACTGATATGAAGAGGAAGGCTCTAAGTATAAAAGCGTGTACGCGAAAAGGGAGTAGTTGAAACAACGTGCATGAAGAAAGTTGGGCGAACGTCCCGACAATGTGACTTTGCCATCTGCATTACCACATTGATCCAAGTTTACCATCACTCTCAACTCTCACAGTAGCAGCCTCTGCATGCTCATGCAGTGTGAATTCTCTATCCCCAATAGGACTTCGAAGATTAAGTTTGGCACACAGTTCCTTTGATGGATTTTGACAACCAAAACAAACATCTAGACTGAATGCTTCTTATTCTTTACGTGTTGGATTTAACCGTTGACGAAGTCCAATTCTTCCATTTCAACTTAAGTTGAATCAACAATGTCAACATTGATAAACCGACGTGTATATAGATACAATTTTAGATGGAATGTCATCCTAGAATTGATGAGTCGGTGAATAAATAAAATTGACTTGTTTCCCCTGCTTTAAAGAATGTCCTGGTCGCGAACAGTTTTTTTACTGAATTGTTGAAACAAAACTTGGTTCTGAGATATCCCTTCCCCCAATCCCATGTTGAGTTTTTTTTGTGTGTGTGTGTAAGAGGTTTTGAATTTAAGAACTTTCACTTACACTCCCTCTCATTGGACCTCTCACTTAGTTAAATTTTATTTTTTTTAGTTTGCAATCTTTTAAATTCTACTTTATTAGTAGTGTTAGAAATTAAAAGGATGATAAAAAGAATTAAAATAGGATGTTCATACAAGATATATGGTGATTTGTTAAATGTTGGGATAGGAAATGGTGTAGTAATGGGGATAGATGATCCATTGCTGCTGTAGTCATTAACTGTGGATTGTGGATCACTACTAATGATTAACGCATTGGACTAACTTTCAGTTCAAAGCCAAAGAAGAGTTCCTTCAACTTCACTCTAATGGAAGTAGTCTGGCGGACGCAGATATAAATAATCAATGAGGAATTTAAGATTTTGGTTTAGTAGGTGAGAAATCAAAGACATGATGATAAAAGATAGTATATCATAGCAAATAAAGCATGTTAAAGTTAAAAGAAAGTTCAAGAGACCATTCCTATAAGTATATGTGTCAACCACCGAAAAAACAAATAATATACTCATGATTCACCAAAAGAATAAACACATCTGACAACTACTAAATAAGCTAGTAGCTAATTGATTACTGTGACTAGTTTTTTTTCCCCTTACATTAATAGAATGCAATAATTGATACTCCATGTTATTACAAAAACAAACTTAGAACAAACAATTGCTTAAATTATTAATAACTGAGACTCAAAATAGTAGAACAAATTCTTAAAAAAAAAAAAACTTGTATCCTTGGAAAAATGAAAATTGGGGAAAAGCCATTACTCTCGAAGCTTGGAAAGACAGATCGGGACTTCTGGTGTTTATGTTATGCCGATACTCTAGCTTGTTTTAATTCATGCAAATCTAACATAAATAGAATCCAATAGTGATAGGAATTTTCTTTTAGTTGTCTTTTATTTCCTCTTTGTATTTGTGTTTCTTTAGTTATAATTATTGTATGCTAATGCAACAAAATATGTATATTATTAAATGGAATGAGAGTTTATTCTGTATGAAAGATTTGCTTAAAAGTAATTAACAGGAACAGGAAATAAATAGGTTAAATATCTTTGGTGGCAATATAATATAGTTTTACTTGAAAGACAATAATACCTTGTATAGTTTTCAGAAAAATTTGAGCGTGGAGCCGCCTCTCCCCATCCAAACCCCTCGGTCCATCCTTGTGCCCTCTCCCCCCCCCCCAAAAAAACCCCAAAAATAAAAAAAGGATGATTTTTCTTTCTTTTGGTTTTTGTAGTTATCTTGTGTGTATAGAGTTAACAATAATTGTAATTTGTCAAAAAAAAAAAAAAAAACGTAATATGACAGTTCTTGATATACTCCTCAAATTGGTGCAAGTCCTGTACAGTACTATTTAATGTATTTTTTTTCACCAGATTAATGTACCAACTCAACAGTGTAATATGAGTATAAACATGTAATGGAAGATCCAATGCCATCTATCCCCTATCGTCATTGTCTAATGGCAACAAAAACAGTACACCACACTCCAAAAGAGTAGAAGCCAACAAATGGGGATGTTCCGTTTTCAAAGTACAGATGGAATGAGACAAACACACACACACTTGCATATGGAAAACTGCTTGACATCTGACCTTGCAAGCGATGGATGGATCTGCTACACTTGCGTGGAAATTTGATCAACAAGATCGGCAATCTAGTAAACGGGGGCCGAGTGACTTGACTTTTGCAGATTTGTTTTTACATTTTATATTTTGGTCAAAATGAGTAGAAAGTTACGAGGAGGAAGGTAGATGTGGTTTGTCAATTGTTTCTTTGCCTTTATTTTCTTACTCGTTAAACTGTCTTTTTGCACCAAGTACTTGGCTGGTTTCAAGCAAATTGGCCATGAAAACAGTCCTTTATTCCAGCTGATGCTTTAATTATTGACACACAATTTGCGCTTAGCTCCGGATCGTAGGTTCAGATTTAGTCAAATACCGTGGGTTAGATTTACAAGAAACCAGTATTAGTATGGAGCCAGCCGACCAACTTTGCCAAAAACATTTTTTTTTTATATTTACTTGTTGGCCACTTTGGTGTATTTAAATTTTTATTAATTTGCTCAACAACGTTTTAACTAATAACCCACAGATAACATGATGAAGATTATTATTCAATTAGAGTAAACTTACATATAGTTGGACTCGAATTCACAGCTTCTAATCTCTAGAGGATCAACCTTAAATATTAAATCAAGGGCTCGTCAGTTAGTATTACGGCAATTAAACTTTGATAGGGCGCGGAGCTAAGCGTTAGGCAGCAGACAGAAGAGAAGTACTATTTTAAATACAATAGCTGTATAAAAAGTTTTGATTTTACCCGACCAATTTATATTCACCCCACCACCACCACCCTCCCAAAAAAAAAAAAACTGCTTAAAGATAAATTTTTGTTTTAGGTATTGGACATTAGGAAAAAAATTTGTTTTTACTCTGAATAATTTGAAAAAAATTCAATTTACATGTGTTTATAAGTAATTTCAAAACATTTTTTTCATTGGGCAATATGAACTTTTCCACTGATAAGCCTGAGAAGAGAATACACATGTGTTTAAAAACAACAGTAATTTTAACTTTAATTTCAATTTTGAAACTGTCTAATTTTGAAACTGTCTTTAACTACACGGGGAAAAAATGAACCTAATTTATTACTTTAATGACAACTATAATTATAAGTACAAATTAAATGCCTTAAGGAATTTAGTCTCTGATGGTTTTTTGTAACGAAAATTCGTACTTTAACAAATCATAAGGTGTTAGTGGCTTGCGTCTTAGTATATCTATTACTTGCCATGTGGATATTATTTGGTGCATTTGGATAAAATATTATTTGATTCTTCTTTTTCTATTCTTCAATTTAAGACTTTTGGTGATACAATACATGTGAGATGTGAAGGTGATCAAAGAACTTATTTAAAAATGATAAAACTTTTTCTTTTGCCAATAATAGGTTACTGAAAATATTGTCCGAGTCATTTACAAAACTTATAAATATTCTTTTATTTGTGCGCCCCACTGAAAATAGATCCAAGCTCCGCTACTGCCAATAACAACAATTAATTATTTCTGTACAATTGATAAGAACAATTGACCTATAGTGGTTGATGTAACGTGACCCAAATCTGGGCTTTCAATCTTGAATATTGGGCCAAAAAAAAAAAAAATCTCGTTCCTGAAATTTGAAATGAACGTTCAAACCAAGCCAACTTGATGTGAAAATTGTTCTCACCCAAAAACCTAAATTTTGCGGTTGCCGTTAGAAAAATTGTTATAATGATTGTCAAAAAAGGAAAAAAGTAAATAAAAGAACGGACACCAGGCGATCGAGATTTGCATGGGAGCAGCCGCCTCCGAGATTCATTATTCTACAATTTTGTAATTTACCTTCAAAATATTTTAAAAGTTATCCATAGCTTCTTATTTATCATAGTTAGCCCCTATAAAATTTTTATTAAAATATATAAATCAGCCTACAAATGTACATCCGTCCAAGTGTTTCTCTCCTTAAATTACAATTTTGGCATTTATTCCTGTGCATTGCAACTTCGAATTAGGAGATATGTAACTAAAAGTGTGTATGCCTAAAGTCAATCAATTTCTAAGATTTAATATGTACTTGAACTATTTATATTATAATAAATAACATATTTATCATATTAATTACTTATATGTTTATATTTGTATGATAAAGCTCTTGTAATAAACCATCATTTTGTCATCCTCTGTATCAAATCTCCATCCGTTTAAGAAGATGTTCGTGGGTTGAGATAATTTTCTTGAACTAACTTTATGTCTCGTGTATTTAATTAAAGTACAATCTATCAAGAAATCAAAATTTTTAAATTTTATGTTGTACGTGTCTCCATGATTCCCAATAGTTGTATTAGAGTCAATTTTGATTAACCTATGATACATTTATTCAATTATCATGAATGGTAATGAGATCACAATTATATGCTACTCTTAAAGTTGGTTCAAGTTTTATGAACAAAGTTGATTGAAAACTTTTCCTAGAATCGTTCTTTTCTTGAAAACTTCCAATGTTTATAATCTGAAACTTTCAATCAAAAGCAAAAGTTTTATGGCTGTTTTTGTGATGAAATCAGAAAGGGAAAAACATAACGAATAAAGAGAAACATTAACACAGTTATGACTATGAACAAAGACATGGTCAGATTTCTTGTTTACACCATGTGATCCTGTAAACTTGAGAATCTTCACCTAACTTTTGTCATAGTTCACTGGTCTTGGTTTCTACATTCAAGCGTAGAAATGGTTTGTGCATGTATTGGCTTTATTCGATTACTGGAAAAACAGCAACTTAAAGGAGCAGGGGAAAACGTTGTCCAGGCTGACCGCTAGGCGGGTTTATCACATAAGCGTGATTAACCACAAGTTTATCGTCATCGCGTCAGACGACTTATACCTTCCCTTGTATCAATTTGTTGAGGCAGACGTTTCTTTTGTATTTGGTGCTATTGAACGATGAAACGATTAAAGAGACAGTAAAAAGTCGTGGCTATGAATTAAGATTGGGCCTTGCACACATAATTTGACTTTGTAGACTTAGGAATCTTGGCCTAACCTTTATCATATAGTTAAATCGATTGGTCTTGGTTTCTTCTTCCATGCATAAAAACGTTTCATGCATGTTTGTCTTTGTTTGATTTTTGGAAAACCAATCAATAAAAGATCAAGAAAGGCAGCTATAATTCGCTAATGCAAATTGGCTAAAACCGTGCCTTGCTGTGGCGTTTAATGCGGTTTCGCAGCCAGCTATTTGATGCATTTTTGCTCTTTGTTACTTCCAATTCCAGCCATGTGACGGTGGTGAACATGAAGTTTTTGATGGTGTGTTGCAGCTGGATATTTTTATGGAAAAGGGAAATCAAGGAAGAGTTTGTTTGGAGGATAAATAGGATTTGGTTACTGATTTTCTTTTGTACATAAGTTTCTAAAAGAACATGGAAAGTTTCTACTATTGATTGTAAGTATGGGGACGTAGGTATAACAAAATATTGAACATAAATAAGTCACAAGGGCAGATGTAGAAGTTGGGTTACTGGGAGACAACGCTGTATACATAATTACATATATAGATTTTGGGGGTTAATACACTAAAAGGTATGGTCACTTCATTTATTATTATTTTTTTTTTTGGCTACTACCACTAGTGTTGGTTTAGTTGTCGGAGAGGACTGTTAGACCTCTTCATGTTGAGTGCAATGGTTTAAATCCTAGGATGGAGTGGAAGGAAAAACATATTATTTTTTTGTATAATTTAAACCTTTTTGTTACTTTGAAAGGTTTTATAATTTTAACTGGTGATGAAAACAACCATGGACTAGTATTTTTAAAAATTTTAATACTGTAATTACATCAAATATATAGTAATTAGAGTAAAAATTTTTTTTATGACAATAACCTAAATTAGATAAGGCTAAAACTTTAAAAAAAGTCACATCTTTGAATCAAAGCAAGATGCAAGCTCAATATGACATACATTAAACAAACAAATTCTTTGGTGTCTTGTCTCACAGAAGAAAAATAAAAATTATTAACAAGAAAGTACAAGCCAATATTAAATTTATACTAATTGAATTAAATTTCTAATTGAAAATTTAAAAGTAAACAAATTACTTGGATAATAGGTTAGGAGAAGCTCCATTTGGTAACACTTAAAAATTGTTCTAAGCCACTAGCGTTTACTGTCAATTATCCCGACATTTTGGAGATCTTAGTGTTGAAAATTTATTCTTTCACTAGAATAGATATTTAAGCAAAAACAAGATACATGCATGATACTATCTTTACTGGAACCATCTAGGGAAAAGTAAAAGAGGATTTTTTTTTTTTGGCTGCAGCAAGGTAAACATTTAGTACCTAAGGAAGGAAAAGGAAAAGCGAAATGACAAAAGAAGTAAGAAACAACAAGAAGTTGTCATAAACATTCCCCAAACACTTCAAAAAATTTACCTAAGATTGTGCCACATTTCCAAGCAAGCGGTGACAATCATGGATAGACTCGAGGAATTCTCAATCGAACCATTGGATTGGGCTTTCAAGAATGTTGCTCATGGAGCCTCTACTTCTTGCGCTGTTACCCTTCTAGGTGTTATATTGTTTAACATCCCACGTGCGTACCTTCATACTTGAATTAGCATCACAACTCATAACCATGCTATAATTCTATGCAGGCATGAGATTGAAGAATTTGAACTTTTGAGGCGTTTTACTCTTGCAGTCCTCCTTCCATGAATCCTTTCAAATTTAGAAGACATTAGCTATGATAACTTTCTCATGGTGGAATGCAATTGTACAGGTTGTGTTAGAGATCAGAACTGAGATGGGGCGTCTGGCATACATTGCATCTCTTCTTGTTGAGCAAACTAGCAGTCTTCATGCAACATTGGTTTTACATTATAGTTACACCATTGCAACTTTAAAATCATTAGGATGTTCGATTATTGTTTCTTACTCATTATGGTCCACGTCTTGATGGAATGGACTAATATATATCTACCGTTGCAGGCACCATAACAGAAAGTTCATAGAATAGTATGTAGTGAAATTCACCTTTGACATGGCTGAGATGAAAGAGGATGGAGAAGGCGACATGATCAGGGCGCGATCTCAGGTTGATGGTGGGGAGAGCACTCCAGCATATGATCCCTCCTGCATTCTGGCACCCACTACAAGAGTGACATATTCAGAACAAGTTAAGAAACTTCTTCGGAAACCTTCTCGAACGTGCAAAAATTAAGAGTGTTGGGAGGAAAATGGAAACTAATTAAGATTTCCCGTTTAGTATGTATTGGAGTGGTATCAGGGAAAAATAAGTCTGCTTTAGATTGTTGGATAATAATTTGGATTAAGAGCTAAGCATAACTAGGCACAATTGTGCTGTCAACTGAACTAGAGATCATTTGGATTATTAGCAAATTTCTAAGGTTGATCTGTTTTACAATTGGTCACATGATTGCAAATTCTCAAGAAATTTTGTCTTCCATGGTAGACTAAGTGATGGGTGTCGAAATCACCAAAAATAAAATACGTACTCTAAAAATATAAATTCAAGTATAATGCCGAGTAGGTCGTATGCTCAGGGACTGGGTGATTTATTTTCTAAAAACCAAAAATAAATAAAAAAAAGGAGTTTTGAACAACTCCTAATTAATAATTCAAATAAGAATAAACAATATCACAGGATTCAAGTAAAAATAAATCAATCAACAAAAAACTCTAGTCAAAGGCCTAATCTCACTTTGGTGTCATCGAACTGATCGTCGACACTAAATGACAATCATTTGTTTATAAATAAACTGGTTATGGTTGTCAACAAGTTCTGACAACCTGCCAATCCTTACTGTATCGATAGCCACGACAAGGTCTGTGACTACTTCTCTTGCCAATAGACAACTCTAAACAAACTCTTAGAATTTAGCCTACCGGCAGCATTAACATTTAGAAAAGCCACTAATTTTAACCAACAAACACATAAGTTCGGTTCATTTAAGCTAGATTGAATATTTTCGTGACAATAATTCAAAAGTTTCTTGTACTACTGAATTTCGTCACTTGTCACAAATACTAAAACCCTTCAAACAATTACGGATTTGGTGTTCTAGATGACAATAGATTATCCCCACAAATAAATAGTGATCAGGTATTTAATTGCAAGAAATAATCATAAACGTGAACATCAGAAAATATTCAAATACTTGTAAATAAATGAAATAAAAATAATTCAAACAAATCTCACAGAGTTGATGAACCAAAAATCGATTAGTCTTCGACTAGATGAGAGAAATTAGCCACTCTTCATTGAGAATAGCACCCAAGAAAGGTTTGTGAGAGTTGCAATTTTAATTGACTAAAAGAAGAAAATAAGAAACGGACGAAAAAGTTTGGCAGCCAAGCTCGTTTGTGAAGCCGTCCCGTGATTCCAATCTAAAGCCAAAAGCTATGCTAAATAAAGCGATTAGTCTCCCTACCAAATTAGGATTCTAAAGAGTTTGAGTCCTAATTGGAGTCTAAATAGCAATAACAAAATAAATAGGGAAACCAATTACAAACTTTCCTAAATAAACAGATCTTTGACCAATTCCCAAAAGTGAATCAAATCTTGTTTCCAAAGAAAACAAATATCTTCCGTAGAATTTCTTCACAAAGTCCTTCTTCACAGCAAAATATAGCGTGCCCGTGCCTTATCAGGAATTGTCTTCTGGAATCTTTACCATAATTGCACTTTTAACCTCCAAATAATTTCAATGACCTAAAATCAATGCCAAAAACAAAATATGAGTAGAATCAAGTAGTTAACACAATATTTTGGCCATAATTAAGGGGAAATATCTATAAATTATGTGAACAATTAAAGGCTTAACACTAAGCGATTATCCGAGCAATTTCCTTAACAATCTTCTTCTATATCCAAGAAAGGAACATTACTAGATAATTTTACTTAAGAGTTTGTCCTTTCATTAATGAAAAACAAAAGCTCAAAGATATTCATGATTCACAGAGATTAATTCTAATTACGAGTTTGTTCTTTCATTTATGAAAAAACAAAAGCTTGAAGATATTCATGATTGACAGAGATTTAATTTTCACTTAAGAGTTTGTTCTTTCATTTATGAAAAACAAAAGCTCGAATATATTAATGATTCACAGAGATTTTAGCGACCGTTGCAATTTATTTTGCATTAGACACTACAGCTCTCATCAACGTGCATGGTGTTTAATAGTATATACTATCGCTATGATGATTGCTTTCCAACTTGTTAATTACCACTAATTTGTCACTTTACTTGTACACTAAAATAGAAAAGACGATGTAAAACTCAGAAGCGAGGAAGAAGAAAAGAATTGGTGTAAAAATTTATATAGAAAATCCTAACACCATCACTTGGTGATCATCCTTCAGGTCACATATATATGTTCAGGTGCAACACTTCATTGTTCACATAATCCCCCTGTCATCATGGTCACTGTATAAACACACACACACACACACACACACACACACATACACACACACACACACACACACTCTCTCTCTCTCATGCACAGGCACCACACCTACACATATACACTCAGCAGGGACGGACCCAGAAATATATTTTGGTGGGGGCTGAACTACATTTAATTTTTTTTTGCGACGACGAAATAAATATATTTAATAAGTAAAATTTCGAAGCAATAATTATAAAAACAATAAAAACATAATTATACATACCTAAAAATTTGTTATTGATTAACACTTGAAGTAGTGGCATTTGTTGCACTTGAATGACGGAGGGGAGGCAATTGCATTCTGCGAGTCTTCATCCGTTGAAAACGCTGCAATATTTGCTCATTTTCAATTGTTACAAAAATATCCTTCTCGATGTATACAATCAGACAGTCATTCATCCACTGGTTTCCCATTTTGTTACGTAAATCAGTCTTCACAGTATTCATTGCAGAAAATACTCTTTCAACGAAGCGATCATCGGTAAAACTAATGACAACTGGATCAGACGATAAACCAATGGAAAAGCTGTACTTTTACCAGTTTTAACCATTTGTTGAGCAAGACTTCCTAAATCTCCAACTTCTAAAATTGAGGATCGCACATTATAAATATAATTTCAAGTTGAGATTCAAGATATAAATAATCATTACTTGAGAAGTCTTGGGATATAAATTAGCAAGGCAGTAGTTTCGCACATTGAATTGAGAGAAAGAACTTTTGGATCAAGACATGCTATGCAACTAAGCAATTCAATAACTTCCGAAAGCGATTATTCATCTCTTGCATAATTAAATCAACAACGACATCACAACGATAATAAAATTAATAATTAAGAAAATCTGCTAACAAATGTAAAGAAATAATAATTTTAAAATAATACCTCACAAAAAATCTCCACGCGATAATGATGAAAATTAGTGATGGTTTGACCTCTGTATTGGCATTGCCACGATTGCTATATTGTCTTCCATATCAAACGAGGGATCATATTCAACTCACAAAATTGTTGACTTCATCTAAAATTATTTGCCATCCCTCTTCCCTAAAGTCTTGCAATTGAGATTTCACAGTATCAATCAAACTCATTGCTTGGACAATATTTTGATCCCTTTGTTGCAAAACAAGTGACAAGTCATTTGTGATTCCCAATAAATACTTCATCGGTGCAGCGCAAAACAAACTCATAATCATTCATTCTATCAATCAAACCTCTGGCAATACCTCTATTGTCAGGAGTGGTGGCATCATCTTGTATATTTCCCAATATTTCAATCACTGAAAGCCACATAGAGGGATAGGCAGTAATGTTAGATAGTGTGATCCCCAACGAGTATCTCCTGGTCTTGCTAAACTAGTTTCTTGATTTTTACCTTTTCCATGAGTAATATCTCCACTATCTAAAAGTGCAACAATCTTATCATGTTCTATTTGTCTTAATTGATCTCTCGTTTTACATGATGCTCTAGTTAAATTGACAATCATAGAGACATAGACAAAGAATTCACTAACAATGACATTTCCTTTAGCAACAGCAACAATAACTAACTGGAGTTGGTGAGAAAAACAGTGAATATACATCGCATAGGGATTTTCTTGTAATATAAGGGCTTTCAAACCATTGAATTCACCTCGCATATTTGAAACTCCATCATATCCTTGATCTCTCAATTTGGATAATGATAATCCGTGTTGCACAAATAAAGAATCAATTGCATCTTTCAAACAAAGAGATGTGGTGTCAGACACATGTACAATTGCAATGAAACGTTCAATCACACGCCCTTCTTTGTTTACATATCTCAAAATAACTCCCATTTGCTCTTTCACTAAACTGTCTCGAGACTCATCAACCATTAGAGAAAAAAAATTGCCTCTAATATCATTGATTATAGCATTTGTGATCTCTGAGGCACAAGCATGTGCCAGATCTTTTTGAATTTTTGGAGAAGTCAATTGATTGTTTGCAGGAGCATTCTGATTTACAACCTCAAAAATCTCATTATTTCGCTGGCTATACCACTCAAACAATTGAAGAAAATTGTCTCTATTTGAAGAACTAGTTGACTCATCATTTCCACGAAAAGACAATCCTTGCTTCAAAAGAAAGCGGGTCACATCCAAAACAGCAGTTAAACGGGTGCAATATGCAAGATCTATTTCGCGCCCATTTGCTCGTAACATATTTGACACACTATGCCTTTGATCTTGAAAACTTTCAAATTGTATTCTAGCATCATTATGACAACTATTCACAACTCCAATATGTTCATTGAATCTTTCCATTGCCTTTTTCCAATTCTTGAATCCCGTTTTTGTAAAGGCATCCTCTGCATATTGACCTCCCTTATTTTGTGTTTTGAAAAGAAAGCACCAAAAGCAAAACGCCGCATCTTTTGATATGCTATACTCTAACCGTACAAACTTTTTATACCAAACATCTTGAAAACTTCTATGTTGTTTACCAAATGATGTTTTTGGATACATATGGCCAATCGGTTGGCAAGGTCCCCTAGTCAAATACTCTCTTCGGACATGGTCTTGAAGAAAAATATCAAATTTCTCAATTGGTTTTCGTAATCCCGGATCACTAACAATATCATCTAAATTCAATTCAACACGAGATTGATTTTGAACTGGTTCACTAATATTAGGCTCATTTGAAGATTCACCACTACGGATTCGTTTAGGTTTAAAGAATCTCTCCATTTTCTGTCACAATTAAATAATTGAGGTTAAATTCAATAAAATTATAAATAATTGAGCTATTAAAATGTATGAATTTTCAAATAAGTTGAGTAACGTGAGAGATGTTAATAGTATAAGGTACTTGAATCTTGCAACTAAATACAACCTAAAATCTATACAATTTCTAAACTAATTTCTAATTTAAATTTAATATCCATAAATTTCTTGATGTAATCTTTCAAATTCTTAAATTACATTAACATAAAATAAATAAAAATTAATCTAAATCAAAATTAATATGAAGATACTCAAAATTCAAAAATAATTTAAACATGTAATTAACAAAAATATAAAGATGAAGATTGTAATTTAAAGTTTTAAACTGAAAAACTAACCTAAAAGAAGTTGGAGACTTGGAGCTTGGAGGCTTGAACGAAGTTGGAGAGAAGTTGGAGCCTGGAGCTTGGAGGCTGGAGGCTTGATTCGCTTGAATCAGTGAATGAAGTTGGAGACTTTGTCCTTGGAGGCTTCACGCCTGCAGGCTCCTGATGCGATTCTGATTAAGAAAGACGCCCAATGGTCATATGAAGCCCTTTTAGGGTTTCATCTGATTTTTATTTTTATTTTCGCTTCAGATAGGCAAAAAAAAAAAAAATATTCGCAGCATCTCTTCTTCATCTTCGTCTTCCCCTGTTCTGTTCCAGCTTGCTTCCTGAGTTCCTGTCTTCTATCTTCAGGTGGGGGCTGGCCGTCGGAACTGCAGGGAACCCCATATATATAGGGGGTTTTCCGGCGGCTTGGTGGGGCTTAAACCCCCACCAGCCCCCACCTGGGTCCGTCTGGGCATATACACACCATGTTGTACTAGGTGATATTTATTGGTCATGCTTCATGAAGTCTAGTGGAAGTCGTGGTCAGAAAATCCATATCCAAGATTACCAATTTTATCTCGGTTAGCAACCATAACAGAAATGATCTTCAAAAGAAAATACTGGATTAGACGAGAAACATGCCTTGAACAAACACTAATTATTAAGTTTGGTTTACAGTAAACAGCGAAGGGAACATCAGTATAGCTGAATGACCATAAATCTTCACTCTTAAGAATTCAAATCCACAAAATCTGAATTATAAGTTGCAAAAGAGGAAATAGATGCATATTATTGGTAAGAATTCCAAGTAGACGTAGATTTAAGCTGCATGCATTGGCTCTCAAGGTGCATAACCACCGCCACCTCCATAGCCACAGCCAGAACCACCGCCGTATCCACCACCTGATCCGCCACCGCTGCCATATCTCCACTCCTTCCTCCATAACCCTCCAGCACCTCCATTCTCCTCCTTCCTATAATCCTCTCCAGCTCTATAACCACCACCATTTTACCTCACCATATCATCACCACTTCCTGTTTCCATCACTTTCCATTACTCTCCAGCATAGTTTCCCTCTCTCCACTATCCTTCATAGCTCTCCTCCTCCTCCTCCTCTCTCCACTATAATTCATCATCCTTCTCCTCCTCCATAGCCTCCTCCACCCTCACCTCCTCCACCATAACCACCTCCACCTCCTGCACCACCCCCACTGCCATAACCGCCTCCTCCGCCAGCCCCAATACCATGGCCAAAGCCAACCCCTACTGTGGCACCGCCTGAACCCTCATTGTAGCCACCTCCTCCGAAAGTGAGGAGTGATCTGCACTCACAACATAGTGTTATACCCAACAAAACAAAGAAGACAAAACTCAGAACTTTGTGAGAAGCCATGATGGTCAGAATGTTTCTGAATTGTGAGTGTCCTGAATGCAAGAAATGGCAGCTCTTTATAGGGATGATACTCAACTGAAGGAGGGTTTAAGTTTAGAAGCGTGTATGAGAAAAGGGAGTGGTTGAAACCACATGCATAAAGAAGAAAGTTGGACGCAGTCCCCACAATGTGATTTTGCAATTTGCACAAACACTTTAGTTTACCATCACTCTCAACTCTTACAGTAGCTGCCTCTGCATGCATATCTGTAGTGTGAATTTGCTGTCTCCCATAGAACTTAGAAGATTAAGATTGGCATATAGATTTTTGTTGTATTTCTGAAATAAAGCAAAACATAATATCTAGACCGAACGTTTCTTATCCTGTACAAGTTAGAGTTAGCTTTTGATGAAGTCCAATTCTTCCACTTCACTCAAGTTGAATCAGCAATGACAAAGTTGACAAAAAATTTAACATAGCATTAATTTAATAATCTTTCAAGTGTATGATATCTTATTCATGATGATCAGTCGGTGAATAAACAAACTTGTTATTTTTTCTGCTTCAAAGAAGGTCCTGGTGTCGAACAGTTAACCATTGGTGGAAGAAATACTTGGGTTTTAACAGAAAATTCTGTTCTCAGATGACTGTGAAGTGCGATCTCCAAACATTTGTCCAAGGTCGGCGTACTTATTATCTATGACGAGATAACAATAGTCTTTTCAAGTGTCGTCGAATTGTGGATCGCCGCTCATTATTAAACCCATCAGACATGGACATGGCTGTGTAACTTTCAGTGCAAAGCCATATGTGAATCCCTTCAACTAGATTTTAATGTAGCTCCGGCATGTAGATGCCTAACAGATGTAGATATCAAAAAATTAGCCGATTTTCTTTCTTTCTCTCTCTCTCTCTTTTTGCTTAATTATTTAATATTTTATGTTCATGAAGTTAGCAATAATTATGATTTGTAACAATGTCTAAAAGGGGTTTTATGTTGTTTTGGGCAAGATGAAAGCCTCGGGGTTTAAGCCCATGAATTTTAACTTTATCAATTTAAAAATTAATAGAATACTATAAATGTGCAATATTTATTATAAATGATAACTTATATATCAACTAACTATACAACATGTTGGTAATAAAATGATAGTTAAGCTAAAAAGAAACTTAAAGCAATTCGGAAATTCACAAATTCAAAGCACGCATGTCATTGTTGATTGGTGATTTCAAAGAGCATGTGTACGGGTATTAAATAACAAAAACACTAGAAAACTCCATTATATTGCTAGTGAGATTTTCTTATTACTTTTACTTTAATTCTCCTTGTTGTTCCTTTCTAATAGAGGGATTTATGTAAAATCTCAAATTTTACTTTATTGTTTGAGACGTTTGGACACTTAGGACACATTCGTGGGCGGGGCATAACGTTAAGAGGCATTATTGAGGCGATTAGCCAGCAAACACACTACATCCCTTGATTGCCTCAGGATGTTTGACTGTTGCCTCACACTAGTGCGAGCTCCGACAATGCCTCTAAAAACAATTATATGTAAAAGAACGATTAGAGGCTTCTTTTTTTTTTTTTTTTTTTTAAAATTTGCTTTAAGCCTTTACGTTTTCTTTTTAATTTCTTTTAATAAAAATGGGTGAAAATTAAGAAGTGGGGAATGAGAAAAGGAACTTGAACTTGAACCTTTATGCTATTTACAATACAAAGAAATCTCTTAGTCCAAATTTTGATACCTTAGAGTGGCTAGATATTTGTCAAATTATATGCCCATGAACATCGTAAACTCAAGTGTTTCAACAGCCAGTATTGTTGTAAATTAGGAGATTTATGAGTATACATTTCAGCTTTCAAGAATTAATTTTTTTGTATAAACTAAAGGTGTCCGCATTTGTTTTACGGTCTACGATTAATCATGTTTGAACCGTGTCATCAGGCACCTTGTGGAGGAAAATTCTGCCAATATTATTTTTTTCCATTCTCATAGATTTCAAATGTCAAAACTCATGGTTAAAAGATGCAAACTCCTTCCACTCATACGAACACCCATTGGTTTTGAGAATTAATGAATACCTATACAATGAAACTTCGGCACTTAAACGGAAAAGTATAATATTTCCCCACCAATTCTTGATTATCAATTGTCTCTAACACGCTAACAATTAGCACTTGTAATTGTTCACGTACTGTTGTGTATCATCATTGCCTAATGATAACAGAAAGGCATACCAAATACCAAGAAAAGTACTTGCAAATAGAAGGATGAGATCCGGTTTCAAGTACCAATGAGATGAGGTACATATGCAAAAAGTCTCGACATTCCTACATGCGATGCATCGATCTCGTAGGCTTGGGAGGATATAGAATCAAGAAAATCAATAAATGGGGCCAAGTGACTTGGCTTGTTAGAGTAAATTTGAGTCAAAATAAGCGAAAATTTCAAAGCTGAAACTAACAAGAAGGAACATGGAAGTGATTTGTTGGTTTTTTGGTCCTTTATTTTACTACACGTATAGTTCTCTATTGTGTCAAGCATTTGACTTATTTCAGATAATCAAATCTTGAAAACTATTTTTTATTAATTGATACATAATATTGACAGAAAGTTTGCTCCCAGTACTCTTCTTAGTTTCCTCCAGATCATAAACAGTTTTCATCAACACCACGACCTAAAATTACAAGAAACCTGTGTGACGATGGATAACAAGCAAGCAACTTTGCCTGCCATACTAAACTAAAAATAAGCTTCAATTTAATTGTGGACCACAGTTTATTTTAAGTTTTTATTTGCTATTAAACTTGGATTTAACTTTCTAGAACGCTTTGCACTGTCGGTTCTTACTATCGCAATTGAATTATGAACTCTTAGTTTCTCGAGCTTTAAACTATGACCAGTAGAGGATCATTAACTGTTCAAGGTAGATTGCGAACCTGATCACTATGTTAGTCATGGACAAGTTCCATTTCCGTTTATCGAAGTAATGGTCTTGATTGTTAAAATGAAGATTATGTCAAAAAACAAATAGACACCATGTGGGCAGCATCTAATATCTTCTCATATATAGATAGACGAGTCCTGAATTTGGTGTTAAAATATACTATCATTATTTGGTTTCTTGTATATAATGCACGAATCCTGAATTTCGTGTTTAAAAAATCCTGTCATTATGAAAAACTATGCGATCATTCCATCCTCAATACTCTCCACCTGTGGGCGACTGTTGCAGTGTTGCTAATATACTCTACTCACTAACACGTCCAGCTGCTTTCAGTAACATTTTCTTTCTTTTAATTTTGTTTTGAAGTAATACCTACTACTTTTTTTTTTATTACATCATAGTTCTACCCTTTTGTTAAATTCTACACCTATAAGGTGTACCTTTCCCTCTAGTATTCCTGTAGGAATACAGGATTTGGCGTTAAATAATTCTGTTAATTATTTATTACCTAATTTTATCCTTACATAATGCATTGATATACAACAATCTCTTATTCTGCAAGGCCCACGCTTAGCCAATTGCTACTAATATAATCTGGTTATCTAACTCTTTCAGGCCAGGCCTACCACATTGCATAATATGTCCTTTTTTTCTATTTTCTTTGAACTGATGACTTCTACTTTTTAATCATGGAAAAGTTTACCTATTTTTCTATAGGGGAAATAGGGTTTGATGTAAAGCCATTTGATTGGTTTATGTTCTACCTTTTCTTTTCTTTTTTTTTTTTTTCAAGTGTAAGTGTGAGATTTCGAATTCGAAACCTTTCATTTACACCTTTTCCTCCTATAACACCACCCAACCCATCCCTCTCCCTGTGTACTTCTTAAACTACTCTTAATAAACTATCCATTAATAATGTCTCAATTCACATCTTGCCTCAAAAATTCCAACAATGTAAAAGGTAATTTTAATAACATTAGCATGTAATTACATATTTGCTTTATTAAACAATTAACATAATAACATGTATTTTTTTCTCAACTAATTTAATAAATCTTGGATTTTCTCAGCAACTATCATATATGATTAAAGCTAACTATCAAATGACTGCTTGTTTTACGTATTTTATTACGGTTTTAACTTTGTATACATCTAATGCCAAGTTGCAAAATCAGTTCTCATGGAAATGGTTTCAACAAATACACCAAACAAAACGCTACATGTTTTTTTAAAGTAATTTTACACAAGAATGCTAGATTATATAATTCACGTTAAAAAAAAAAAAAGAAGAATAGATTCTAAAGAATTGCAGTTTGCCCCCTCTAAGATTTACCCCAGACATGCATATATCAAAATCCATTTTTCCCCTCAAAGTTACAATTTTTGCACTTCAGACCCTCTATTCAGATTTTCTATCCAAATTCCGTATCCAATTTAAAATAACATCATTTTATTAAATCGACAGTTTTATTAAATAAAACACGCTAGCAGTTTCATTAAATAAAACGGTATCGTTTTAAATTGGACGTGCCACGTGGATAGAAAATTTGAACAGAGGATCCGAAGTGCAATTTTTGCATCCACGCTTTGCGCTTAACAACTCCGAATAATTGGACAGACATGGCAACAAATCAACTTTATTGGGTCATTATCAGAACTTTAATCGCAAGGCTGTATTAGTAAGCTTTTACAGCAAAATGGATAAGAAGATAGACTTATTAACTGCCTTGTTATGTAATTGTAACACTTAGCATGGAATCCAAACCGTAATAATGTTGAGATAATCCCCTTTGCATATATCAACAAACAATCTCTAACCCACAAACGAACACACATTCACCATGTTGTATTACGATGACTACATGTATGTTTATTTGCAGTGCTTCATCAAAGTGGAAGGTGAAAATGTCTATATCCAGCTTCATGAGATAAACCCGGGGATCAGCAAACATAAGACAGAAAATCTTCAAAAAAGTAAATACTAAAGATTGGAAAAGGGATACATATTTATATTAGTATTATTATTATTATTGGAGCCTAAACAAGGGGTACATAATGAAGTTGAGTTACATTCAGCAGCCAAGAGAACATCAAATATAGCTGAATAGCCATAAAATCTGAACTAAAAGGACAGATGAAAAACAGAATGAAATGCTCAGACAACACACTGATTTTTGGTAAGCATTCTAAGAGAACGTAGATAGAAGCCGCATGCATATTGGTTCTCAAGGTGCATATCCACCACTTCCACCACCATGGCCAGAACCACCACCAGCCCCACCTCCGTAGCCACCACTAGATCCTCCACCGTTTCCATATCCACCTCCACCAGCTCCTCCTCCTCCATAGCCTCCTCCAGCACCTCCACCTTTTCCACCTCCTCCTCCATAACCTCCTCCAGCGCCTCCACCATGTCCACCTCCTGCTCCATATCCACCACCAGCTCCATTACCGCCACCATTACCACCTCCAGGCTCCATAACCACCTAAATAATCTACTATCCAAACACACTTAATGAGACTCGGCCAACTCCGAGTTGACTTCAAGATACAAAAAAATGGCCGAGTCACCCAAGTCGTCACGAGTTAACTTAGAATCAACCAATTTTCTTATTAGTTTTTTTTTTTGCATATGTTTTTTATATTTTGAATAATCATTTACAATTTTTAGAATAATAAAATGATTTAAAATATGCGTCTCGCAAGATCACGATCGATATGCCAAAACCGATGTAGAACGGTACAGGTTGTGACTGCGACTTTGAACCAACTCTCACGGTAGCAGTCTCTGCATGCTTGTGCAGTGTGAATTCACCATCCCGAATAGGACTTCGAAGATTAAGTTTGGCACACAGTTCCTTTGATGGATTTTGACCACCAAAATAAACATCTAGACCGAAAGCTTCTTATCCTTTACATGTTGGATTTAACTGTTGACGAAGTCCAATTCTTCCATTTCAACTTTAAGTTTTGCTGGGGCAATTCTATATGCTTATATACTTAGGAAGCATACAGATTATTATGCAGAAAAACTCCCCTTTAACATGGTGAAGATGAAAGAAGATGGAGAAGTCGACACGATCAGAGGGCGATCTCGCTTTGACAGTGAGGAAAATTCTCCAGCATATGATCCTTCCTGCCTCATGGCGCCCTCTAAAGTGATATTTCAGAACCAATCAAGAAACTTCTTGGGCAGCGATCTCGAATATGCAAAAATGAGAGTAATGGGAAGTAGATGCAAGCTACAGAGTTCCCATTTAGTATGTGTTTGAATGGTATCAGGGAAAAATGAGCCTGCGACACGGAATGTTGGAGAATAGTGGGAATAAGAGCTTGTCATAACTGAGCACTTTTTTTGTGCTGCCAAGTGAAGTAGAGATCATTTGTAAGATGTTGATGATCATTTATACCATCAGAATCAAATATGATGCCGAGCTCGATCTAACTAAAGAATTATCAGTCTTTTGATTTTGCAGTCTATAGGATAAATGCTTCTGTCAGACGGCATTGTAAATTCTGATCCAACAGTTATCAGCAAATTTGTAAAGTTGACATCTGCTCTACATCTAGTCACATAGTTGCTAATTCTCAAGGAAATGTTGTGATCTATAAAAGAATCTCTGATTTTCTGAGCAAATTTTTAGCACAATCTTCTTCTATATATCCAGGAAGGAATATTGCCAGTCAATTTTACTTAAAAGTTCGGCGACCTTTGCAATATGGTATCTAAAATTTGCTATGGCTATGAGGATTGCTTTCCCACTTGTTAATCACCAGTAGTTTGTCCTCTAACTTTCACTGTAAAAGAGCAAAGACGATGTAAAACTGAGCAGGTAACATGTTAGTTAGGAGAAAGAAGAAAGATTTGCTGTAGTAGAAAATGATATAAATAAATCCTAAACCTTATTTGGTCGTCAAGCTTTAGGTCAGATATTCTATAGGCAACAATTCATTATTCACATAATTTCCTTGTCATAGTGTCATTTGTATCAGCAATCACTCACACACACACACACACACACAACACCACGTACACATACATACACACATTGTTCTTCGACCTAACTATTGATTGGTGATCATGCTTCATGAAGTGAATTTCATGATGAAAATGTCTATATTCAAGATTATGGAATTTATCTTGGTTGGCATCCATAGGAGAAAAGTCCTTCAGAAGAGATATTAGAACAGACAAAAAGGAGTAGAGATGCTTAAAAGTAAACAAACACTTTTTATTCAAGTTCAGTTACATTCTGCACCCAAGGAGACATCTGTAGCTGAGCAATTCTTTCACAACTAAAAACCATGAAAAACAGAAAAAATCCAACTGACAAAAGAAAACAGATGCTCCCGCGATACTCAATCTTTGTAAGTATTGTTTTTCTTTTTTTTCTTTAAACTGTACGCGAATTTAAACTCCAGGCATTTGCTCCCATGGTGCATTAGTTACCACCATTCCCACCATCTGCACCTCCCCCACCACCTTCACCTCCTCCGCCACCCTGGCCTCCTCCACCACCTTTCACCTCCTCCGCCACCTACACTCTTTTTCTCCAGAAGTACCTCTATCTGTCTTCATTCTACTATACTCCACTCTTCATCTCACTCTTTCTCTAGTAATTATATCTGTTCTTATTACTTGTTTCACTTCTTCATCCACTATATCTATTCCTCTCTACACTTCCTCTCGATGCATTCTAGTATTATATCTGTTCTTTTACATTGTTCTAGTAATTTTACCTATCACTATATCCATCTTTACTTACTCTCTACTCTAGTATCTGTTTCTCCTACTCACTTTACCTCTTTCCTATAGCTACTCTCTAGTACTATATCTGCCTCTCTTTATACTGTTTCTTCTTTGGCTTCCTCTACTACCTATATCACTCTACCACCTTCACTCTCCACCTACACCACCCCCTTTCCCATACCCACCTCCAGCACCATATCCGCCCCCTTGGCCACTGCCTCCACCACCCTGGCCTCCTCCACCACCATATCCACCTCCACCACCAACGCCAACGCCAACGCCAACCCCTAGTTTGACACCACTTGAGACGTCATTGGAGTCACCTCCTCTAAAAGTGAGGAGTTCTCTGCATTCACAACATATTATTATACCCAGAAGAAGAAAGAAGACAAAACTTAGAACTTTATTAGTAGTCATAATGAGAATGTTTTTGAGCTTGTGAGTGCCCTAACTGCAAGAAGTTGCAGCTATTTATAGGGATGATTACACTGATATGAAGAGGAAGGCTCTAAGTATAAAAGCGTGTACGCGAAAAGGGAGTAGTTGAAACAACGTGCATGAAGAAAGTTGGGCGAACGTCCCGACAATGTGACTTTGCCATCTGCATTACCACATTGATCCAAGTTTACCATCACTCTCAACTCTCACAGTAGCAGCCTCTGCATGCTCATGCAGTGTGAATTCTCTATCCCCATTAGGACTTCGAAGATTAAGTTTGGCACACAGTTCCTTTAATGGATTTTGACAACCAAAACAAACATCTAGACTGAATGCTTCTTATTCTTTACGTGTTGGATTTAACCGTTGACGAAGTCCAATTCTTCCATTTCAACTTAAGTTGAATCAACAATGTCAACAGTGATAGATACAATTTTAGATGGAATGTCATCCTATATTTGATGAGTCGGTGAATAAATAAAATTGACTTGTTTCCCCTGCTTTAAAGAATGTCCTGGTCGCGAACAGTTTTTTTCTGCTTGTGGGAAGAATACTGAAGTGTTGAAACAAAACTTGGTTCTTTTTTTTGTGTGCGTGTGTAAGAGGTTTTGAATTTAAGAACTTTCACTTACACTCCCTCTCATTGGACCTCTCACTTAGTTAAATTTTATTTTTTTAGTTTGCAATCTTTTAAATTCTACTTTATTAGTAGTGTTAGAAATTAAAAGGATGATAAAAAGAATTAAAATAGGATGTTCATAAAAGATATATGGTGATTTGTTAAATGTTGGGATAGGAAATGGTGTAGTAACGGGGATAGATGATCCATTGCTGCTGTAGTCATTAACTGTGGATTGTGGATCACTGCTAATGATTAACGCATTGGACTAACTCTCAGTTCAAAGCCAAATATGAGTTCCTTCAACTTCACTCTAATGGAAGTAGTCTGGCGGACGCAGATATAAATAATCAATGAGGAATTTAAGATTTTGGTTTAGTAGGTGAGAAATCAAAGACATGATGATAAAGATAGTATATCATAGCAAATAAAGCATGTTAAAGTTAAAAGAAAGTTCAAGAGACCATTCCTATAAGTATATGCGTCAACCACCGAAAAACAAATAATATACTCATGATTCACCAAAAGAATAAACACATCTGACAACTACTAAATAAGCTAGTAGCTAATTGATTGCTGTGACTAGTTTTTTTTCCCCTTACATTAGTAGAATGCAATAATTGATACTCCATATTATTACAAAAACAAACTTAGAACAAACAATTGCTTAAATTATTAATAACTGAGACTCAAAATAGTAGAACAAATTCTTAAAAAAAAAAAAACTTGTATCTTTGGAAAAATGAAAATTGGGGAAAAGCCATTACTCTCGAAGCTTGGAAAGACAGATCGGGACTTCTGGTGTTTATGTTATGCCGATGCTCTAGCTTGTTTTAATTCATGCAAATCTAATATAAATAGAATCCAATAGTGATAGGAGTTTTCTTTTAGTTGTCTTTTATTTCCTCTTTGTATTTGTGCTTCTTTAGTTATAATTGTAAAGTTATAATTATTGTATGCTAATGCAACAAAATATGTATATTATTAAATGGAATGAGAGTTTATTCTGTATGAAAGATTTGCTTAAAAGTAATTAACAGGAACAGGAAATAAATAGGTAAAATATCTTTGGTGGCAATATAATATAGTTTTACTTGAAAGACAATAATACCTTGTATAGTTTTCAGAAAAATTTGAGCGTGGAGCCGCCTCTCCCCATCCAAACCCCTCGGTCCATCCTTGCGCCCTCCCCCACCAAAAAAACCCCAAAAAAAAAAAGGATGATTTTTCTTTCTTTTGGTTTCTGTAGTTATCTTGTGTGTATAGAGTTAACAATAATTGTAATTTGTCAAACAAAAAAAAAAAAAAACGTAATATGACAGTTCTTGATATACTCCTCAAATTGGTGCAAGTCCTGTACAGTACTATTTAATGTATTTTTTTTCACCAGATTAATGTACCAACTCAACAGTGTAATATGAGTATAAACATGTAATGGAAGATCCAATGCCATCTATCCCCTATCGTCATTGTCTAATGGCAACAAAAACAGTACACCACACTCCAAAAGAGTAGAAGCCAACAAATGGGCAAGTTCCGTTTTCAAAGTACAGATGGAATGAGACACACACACACACACACACTTGCATATGGAAAACTGCTTGACATCTGACCTTGCAAGCGATGGATGGATCGGCTGCACTTGCGTGGAAATGTGATCAACAAGATCGGCAATCTAGTAAACGGGGGCCGAGTGACTTGACTTTTGCAGATTTGTTTTTACATTTTATATTTTGGTCAAAATGAGTAGAAAGTTACGAGGAGGAAGGTAGATGCGGTTTGTCAATTGTTTCTTTGCCTGTATTTTCTTACTCGTAAAACTGTCTTTTTGCACCAAGTACTTGGCTGGTTTCAAGCAAATTGGCCATGAAAACAGTCCTTTATTCCAGCTGATGCTTTAATTATTGACACACAATTTGCGCTTAGCTCCGGATCGTAGGTTCAGATTTAGTCAAATACCGTGGGTTAGATTTACAAGAAACCAGTATTAGTATGGAGACAGCCGACCAACTTTGCTTGCCACTATACCAAAAACAATTTTTTTTATATTTACTTGTTGGCCACTTTGGTGTATTTAAATTTTTATTTGTAATTTTATCTGGTGTATTTAGCATTCGGTTTTGAATTTTTCGATACCCCAATTGATTTTTTTTAATAAATAGAAACTCAACAACGTTTTAACTAATAACCCACAGATAACATGATGAAGATTATTATTCAATTAGAGTAAACTTACATTTAGTTGGACTCGAATTCACAGCTTCTAATCTCTAGAGGATCAACCTTAAATATTAAATCAAGGGCTCGTCAATTAGTATTACGGCAATTAAACTTTGATAGGGCGGAGCTAAGCGTTAGGCAGCAGACAGAAGAGAAGTACTATTTTAAATACGGTAGCTGTATAAAAAGTTTTGATTTTACCCGACCAATTTATATTCGCCCCAACACCAAAAAAAGAAAAAAAAACTGCTTAAAGATAAATTTTTGTTTTAGGTATTGGAGATTAGGAAAAAATTTGTTTTTACTCTGAATAATTTGAAAAAAATTCAATTTACATGTGTTTATAAGTAATTTCAAAACATTTTTTTCATTGGGCACTATGAACTTTTCCACTGATAAACCTGAAAAGAGAATACACACGTGTTTAAAAACAACAGTAATTTTAACTTTAATTTCAATTTTGAAACTGTCTAATTTTGAAACTGTCTTTAACTACACAGGGAAAAAATGAACCTAATTTATTACTTTAATGACAACTATAATTATAAGTACAAATTAAATGTCTTAAGGAATTTAGTCTCTGATGATTTTTTGTAACGAAAATTCGTACTTTAACAAATCATAAGGTGTTAGTGGCTTGCGTCTTCGAATTAGGAGATATGTAACTAAAAGTGTGTATGCCTAAAGTCAATCAATTTCTAAGATTTAATATGTACTTGAACTATTTATATTATAATAAATAACATATTTATCATATTAATTACTCATATGTTTATATTTGTATGATAAAGCTCTTGTAATAAACCATCATTTTGTCATCCTCTGTATCAAATCTCCATCCGTTTAAGAAGATGTTCGTGGGTTGAGATAATTTTCTTGAACTAACTTTATGTCTCGTGTATTTAATTAAAGTGCAATCTATCAAGAAATCAAAATTTTTAAATTTTCTGTTGTACGTGTCTCCATGATTAGTTGTATTAGAGTCAATTTTGATTAACCTATGATACATTTATTCAATTATCATGAAGGGTAATGAGATCACAATTATATGCTACTCTTAAAGTTGGTTCAAGTTTTATGAACAAAGTTGATTGAAAACTTTTCCTAGAATCGTTCTTTTCTTGAAAATTTTCAATGTTTATAATCTGAAACTTTCAATCAAAAGCAAAAGTTTTATGGCTGTTTTTGTGATGAAATCAGAAAGGGAAAAACATAACGAATAAAGAGAAACATTAACACAGTTATGACTATGAACAAAGACATGGTCAGATTTCTTGTTTACACCATGTGATCTTGTAAACTTGAGAATCTTCACCTAACTTTTTTCATAGTTCACTGGTCTTGGTTTCTACATTCAAGCGTAGAAATGGTTTGTGCATGTATTGGCTTTATTCGATTACTGGAAAAACAGCAACATAAAGGAGCAAGGGAAAACGTTGTCCAGGCTGACCGCTAGGCGGGTTTATCACATAAGCGTGATTAACCACAAGTTTATCGTCATCGCGTCAGACGACTTATACCTTCCCTTGTATCAATTTGTTGAGGCAGACGTTTCTTTTGTATTTGGTGCTATTGAACGATGAAACGATTAAAGAGACAGTAAAAAGTCGTGGCTATGAATTAAGATTGGGCCTTGCACACATAATTTGACTTTGTAGACTTAGGAATCTTGGCCTAACCTTTATCATATAGTTTAATCGATTGGTCTTGGTTTCTTCTTCCATGCATAAAAACGTTTCATGCATGTTTGTCTTTGTTTGATTTTTGGAAAACCAATCAATAAAAGATCAAGAAAGGCAGCTATAATTCGCTAATGCAAATTGGCTAAAACCGTGCCTTGCTGTGGCGTTTAATGCGGTTTTGCAGCCAGCTATTTGATGCATTTTTGCTCTTTGTTACTTCCAATTCCAGCCATGTGACGGTGGTGAACATGAAGTTTTTGATGGTGTGTTGCAGCTGGATATTTTTATGGAAAAGGGAAATCAAGGAAGAGTTTGTTTGGATGATAAATAGGATTTGGTTACTGATTTTCTTTTGTACATAAGTTTCTAAAAGAACATGGAAAGTTTCTACTATTGATTGTAAGTATGGGGACGTAGGTATAACAAAATATTGAACATAAGTTACGTTGATGATAAGTCACAAGGGCAGATGTAGAAGTTGGGTTACTGGGAGACAACGCTGTATACATAATTACATATATAGATTTTGGTGGTTAATCTATATCTATACTCTATATAAAAGTACCATGAGTCTTGATACTTTGGAGTGTAAGTGTAAGCATTATTGTGATCTTACTTTTTATTATTCCAATTATGCCCTTCTTAATTTGATGTTAAAAGGTTCATATAATATTAACTGTGGTTAAATTTTTATTATGAATTTCTAATGACCAAAATCAATTGTATCATATATACTTGATGAAAAATAGAAAATAGCAACCAATCATTATCATACAACCTATCAATATCATTAATAGCAATCCCTTAATATAAGAAAAAGTGAAAAAACTGAAAATATTCATAAAATGATATAAAGTGAATGACAACTGAATAAAAAATGTTGTGATCTTAAGTGAATGGCAAATGAATAAAAATGTTGTGATCTTATTTTTTGTTATTCCAATTATATCCTTCTTAATTTGATGTTAAAGTTTCATATAATATTAATTATAGGTTAAAGTTTCATCATGAATTTCTAATGACCAAAATTAATTGTATCATTTATACTTGATGAAAAACTGAAAATAGCAACCCATCATTATCATACAACCTATCATTATCATTAATAGCAATCCCTTAATAGAAGAAAAACTAGAAAAAACTGAAAATATTCATAAAATGATATAAAGTGTATGGCAAATGAATAAAAAAAACTGAAAATTATTCATAAAATGCCTTAATGGAAAATGAATTAAAAATACAATTGAAATGATACCAAAGATAACATCCAAATTACTCAAATCCCAATTCATGTTACCAAAGAATTTGGAAGGCCGTTTAAGTTCTTGGATGGGATCTGGAGTTCGTAATTATTAGAATGATATGGCTTGACATCGTGGAATCTTCTAGTTCTGCCCTAACGAGGCTTATGGCTTCTTTCGTTTAGTCCTGCCTAGGATAGTAGGGCTTGAGGAAGACCTCTTGGAGGACTTAAAAATTGTTAACCGGCCGTGTAGGCTAATCCCGTTTTGATAAGGTTTATTATGGACATAGTAGGGATGGTGCACGCCGTGAGGCCCTTTTGTATTTTCTTGCATGTGTATGTATACCGGCGGCACTTAGTTGCCTATGTCGTGTACTTGACTTATCTGGCTTGTTTTGTAACTTCTTGACTTGTATTATGACTTTTGGTACATGTAATGAATCATGTTTTAAATTTAAATGTTTTTGCGACTTATATATGCATCAAGTCCTTTTGTGCTCGATTATTGTTTTTCTTATACAAATTGAACTTGTTTTGAGTAAGGCTTGGCGAGGATGAGAATAGAGCCGTGTGTATGGGTTTAGTCAACTTTACACTCCTAAGTGAGATGAGGAATCTTGGGAGAAAGTTTGATAGGTGGGTTCGTGTGATGCCATAGAATCCTAGTGATGGATAGGAGCTGGAATTGGAAAGTATATGACCGAGCTCTATATACCGTAGAAGTTAATATACTTGGAGATGAACGGTGGCAAAGATTTTGGGTCGAAATTTATGTCTAAACAAACTTGCACGACTATCTAACTTTCTTAAGAATATTTGTCTAGGAGGTACATTTTTCCCGAATATAGCTTTTAACCTGAAACTTTGAGGGAATGTTTTTAAGTATTTTCCATGTATATACTATTATACTATATATGTATTTTAATATTCATGCCTTGAGTTGTATGATTAACCTTCTTAAACTTATTTGAGGAATTTGAAATGGGTCTCGATGATTGAGGCAAAAAAAAAAAAAAACTTATTCGAAGTTTCTTACTAAGAAAATTTAGTTTTGAGCCATGAAGGAAAGTTTGTATCCTTACATTTATTTTGAAGTTTTAAATTAGTGTTTTACCATATATGCCTCCTATATACATTAAAGCCTTCGAATATATTTCGCAAATTATGATTTAACTTGATTTGAACAAAAACATGGATTGGTCCTTTAGGACAAAAGAACTAGGTCATTTTTAACATTGTTCATATTGAAAATCGAAAACCAATAAATGATCTTGGGCAAATTGAGTTCGAGAATCTTTTTGAAAACTTAGTTCTCTATTGAAAATATATCTTTTTACTCGAGCTTAAAATTGCATGATCGAATCATTTAATTAGAGTTTTAATTGACCCTAGAGCCACCTAATGTTGGAGTAAACCCTAGTTTCACGAATGATATAGGTATGGAATGTGATCGCTTTACTCTACGATATGGACGTTAAGATTTCCTCCAAGGATTAGTGTTTAAATGTTAGTATAATTCATGCAAATTGTGAATCTTGGGCAAACAAGAGGAGAATGATTGGCCGATACGGTGAACTTAGCAAATAAGGAGTATAATGTAACCTAAGGAATGGATTAATTAGCTAGATATGAGAATTAAGTTAGTATTATCTACTCTTATATCGGGAAATCAAGTTAGAAAACCTATTCATACGGAAATATGAAGATATATGGCCTTTCTTTATAAGGTATACCCAAGAATAAATGAAGTTCGAGCGTGCCATTGGGAAAAAGGTTTATTAAGATAGCACACATACGCTTTATTAGGAATAAGATGCATGAAAGAAAGTGAACCGCCGTGGAAGGCGCCTATGTTTTTGTTGAGAAAAGGTTGGAAGTATAAAGCTATGCGTGGACTTTTGAGACTTGAATGAAGTGACCATTAAGAGGAAATATTTCACCTAGAAGGATTGCTTGATCAATTATAAGGAATCTTGGTATTTCCTAAGTTGTATAATCTCTAAGAAAGGACTTAAGGTGGACCTAACTAAGAATGGAAGCATTATCTCTATAGAATGACTTTTGAAGGTCTTGCTAATCATAAGAGTATTGCACTAGGTTTGAAAGACCTTAGACCTTATAATTAGGGTTGAAATTTCAAATCAAGATATGCTAATAGAGATATTATGACATATTTGACAAGTTACTACTTAAGGTTCCGTAGAAATAATAGGATGAAATGTATAGAAGAGATGTGCGAGAATATGGGGATTCTTCAACAGGAAATAGAATGCCAAAAAGAAATGGCTAACCATTGGAAAGAAAGGTATGGAAACCTCAGGCATTAAGTGAAGAACTGCTCAAGAAACTAGACCCTACCATGGACTCACTGAAGGTCTTAGAGACACTAAGCAGTGGCAGTTTCTTTTGGATGTAGCGTGTCTTGTGAAGATCTTGGATAGTAAGTTGAATCTACTATAAGATTGGAGAGTTTGGAGCTTGAACGGTGAATTGAATTGCTACTCCTTAATGGCTGTTAACTATGATTCTAGGTGATTTACCTGCCTGCATACCATGAGTCAGTGTGAATTTCGAGAACGAAATTCTTTTAAGGAGGAGAGGTTGTGAGGACCCGAAAATTTATTTTCATCTGACCTAATTGTTTAATTATTTATTTTTCTAAATAATTGATTTAAATCATTTTAATTATAATTACACTTACATTACCTCATTTTATTTCAAAAACCATGTTTAACCATCAATTTAATTTTTTTGTCAATCAATTATGAAAAAAATGAAAATAGGCACGTTTTTCGAGACAAACATTTAGACTGAGAGTGATGGAAGTTGGAGAATAAGGATGATCACTCGTAGGTTAAGGATACAATCACGGGACTAGAAGTGAATCATTAAAGGTGAAATTAGGTATGGTTTTGAGACCCTAAGCTTAGATAAACAATTTTTTCTAAAATTAGGGTTTTCATCTTGTTATTGTTCCAACCATTTAATTTCTTCCCAATTCACTTTAATTACTTTTTTTTTCCTCTCCTTGTTGGCTGAAATTTTCCCTTTAATCTTCTAGTTAAATTAGTCATTCCACTCCCACCAAATTAAGTTGCAAGACATGAAATTTAACTGGGACAACAACCCTTAAAATTGGGCTTTATGTCTTGTCAAGCTTTATGACCAACTAACCAAATTTTCTCCCGTTTCCTCCCAATTTCAGCCGGCCACTCACTCCCTTATCCCTTAGCAAAAAATTGTTTTTTATCACCTTCTCAAGCTCTCCATTTCAGCCGGCCATCCTCTTCCATTTCCACTCAAGAAAAACCTCCACAATCTTGCTATCATTTTGGCTCAAGCTCAAGGCTTTGGAGAAGAATCTTGTGGAGGAAAGACTCTTGGGTTTTGCTAGCTATTTGGTGAGGGTAAGCACCCAAAGCTCTCATCTTTGCTCCATTTTCTTTAAGCTTCCAAGCATGATTTAGGTTGGGATGTTGAAAGGTTGTTAGAACCTTGATAATAGGTAGAAGACTTGAGGATTTTCTATTGCTTTCTTGTTTTCTTGGCAGGATATTAGGTAGAGGACTTGAGGAAATTATGAGCTTTGAATATCCATGTGCAAGACCATGCTTTAATATATATGCTTAGCTTGTTGATGAGTGCAATATATCTCTTGAATTGGAAGATAGTGAACTTGTGTGTGTGTGTAGAAAGAATGGCAAGAGAAATGCTGTTTTGGAAATCTAGGAGTTGGCCGAACCATTTTGCTGTTTTTTTCCCTGTTTTGAAGCTGCATTTTTGCAAGATTAAAGACTGAATTTAAGGCTTAAATGTTGAGTTTTAAGTTGTTAATTTTCCCCACAAAAAGCCCTTCCAAAGTTATAGCAAGATTGGTTGTTAAGTTGGAACTAGAAAACCTGGAATTTTGGCCTTCATGCTGTCCAAATTTTGGACCACTTTGGTGCTAGGTTTTGAGAAAAATTTCTAATATTTATGACCATCATTAGGCTTAGGAAGTTCAATACTAGCTTGGTTTCGAAAATTAGGCCAATTGGTGATGATTTGAGGCATGATCTAGGTACTTAAAGTAAGGGGTTAAAATTTCACAATTTTGAATGAAATAGTTGAGCTCACCTTGGGCGAGTAGAAAACTATCTTACCATTCAAATTTTTCATTGAATTTTGGTATGAATCTATTCTATATATGTCAGTATTTGTGTACCAAATTTGGTAATTTTTGGACAAGAAATCGTCACTCAAACAGGGCCTAGAATTCTGCCCTGCAAACTTGAAAAATGAAAATCTCAGAATTTCGAATCCCCTCTGTTTGAACTGCCATAATTTCTTGCTCAAGTGTCAGAATTGAGTGCCGTTGATGGAATTTGAAACTTATTATATAGTACTTTAAACTGTATAAATTTGAGAGGCCAATTCATTTTTTGTAATTTTTGGTGAATTTTCAAAGTGGGCTGGTCGACCAACCTGATGTGCCCCGTTTTGGTACTGTAGCAGTTTCTTTCTCAAAAATCTGGACAATTTCTGCCCAGAATTTTAACTGGGTGTCTTCTACAAAGTTTTAGAACTTTCAAATAGGTTTCCAAGGTACCAAGTGTGAAAAATTTGGACTTGTATAACTCAAGTTACGATTTTTCAAAGATTTCTGCTCAAGTGGGAAGTTATCGAACTTGATTTCTTTCTTGAATAAGAGTTGATTGGTGAACTAGGAACTTATTTTCATTGTTTTTTTTAAAAATATTTTAGGAGTTGGTGCCAAACTACAAAGTGACCCTAACTCAAACTCCGAGACCTACTTTGTCGGTGAGAGTGTGGTTGATGGAGTGTCAATATTTTGATTTGAAAGTGGGAACTCATGAAATGGACCGGATATGACTATGGAAAATGCAGAAATTTGGATCGGGGTACGTGTGGATGGTAGACACCTCTACCACCCGTGTCCACCTGTATCCTTTATATGCTTTTATTAAATTGTCTTATGTGAAATATTGCTTATTTTCTTTAAATGGTATTAATTGTTAAAGTATTGCTATATCTTACTTAGCATGCTTTCTTGGCCTCATCGGCTACCCATTTGTTTTCCAACAGTGTTTTGAGGTGAGAATCGAGGCGTTAGTACTTTTGTAGGATTTCCTTATTTTGTATAATATTGAAATTAATGGATGAATTTGATGGTATATGGTATTTTGGAGTATTTCTTGTACAATTGTAATTTTGGTTGAGTTGTAATTTATATTTTGGAGAACTTGGGTTGTATTTACTACCTGGACGCATGTGGATTTTAGCATTTTGTACTTTTGGAGTTTTAGAATTGTAATTATTATTTAATGGAGTTTTTAATTTGTACTTAATTGAGGACTCAGAAGTCCCATGAGTTAAGGGGTCCACAAACCTTTGGTTCGCTTCTTGGGAGGTGGTCACATGATCCATATTACTTTAAGCAAATCAAGTCATTTGTGTTAACCAAGCCATGCAGGAGCCATATTCAATGGACAAGGAAAAGGAGGAAAAGAAAAGGTTAGCATATAAAATACTCTAATTTTTTAACCGCCTTTCATATCTTGTGTATAAAAACTACTTGTGCTAAAATTATACTTAATTTGGCATGTAAGATATATCTATAGTATTACTATTGGTGTCTATAAAAAATTCTATTAGGGGACATTTTGCTGCAATTCAAAGAGAAAAGAAATCTATTGGTAATCTATAACCAATAGCTAATGTACACAACTAAATCTAAGAATACATTAATATTTCTTCACAAGTTTTGCAATAGTCATAATATAAAGTGAGACACGTTTGAACTCTTCAAGACGCTGATAATGACATATTTACTAACACACATAACAAACGAAAAATTGTATTTCTATAACATCTAAATAGTTTGAGGAAATGGAGTCTTACATACCTTGGGGATTTGAAAAATCGGTCTTTAACTATGTATGAATTTGCAAATAAGAAATTCAGGGTAACTTTTGTAGCCAAAATTTTATTATTTCTTTAATTTGATTTTGAAGGCTCTATGTAAGTCGAGAAATCTAAAAAATATTATGACTCAACAGATTTTGCTTCTCATTTGGTACTCAAAATATTCAATTAACTATTCAAATAGAAGGGCCAGTACAAACCAATACTACATTAGAATAAGTCTGACTTTCTTTGTATTCAGAATGATTAGTGAAAAGAAAGAAGAACGAAGATTACATGGCGATTCAAGAGAACAAAATAACAATTGGTATGCTTTATTGATTGATGAGCAAAGCAATGAAAAAATGTACCAAAACAAGGCACGAAAAGTTGCATCTATCAATCCAAGAATAATATTCAAATCACAAGATTGTCAACTTTTCTCTACAACTACTCTTTGATAGAAAATTATGTGATCAATTATATAGTATAAATATTAGCTTTTTTTTATTTTTTCCACAAAAATAATTCTCATAGATAAAATGATGAACCAAATTTATTAAACTGTTTCAGAAGAGGTCCAAGCTAATGGAGGAGATCAGAAAAAAAGTTGATATATTTCACTGTTCAAACCAGAAAAAAAAAATTGTTTAGCTAGCGGTGTGCTAAGGCAAGATAGTCTAAGAAAAAAGGTATTAATAATTTCACACATTGAAAAAGGACAAATATTAACTTTCCTTTTATTTTTTACTCAAAAAAATAATTTTGATACATAAAATAGAGATTGAAATATTATTAAATTATTCCTTGAAACTAATGAAGGAGGTCAGAAAAGGAGTTGATATGCTTCACTGTCTAGAGAAGAAAAGAAATTGTTCAACCAATGTCCTACTAAAGCAAGGGTTAGAAAAATTTAGAACTGTAACTCTATAAAACAATGTATATCCCAAGTTATTAACAATTTTCACATGTTGAAAATAGTCTAATTTGTAAAAATTAATCAATCATGAATTTTTTAATTTTTGAAAATTTTTGTGAATGCCATATTTTTCTTATAAATTAGGTTTGATAACATGTTCTAGGTGCAAGTCAAATTACACTAACAAAAACAAAGGAGGACTGGTATGGTTTCTTAAACAAAAAAAGAAAGCATGTATACAATCAGAGCTGCATTCAGAATAGGAAAATAAACAAAGAGTCTTGGCTACTTGAAGCATTGCAAAAACTATTAGAAAATAATAGTAGGAGGAAATCTATGCCTAACTAAATTTTCTATATGTAAGTCACATAAATATAGAAAAACTAATAAGTTCACTTATTTAATCTTTTAAGTTGAGCTATCTTATGTACCAGTTCACTCTAAATTACACGACTTACAAGCCAAATCTTCTTGCCAGAAGTCAAAAAAGATTAAGACACTAATTATTACTCTTTCATATTTATTGTCTTCTCTATGTCCATTTTACATTCAATAACATTGATTTACATAGCTTAGTATTCAAAATTTTGTAACACATTTTTTCCAAGCTTAATTCTATTCCAAACTCTATATTACAGAGATCAATACATTAAAAAAAAAGTAAAATGATCAAACTACATATTGTCCAACCACGTGCAACGCACGTACAACATTACTAGTACACTAAAAGGTATGGTCACTTCATTTATTAAAAAAAAGTTTTTTTTTGGCTACTACCACTAGTGTTGGTTTAGTTGTCGGAGAGGACTGTTAGACCTCTTCATGTTGAGTGCAATGGTTTAAATCCTAGGATGGAGTGGAAGGAAAAACATATTATTTTTTTGTATAATTTAAACCTTTTTGTTACTTTGAAAGGTTTTGTAATTTTAACTGGTGATGAAAAAAACCATGGACTAGTATTTTTAAAAATTTTAATACTGTAATTACGGCAAATATATAGTAATTAGAGTAAAATTTTTTTTATGACAATAACCTAAAGTAGATAAGGCTAAAACTTAAAAAAAAAGTCACATCTTTGAATCAAAGCAAGATGCAAGCTCAATATGACATACATTAAACAAACAAATTCTTTGGTGTCTTGTCTCACAGAAGAAAAATAAAATTTATTAACAAGAAAGTACAAGCCAATATTAAATTTGTACTAATTGAATTAAATATCTAATTGAAAATTTAAAAGTAAACAAATTACTTGGATAATATGTTAGGAGAAGCTCCATTTGGTAACACTTAAAAATTGTTCTAAGCCACTCAGCGTTCTTAATCGTCAATTATCCCACATTTTGGAGATCTTAGTGTTGAAAATTTATTCTTTCACTAGAATAGATATTTAAGCAAAAACAAGATATATGCATGATACTATCTTTACTGGAACCATCTAGGGAAAAGTAAAAGAGGATTTTTTTTTTTTTGCGCTGCAGCAAGGTAAACATTTAGTACCTAAGGAAGGAAAAGGAAAAGCGAAATGACAAAAGAAGTAAGAAACAACAAGAAGTTGTCATAAACATTCCCCAAACACTTCAAAAAATTTACCTAAGATTGTGCCACATTTCCAAGCAAGCGGTGACAATCATGGATAGACTCAAGGAATTCTCAATCGAACCATTGGATTGGGCTTTCAAGAATGTTGCTCATGGAGCCTCTACTTCTTGTTACCCTTCTAGGTGTTATATTGTTTAACATCCCGTACCTTCATACTTGAATTAGCATCACAACTCATAACCATGCTATAATTCTATGCGGGCATGAGATTGAAGAATTTGAACTTTGAGGCTTTTACTCTTGCGCCTTCCATGAATCCTTTCAAATTTAGAAGACATTAGCTATGATAACTTTCTCATGGTGGAATGCAATTGTACAGGTTGTGTTAGAGATCAGAACTGAGATGGGGCGTCTGGCATCCATTGCATCTACTTCTTATTGAGCAAACTAGCGGTCTTCATGCAACATTGGTTTTACATTATAGTTACACCTTTGCAACTTTAAAATCATTAGGACGTTCGATTATTGTTTCTTACTATTGTCCTCCTCATTATGGTCCACGTCTTGATGGAATGGACTAATATATATCTACCGTTGCAGGCCATAACGAAAGTTCATAGAATATTATGCGGTGAAATTCCCTTTGACATGGCTGAGATGAAGAGAGGATGGAGAAGCGACATGATTGGGCGATCTCGGTTGATGGTGGGGAGCACTCAGATATGATCCCTCCTCGCATTCGGCACCCACTACAAGAGTGACATATTCGAGAACAAGTTAAGAAACTTCTTGGAAACCTTCTGAACGTGCAAAAATTAAGAGTGTTGGGAGGAAAATGGAAACTAATTAAGATTTCCGTTTAGTATGTATTGGAGTGGTATCGGGAAAAATAAGTCTGCTTTAGATGGTTGGATAATAATTTGGATTAAGAGCTAAGCATAACTAGGCACAATTGTGCTGTCAACTGAACTAGAGATCATTTGGATTATTAGCAAATTTCTAAGGTTGATCTGTTTTACAATTGGTCACATGATTGCAAATTCTCAAGAAATTTTGTCTTCCATGGTAGACTAAGCGATGGGCGTCGAAACCACCAAAAATAAAATATGTACTCTAAAAATATAAATTCAAGTATAATGGCGAGTAGGGTCGTATCAAGGATTGGGTGATTTATTTTCTATGAACCAAAAATAAATAAATAAAAGGGGGTTTTGAACAACTCCTAATTAATAATTCAAATAAGAATAAACAATATCACAGGATTCAAGTAAAAATAAATAAATCAATAAAAAACTCTAGTCAAATGCCTAATCTCACTTTGGTGTCATCGAACTGATCGTCGACATTAAATGACAATCATTTGTTTACAACTAAACTGGTTATGGTTGTCAACAAGCTCTGACAATCTGCTAATTCTTATTGTGTCGATAGCCACTACAAGGTTTGTGACTGCTTCTCTAGCCAATAGACAACTCTAAACAAACTCTTAGAATTTAGCCTACCGACAGCATTAACATTTAGAAAAGCCACCAATTCTAACCAACAAACACATAAGCTCGGTTCATTTAAGTTAGATTGAATATTCCCGTGACAATAATTCAAAAGTTTCTTGTACTACTGAATTTCGTCACTTGTCACAAATACTAAAACCCTTCAAACAATTACGGATTTGGTGTTCTAGATGACAATAGATTATCCCCACAAATAAATAGTGATCAGGTATTTAATTGCAAGAAATAATCATAAACGTGAACATCAGAAAATATTCAAATACTTGTAAATACATGAAAGAAAAATAATTCAAACAAGTCTCACAGAGTTGATGAACCAAAAATCGATTAGTCTTCGACTAGATGAGAGAAATTAGCCACTCTTCATTGAGAATAGCACCCAAGAAATGTTTGTGAAAGTTGCAATTTTAATTGACTAAAAGAAGAAAAGAAGAAACGGACGAAAAAGTTTGGCAGCCAAGCTCGTTTGCGAAGCTGTCCCGCGATTCCAATCTAAAGCCAAAAGCTATGCTAAATAAAGCGATTAGTCTCCCTACCAAATTAGGATTCTAAAGAGTTTGAATTCTAATTGGAATCTAACTTGCTAAATAGCAATAACAAAATAAATAGGGAAACCAATTACAAACTTTCCTAAATAAACGGATCTTTGACCAATTCCCAAAAGTGAATCAAATCTTGTTTCTGAAAAAAACAAATATCTTCCGTAGGATTTCTTCACAAAGTCCTTCTTCACAGCAAAATATAGTGTGCCCGCACCTTATCAGGAATTGTCTTTTGGAATCTTTACCATAATTGCACTTTTAACCTCCAAATAATTTCAATGGCCTAAAATCAACCAAATATGAGTAGAATCAAGTAGTTAACACAATATTTTGGCCATAATTAAGGGGAAATATCTATAAATTACGTTGCACAATTAAAGGCTTAACACTAAGCGATTATCCGAGCAATTTCCTTAACAATCTTCTTCTATATCCAAGAAAGGAACATTACTGGATAATTTTACTTAAGAGTTTGTCCTTTCATTAATGAAAAACAAAAGCTCAAAGATATTCTTGATTCACAGAGATTAATTCTAATTACGAGTTTGTTCTTTCATTTATGAAAAAACAAAAGCTTGAAGATATTCATGATTGACAGAGATTTAATTTTCACTTAAGAGTTTGTTCTTTCATTTATGAAAAACAAAAGCTCGAATATATTAATGATTCACAGAGATTTTAGCGACCGTTGCAATTTATTTTGCATTAGACACTACAGCTCTCATCAACGTGCATGGTGTTTAATAGTATATACTATCGCTATGATGATTGCTTTCCAACTTGTTAATTACCACTAATTTGTCACTTTACTTGTACACTAAAATAGAAAAGACGATGTAAAACTCGAAGGGAAGAAGAAAAGAGTTGGTGTAAAATTTATATAGAAAATCCTAACACCATCACTTGGTGATCATCCTTCAGGTCACATATATATGTTCAAAGTGCAACACTTCATTGTTCACATAATCCCCCTGTCATCATGGTCACTGTATAAACACACACACACACACACACACACACACACACTCACTCACTCACTCACTCTCTCTCTCTCTCTCTCTCTCGCGCACAGGCACCACACCTACACATATACACTCAGCAGGGACGGACCCCGAAATATATTTTGGTGGGGGCTGAACTACATTTAATTTTTTTGAAATAAATATATTTAATAAACAAAATTTCAAGCAATATTTATAAAACAATAAAACATATAATTATACATACCTAAAAATTTGTTATTGATTAACACTTGAAGTAGTGGCATTTGTTGCACTTGAATGACGAAGGGGAGGCAATTGATTCATGAAGTCTTCATCCGTTGAAAACGCTGCAATATTTGCTCATTTTCAATTGTTGCAAAATATCCTTCTCGATGTATACAATCAGACAGTCATTCATCCACTGGTCTCCCATTTTGTTACGCAAATCAGTTTTCACAGTATTCATTGCGTAAAATACTCTTTCAATGTAATGGCCGCAACCTGGTAAAACTAATGCCAACCGGATCGACGATAAACCAATGGAAAAGCAGTACTTTTACCAGTTTAACCATTTGTTGAGCAAGAATTCTAAATCTCCAACTTCTAAAATTGAGGATCGCGCACATTATAAATATAATTTCAAGTTGAGACTTAAGATATAAATAATCATTACTTGAGAAGCCTTCGTGATATAAATCAGCAAGACAGTAGTTTCGCATTGAATTGAGAGAAAGAACTTTTGGATCAAGACATGCTATGCAACCAAGCAATTGCATAATTCTCGAGAAACGATTATTCATCTCTTGTATAATTAAATCAACAACCTGACATCACAACGATAATAAATTAATAACTAAGAAAATCTGCTAACAAATGTAAAGAAATAATAATTTAAATAATACCTCACAAAAATCTCCACGCGATAATGATGAAAATTAGTGATGGTTTGACCTCATGCTGGCGGCATTGCCACCTTGCTATATTGTCTTCCATATCAAGCACGGGATCATATTCAACTCACAAAATTGTTGACTTTATCTAAAATTATTTGCCATCCTCTTCCCTAAAGTCTTGCAATTGAGATTTCACAAGACAATCAAACTCATTGCTTGGACAATATTTTGATCCCTTTGTTGCAAAATAAGTGACAAGTCATTTGTGATTCCCAATAAATACTTCATGGTGCAACGCAAAAAACAAACTCATAATCATTCATTCTATCAATCAAACCTCCGCAATACCTCTATTGTGAGGGTGGCATCATCTTGTATATTTCCCAATATTTCACATTGAAAGCCACATAGAGGATAGACGTAATGTTAGATAGTGTGATCCCCAACAGTATCTCCGGTCTTGCTACACTAGTTTCTTGATTTTACCTTTTCCATGAGTAATATCTCCACTATCTAAAAGTGCAACAATCTTATCATGTCCTATTTGTCTTAATTGATCTCTCATTTTACATGATGCTCCAGTTAAATTGACAATCATAGAGACATAGACAAAGAATTCACTAACAATGACATTTCCTTTAGCAACAGCAACAATAACTAACTGGAGTTGGTGAGAAAAACAGTGAATATACATCGCATAGGGATTTTCTTGTAATATAAGGGCTTTCAAACCATTGAATTCACCTCGCATATTTGAAACTCCATCATATCCTTGACCTCTCAAATTGGATAATGATAATCCGTGTTGCACAAATAAAGAATTAATTGCATCTTTCAAACAAAGAGATGTGGTGTCGCACATGTACAATTGTAATGAAACGCGTTCAATCACACGCCTTCTTGTTCACATATCTCAAATCAACTCCCATTTGCTCTTTTACTAAATTGTCTCGAGACTCATCAACCATTAGAGAAAAAAAATTGCCTCTAATATCATTGATTATAGCATTTGTGATCTCTCGAGGGCACAAGCATGTGCTGATCTTTTGAATTTTGGAGAAGTCGGTTCATTATTTGCAGGGAGCATTCTGATTTACAACCTCAAAAATCTCATTATTTCGCTGGCTATACCACTCAAACAATTGAAGAAAATTGCCTCTATTTGAAGAACTAGTTGACTCATCATTTCCACGAAAGACAATCCTTGTTTCAAAAGAAAGCGGGTCACATCCAAAGCGATTAAACGGGTGCGATATGCAAGATCTATTTCGCGCCCATTTGCTCGTAACATATTTGACACACTATGCCGTTGATCTTGAAAACTTTCAAACTGTATTCTAGCGTCATTATGACAACTATTCACAACTCCAATATGTTCATTGAATCTTTCCATTGCCTTTTCCAATTCTTGAATCCCGCTTTTGTAAAGGCATCCTCTCGCATATCGACCTCCTTATTTTGTGTTTTGAAAAGAAAGCACCAAAAGCAAAACACCGCATCTTTTGATATGCTATACTCTAACCATACAAACTTTTTATACCAAACATCTTGAAAACTTCTATGTTGTTTACCAAATGATGTTTTTGGATACATATGGCCAATCGGTTGGCAAGGTCCCCTAGTCAAATACTCTCTTCGGACATGGTCTTGAAGAAAAATATCAAATTTCTCAATTGGTTTTCGTAATCCCGGATCACTAACAATATCATCTAAATTCAATTCCACACGAGATTGATTTTGAACTGGTTCACTAATATTAGGCTCATTTGAAGATTCACCACTACGGATTCGTTTAGGTTTAAAGTATCTCTCCATTTTCTATCACAATTAAATAATTGAGGTTAAATTCAATAAAATTATAAATAATTGAGCTATTAAAATGTATGAATTTTCAAATAAGTTGAGTAACGTGAGAGATGCTAATAGTTTAAGGTACTTGAATCTTGCAACTAAATACAACCTAAAATCTATACAATTTCTAAACTAATTTCTAATTTAAATTTAATATCCATAAATTTCTTAATGTAATCTTTCAAATTCTTAAATTACATTAACATAAAATAAATAAAAATTAATCTAAATCAAAATTAATATCAAGATACTCAAAATTCAAAAATAATTTAAACATGTAATTAACAAAAATATAAAGATGAAGATTGTAATTTAAAGTTTTAAACTGAAAAACTAACCTAAAAGAAGTTGGAGACTTGGAGCTTGGAGGCTTGAACGAAGTTGGAGAGAAGTTGGAGCCTGGAGCTTGGAGGCTGGAGGCTTGATTCGCTTGAATCAGTGAATGAAGTTGGAGACTTTGTCCTTGGAGGCTTCACGCCTTCTCGATCTGATTCTGATTAACAAAGACGCCCAATGGTCATATGAAGCCCTTTTTTCATCTGATTTTATTTTTTTTAGATAGAAAGCGACGTCGTTCCATTTTTTAATGGAACGCGGCGTCGTTCTAAAGGCAAAAAAAAATAAATAAAATCAGCATCTATTCTTCATCTTCGTCTTCCCCGCTCTATTCCTAGTTCCTCGCTTCTATCTTCGGTGGGGGCTCACTGCTTGCAGGGAACCCCATATATAGGGGTTTTCCAGCTTGGCTGGGGCTTAAACCCCACCAGCCCACCTGGGTCCGTCTGGGCATATACACACCATGTTGTACTAGGTGATATTTATTGGTCATCATGTTTCATGAAGTCTAGTGGAAATCGTGGTCAGAAA
Source organism: Gardenia jasminoides (assembly GCA_013103745.1). Classification (NCBI taxonomy): domain Eukaryota; kingdom Viridiplantae; phylum Streptophyta; class Magnoliopsida; order Gentianales; family Rubiaceae; genus Gardenia; species Gardenia jasminoides. The sequence goes on from CM023103.1 coordinate 63,389,020, forward strand.
ATCCATATCCAAGATTACCAATTTTATCTCGGTTAGCAACCATAACAGAAATGATCTTCAAAAGAAAATACTGGATTAGACGAGAAACATGCCTTGAACAAACACTAATTATTAAGTTTGGTTTACAGTAAACAGCGAAGGGAACATCAGTATAGCTGAATGACCATAAATCTTCACTCTTAAGAATTCAAATCCACAAAATCTGAATTATAAGTTGCAAAAGAGGAAATAGATGCATATTATTGGTAAGAATTCCAAGTAGACGTAGATTTAAGCTGCATGCATTGGCTCTCAAGGTGCATAACCACCGCCACCTCCATAGCCACAGCCAGAACCACCGCCGTATCCACCACCTGATCCGCCACCGCTGCCATATCCACCTCCACTAGCTCCTCCTCCTCCATAACCCCCTCCAGCACCTCCACCTTGCCCACCTCCTCCTCCATAACCTCCTCCAGCACCTCCAGCTCCATAACCACCACCATTACCACCTCCTTCTCCTCCACCATAACCTCCTCCATGCTCACCCCCTCCACCATAACCACCACCGCTACCACCACCGTCTCTGCCTCCTGCTCCACCACCATATCCACCTCCACCACCTACACAACCGCCCTTCCCATAGCCTCCACCACCCTCACCTCCTCCACCACCCTCACCTCCTCCACCATAACCACCTCCAGCTCCTGCACCGCCTCCTTTCCCATAGCCTCCACCAGCTTCACCTCCTCCACCATAACCTCCTCCAGCTCCTGCACCGCCTCCCTTTCCATAGCCTCCTCCTCCCTCGCCTCCTCCACCATAACCACCCCCTGCTCCTGCACCTCCTCCCTTTCCATATACGTGCTTTTTTCTCGTCATAACAAAAATTTCTTGGTCAAGAGAATATTTAGGTAAACTTATTTTAAGCAAATTGGACAAGCCAAGCATTCAAAATAATAATGCCAATGCAGATATTTATCTTCCAACGTGACCATTTTTGTTTGCACTGTTTTAGATTGAACATTGGGACTATACAACTTATGTAATGTCCCATGCTACATCAGCGAATCAAACTCCAAAAACCAAGACAGTTGAATTGGAATTGTCGTTAAAAAAACTGTAGCAGCATAGTTGACATAGAACCCTCCTAAGTTTTCCTTGTTTCATTCAAAAGGTTTTGGCTTCTTGCAAGCTCTTCCATTCCTCAAAACTATATAATGATTTCAAGGCCACCGCAGCAGAGCCCTTTCCTTGTTCATTTACCCCAAACACTTCAAGAAAAACTTTTGTAGTTTATCTCATTTCTCCCCCAAACACTTCAAGAAATTTGCCTAAAATGGCTGAGTTTAAAGGTCAAGAGGAAGCCAAAAACCCCAAGATTGTGCCACCTTCCTCCTTTATGTGCACAGGAAAGAGGACATTAGCCCAAGACCTTATGATGCAGAGACCACCAGGCTCATTTGACATTCCCAAGCATGTGGTGATAGTCATGGATGGACTAAAGGAATTCTCAATGGAACCATTGGAGTGGGTTCTCAAGAATGTTGCTGATGGAGCATCTCCTTCTTGCACTGTTACCCTTCTGGGTGTCATGCCATGGCTTAACATCCCACGTATGCAACTCTCTTTTCTCTTCTTTTCTCTGCGTTTAATCACTTAAAAGTTGCTTCTTCCTCCTTTTGTCCCACAAGTCTTAAATTACCTCTCCTTATCCTTTTCCCCCCTTATAGTGTCGTCAAAGACTTGGTCAGACATTTGGAGTATCGAGTTGGACGATTTATCGATGATTAAAGAGTGGAAGAATGACAAGTATCATAAAGTTCGTGTGCTTTTGGACATTTGCCACCACTATCGGGTATTAATTTGATCATCAACATCCTCTTCAATCTATTAAATATTCAAGTCATGTTCTACAAAATAGATGCATGACAAAAACTTTTCTGACGCTATATATGTACGTTGATCACAACTCATAACTGTGTGTCACAATTCTACATAAGAAGTGGGTATATCCCTTCAATTATGTACAGCTTTCTTGAAAACCAATAGAAGTAGTAAAACTTAACAAAAGAAAAAAACTACACAATCATAAGATCAAAATTGAACTTTTGAGACGTTTTACTCTTGGGGCCTTCATTCTACGAATCTCTTTGTAATTTTACTAGACCAGTCATGCTGGCCATAATAACTTAATGATAGTGCAAATATATACAGATTAATTTCTTTATGCAATTCTATAGGCTGAGCTAGAGATCAGAACTGAGATGGGGCATCCATTACATCTACTTGTTGTTGAGCAAATTAGCAGTCTTCATGCGACATTGGTAGTATTTGATAGGTAACACTTCGCAACTTCAGAATCAAAAGGACACTTGACTATTGTTTATGATTATTCTCCTTCTCATTGTAGTCCAAATTTTGATGAATTGGACTAATATGTATCTATTGTAGCAGGCACCATGATAGGAAGTATATAGCCTATTATGCAGAAAAACTCCCCTTTAACATGGTGAAGATGACAGAAGATGGAGAGGCCGACATGATCAGAGGGCGATCTCGCATTGACAGTGAGGAAAGTTCTCCGGCATATGATCCTTCCTGCATCATGGCACCCTCTAAAGTGGTATTTTCAGAACCAATCAAGAAACTTCTTGGGCAGCGATCTCGAATATGCAAAAATGAGAGTAATGGGAAGTAGATGCAAGCTACAGAGTTCCCATTTAGTATGTGTTTGAATGGTATCAGGGAAAAATGAGCCTGCGTCACGGAATGTTGGAGAATAGTGGGAATAAGAGCTAGTCATAACTGAGCACTACGTTTGTGCAGCCAAGTGAAGTAGAGATCATTTGTAAGATGTGACGATCTAACTAAACAATTATCAGTCTTTTGATATTGCAGTCTATATTTCCGTAGGATAAATGCTTCTGTCTGACATGCATTGTAAATTCTGATGCAACAGTTATCAGCACATTTGTAAAGTTGATACAATATATGGTTGCTAATTCTCAAGTAAATGTTGTCATCTATAAGAGACTCGCTGGTAGTTAGGAGGAAGAAGAAAGATTTGCCGTAGAAAATGATATAAACAAATCCTAAAACTCCCTTGGTCATCAAGCTTTAGGTCAGATATTCTATAGGCAACAATTCATTATTCACATAATTTCCTTAGTCATAGTCATTGTATCAGCAATCACACACACAAACACACAATTGATTGGTGATCATGCTTCATGAAGTGAATTTCATGATGAAAATGTCTATATTCAAGATTATGGAATTTATCTTGGTTGGCAACCATAGGAGAAAAGTCCTTCAGAAGAGATATTAGAACAGACAAAAAGGAGTAGAGATGCTTAAAAGTAAACAAACACTTTTTATTCAAGTTGAGTTACATTCTGCACCCAAGGAGACATCTGTAGCTGAGCAATTCTTTCACAACTAAAAACCATGAAAAACAGAAAAAATCCAACTGACAAAAGAAAACAGATGCTCCCGCGATACCTATTCTTTTTAAGTATTGTTTTTTTTTTTTTTTTTTTTTTAAAACTGTACGCGGATTTAAACTCCAGGCATTTGCTCCCATGGTGCATTAGTTACCACCATTCCCACCACCTGCACCTCCCCCATCACCTTCACCTCCTCCGCCACCCTGGCCTCCTCCACCACCTTCACCTCCTCCGCCACCTACACCACCCCCTTTCCCATAGCCACCTCCAGCACCATATCCGCCTTGCCTCCGCCACCCTGTCTCCACCATATCCATCCACCACCTTCACCTCCCACTGCCACCTGCAGCCATATCTGCTCTATCATCGCCGCCGTGATATCGCATCATCATGCCTGCTACTTATCTATCCGAGCAGCATCGTAGCCTGGGCATCATCCCGCCGTAATCCGCCGCATCGCATCATCATGCTCCTGCGCCGCTGGCACCGGTATATAATCCATCGGTGTTCATCATCCTCTGCCGCCTATCATCACTTGCCAGCATCATCTGCCTTTGCGCCACTGCTTTCTTCCACCATATCCACCTCCACCACCTTCACCTCCTCCGCCACCTACACCACCCCCTTTCCCATACCCAGCTCCAGCACCATATCCGCCCCCTAGGCCACTGCCTCCACCACCAACCCCTAGTTTGACACCACTTGAGACGTCATTGGAGTCACCTCCTCTAAAAGTGAGGAGTTCTCTGCATTCACAACATATTATTATACCCAGAAGAAGAAAGAAGACAAAGCTTAGAACTTTATGAGTAGTCATAATGAGAATGTTTTTGAGCTTGTGAGTGCCCTAACTGCAAGAAGTTGCAGCTATTTATAGGGATGATTACACTGATATGACGAGGAAGGCTCTAAGTATAAAAGCGTGTACGCGAAAAGGGAGTAGTTGAAACAACGTGCATGAAGAAAGTTGGGCGAACGTCCCGACAATGTGACTTTGCCATCTGCATTACCACATTGATCCAAGTTTACCATCACTCTCAACTCTCACAGTAGCAGCCTCTGCATGCTCATGCAGTGTGAATTCTCTATCCCCAATAGGACTTCGAAGATTAAGTTTGGCACACAGTTCCTTTAATGGATTTTGACAACCAAAACAAACATCTAGACTGAATGCTTCTTATTCTTTACGTGTTGGATTTAACCGTTGACGAAGTCCAATTCTTCCATTTCAACTTAAGTTGAATCAACAATGTCAACATTGATAAACCGACGTGCATATAGATACAATTTTAGATGGAATGTCATCCTATATTTGATGAGTCGGTGAATAAATAAAATTGACTTGTTTCCCCTGCTTTAAAGAATGTCCTGGTCTCGAACAGTTTTTTTCTGCTTGTGGGAAGAATACTGAAGTGTTGAAACAAAACTTGGTTCTTTTTTTTGTGTGCGTGTGTAAGAGGTTTTGAATTTAAGAACTTTCACTTACACTCCCTCTCATTGGACCTCTCACTTAGTTAAATTTTATTTTTTTTAGTTTGCAATCTTTTAAATTCTACTTTATTAGTAGTGTTAGAAATTAAAAGGATGATAAAAAGAATTAAAATAGGATGTTCATAAAAGATATATGGTGATTTGTTAAATGTTGGGATAGGAAATGGTGTAGTAATGGGGATAGATGATCCATTGCTGCTGTAGTCATTAACTGTGGATTGTGGATCACTACTAATGATTAACGCATTGGACTAACTCTCAGTTCAAAGCCAAAGATGAGTTCCTTCAACTTCACTCTAATGGAAGTAGTCTGGCGGACGCAGATATAAATAATCAATGAGGAATTTAAGATTTTGGTTTAGTAGGTGAGAAATCAAAGACATGATGATAAAAGATAGTATATCATAGCAAATAAAGCATGTTAAAGTTAAAAGAAAGTTCAAGAGACCATTCCTATAAGTATATGCGTCAACCACCGAAAAAACAAATAATATACTCATGATTCACCAAAAGAATAAACACATCTGACAACTACTAAATAAGCTAGTAGCTAATTGATTGCTGTGACTAGTTTTTTTTCCCCTTACATTAGTAGAATGCAATAATTGATACTCCATATTATTACAAAAACAAACTTAGAACAAACAATTGCTTAAATTATTAATAGAGACTCAAAATAGTAGAACAAATTCTTAAAAAAAAAAAAAAAACTTGTATCCTTGGAAAAATGAAAATTGGGGTACTCTCGAAGCTTGCAAAGACAGATCGGGACTTCTGGTGTTTATGTTATGCCGATGCTCTAGCTTGTTTTAGTTCATGCAAATCTAATATAAATAGAATCCAATAGTGATAGGAATTTTCTTTTAGTTGTCTTTTATTTCCTCTTTGTATTTGTGCTTCTTTAGTTATAATTATTGTATGCTAATGCAACAAAATATGTATATTATTAAATGGAATGAGAGTTTATTCTGTATGAAAGATTTGCTTAAAAGTAATTAACAGGAACAGGAAATAAATAGGTTAAATATCTTTGGTGGCAATATAATATAGTTTTACTTGAAAGACAATAATACCTTGTATAGTTTTCAGAAAAATTTGAGCGTGGAGCCGCCTCTCCCCATCCAAACCCCTCGGTCCATCCTTGCGCCCTCCCCCACCAAAAAAACCCCAAAAAAAAAAAGGATGATTTTTCTTTCTTTTGGTTTTTGTAGTTATCTTGTGTGTATAGAGTTAACAATAATTGTAATTTGTCAAAAAAAAAAAAAAAAAACGTAATATGACAGTTCTTGATATACTCCTCAAATTGGTGCAAGTCCTGTACAGTACTATTTAATGTATTTTTTTTTCACCAGATTAATGTACCAACTCAACAGTGTAATATGAGTATAAACATGTAATGGAAGATCCAATGCCATCTATCCCCTATCGTCATTGTCTAATGGCAACAAAAAGAGTACACCACACTCCAAAAGAGTAGAAGCCAACAAATGGGCAAGTTCCGTTTTCAAAGTACAGATGGAATGAGACACACACACACACACACTTGCATATGGAAAACTGCTTGACATCTGACCTTGCAAGCGATGGATGGATCGGCTGCACTTGCGTGGAAATGTGATCAACAAGATCGGCAATCTAGTAAACGGGGGCCGAGTGACTTGACTTTTGCAGATTTGTTTTTACATTTTATATTTTGGTCAAAATGAGTTGAGTATTAGAAAGTTACGAGGAGGAAGGTAGATGTGGTTTGTCAATTGTCTCTTTGCCTTTATTTTCTTACTCGTTAAACTGTCTTTTTGCACCAAGTACTTGGCTGGTTTCAAGCAAATTGGCCATGAAAACAGTCCTTTATTCCAGCTGATGCTTTAATTATTGACACACAATTTGCGCTTAGCTCCGGATCGTATGTTCAGATTTAGTCAAATACCGTGGGTTAGATTTACAAGATACCAGTATTAGTATGGAGCCAGCCGACCAACTTTGCCAAAAACAATTTTTTTTTTTTTATATTTACTTGTTGGCCACTTTGGTGTATTTAAATTTTTATTTGTAATTTTATCTGGTGTATTTAGCATTCGGTTTTGAATTTTTCGATACCCCAATTGATTTTTTTTTTTAATAAATAGAAACTCAACAACGTTTTAACTAATAACCCACAGATAACATGATGAAGATTATTATTTAATTAGAGTAAACTTACATTTAGCTGGACTCGAATTCACAGTTCTAATCTCTAGGGGATCAACCTTAAATATTAAATCAAGGGCTCGTCAGTTAGTATTACGGCAATTAAACTTTGATAGGGCGGAGCTAAGCGTTAGGCAGCAGACAGAAGAGAAGTACTATTTTAAATACAATAGCTGTATAAAAAGTTTTGATTTTACCCGACCAATTTATATTCGCCCCAACACCAAAAAAAGAAAAAAAACTGCTTAAAGATAAATTTTTGTTTTAGGTATTGGACATTAGGAAAAAATTTGTTTTTACTCTGAATAATTTGAAAAAAATTCAATTTTCATGTGTTTATAAGTAATTTCAAAACATTTTTTTCATTGGGCAATATGAACTTTTCCACTGATAAGCCTGAAAAGAGAATACACGTGTGTTTAAAAACAACAGTAATTTTAACTTTAATTTCAATTTTGAAACTGTCTAATTTTGAAACTGTCTTTAACTACACAGGGAAAAAATGAACCTAATTTATTACTTTAATGCCAACTATAATTATAAGTACAAATTAAATGTCTTAAGGAATTTAGTCTCTGATGATTTTTTGTAACGAAAATTCGTACTTTAACAAATCATAAGGTATTAGTGGCTTGCGTCTTAGTATATCTATCACTTGCCATGTGGATATTATTTGGTGCATTTGGATAAAATATTATTTGATTCTTCTTTTTCTATTCTTCAATTTAAGACTTTTGGTGATACAATACATGTGAGATGTGAAGGTGATCAAAGAACTTATTTAAAAATGATAAAACTTTTTCTTTTGCCAATAATAGGTTACTGAAAATATTGTCCGAGTCATTTACAAAACTTATAAATATTCTTTTATTTGTGCGCCCCACTGAAAATAGATCCAAGCTCCGCTACTGCCAATAACAACAATTAATTATTTCTGTACAATTGATAAGAACAATTGACCTATAGTGGTTGATGTAACGTGACCCAAATCTGGGCTTTCAATCTTGAATATTGGGCCAAAAAAAAAAAAAATCTCGTTCCTGAAATTTGAAATGAACGTTCAAACCAAGCCAACTTGATGTGAAAATTGTTCTCACCCAAAAACCTAAATTTTGCGGTTGCCGTTAGAAAAATTGTTATAATGATTGTCAAAAAGGAAAAAAAGTAAATAAAAGAACGGACACCAGGCGATCGAGATTTGCATGGGAGCAGCCGCCTCGAGATTCATTATTCTACAATTTTGTAATTTACCTTCAAAATATTTTAAAAGTTATCCATAGCTTCTTATTTATCATAGTTAGCCCTATAAAATTTTTTATTAAAATATATAAATCAGCCTACAAATGTACATCCGTCCAAGTGTTTCTCTCCTTCAATTACAATTTTGGCATTTATTCCTGTGCATTGCAACTTCGAATTAGGAGATATGTAACTAAAAGTGTGTATGCCTAAAGTCAATCAATTTCTAAGATTTAATATGTACTTGAACTATTTATATTATAATAAATAACATATTTATCATATTAATTACTCATATGTTTATATTTGTATGATAAAGCTCTTGTAATAAACCATCATTTTGTCATCCTCTGTATCAAATCTCCATCCGTTTAAGAAGATGTTCGTGGGTTGAGATAATTTTCTTGAACTAACTTTATGTCTCGTGTATTTAATTAAAGTGCAATCTATCAAGAAATCAAAATTTTTAAATTTTCTGTTGTACGTGTCTCCATGATTAGTTGTATTAGAGTCAATTTTGATTAACCTATGATACATTTATTCAATTATCATGAATGGTAATGAGATCACAATTATATGCTACTCTTAAAGTTGGTTCAAGTTTTATGAACAAAGTTGATTGAAAACTTTTCCTAGAATCGTTCTTTTCTTGAAAACTTTCAATGTTTATAATCTGAAACTTTCAATCAAAAGCAAAAGTTTTATGGCTGTTTTTGTGATGAAATCAGAAAGGGAAAAACATAACGAATAGAGAGAAACATTAACACAGTTATGACTATGAACAAAGACATGGTCAGATTTCTTGTTTACACCATGTGATCCTGTAAACTTGAGAATCTTCACCTAACTTTTGTCATAGTTCACTGGTCTTGGTTTCTACATTCAAGCGTAGAAATGGTTTGTGCATGTATTGGCTTTATTCGATTACTGGAAAAACAGCAACTTAAAGGAGCAGGGGAAAACGTTGTCCAGGCTGACCGCTAGGCGGGTTTATCACATAAGCGTGATTAACCACAAGTTTATCGTCATCGCGTCAGACGACTTATACCTTCCCTTGTATCAATTTGTTGAGGCAGACGTTTCTTTTGTATTTGGTGCTATTGAACGATGAAACGATTAAAGAGACAGTAAAAAGTCGTGGCTATGAATTAAGATTGGGCCTTGCACACATAATTTGACTTTGTAGACTTAGGAATCTTGGCCTAACCTTTATCATATAGTTAAATCGATTGGTCTTGGTTTCTTCTTCCATGCATAAAAACGTTTCATGCATGTTTGTCTTTGTTTGATTTTTGGAAAACCAATCAATAAAAGATCAAGAAAGGCAGCTATAATTCGCTAATGCAAATTGGCTAAAACCGTGCCTTGCTGTGGCGTTTAATGCGGTTTTGCAGCCAGCTATTTGATGCATTTTTGCTCTTTGTTACTTCCAATTCCAGCCATGTGACGGTGGCGAACATGAAGTTTTTGATGGTGTGTTGCAGCTGGATATTTTTATGGAAAAGGGAAATCAAGGAAGAGTTTGTTTGGATGATAAATAGGATTTGGTTACTGATTTTCTTTTGTACATAAGTTTCTAAAAGAACATGGAAAGTTTCTACTATTGATTGTAAGTATGGGGACGTAGGTATAACAAAATATTGAACATAAGTTACGTTGATGATAAGTCACAAGGGCAGATGTAGAAGTTGGGTTACTGGGAGACAACGCTGTATACATAATTACATATATAGATTTTGGTGGTTAATACACTAAAAGGTATGGTCACTTCATTTATTAAAAAAAAAAATTTTTTTGGCTACTACCACTAGTGTTGGTTTAGTTGTCGGAGAGGACTGTTAGACCTCTTCATGTTGAGTGCAATGGTTTAAATCCTAGGATGGAGTGGAAGGAAAAACATATTATTTTTTTTGTATAATTTAAACCTTTTTGTTACTTTGAAAGGTTTTGCAATTTTAACTGGTGATGAAAACAACCATGGACTAGTATTTTTAAAAATTTTAATACTGTAATTACAGCAAATATATAGTAATTAGAGTAAAAATTTTTTTTATGACAATAACCTAAATTAGATAAGGCTAAAACTTAGAAAAAAGTCACATCTTTGAATCAAAGCAAGATGCAAGCTCAATATGACATACATTAAACAAACAAATTCTTTGGTGTCTTGTCTCACAGAAGAAAAATAAAAATTATTAACAAGAAAGTACAAGCCAATATTAAATTTATACTAATTGAATTAAATTTCTAATTGAAAATTTAAAAGTAAACAAATTACTTGGATAATATGTTAGGAGAAGCTCCAAGAATGTTGCTCATGGAGCCTCTACTTCTTGCGCTGTTACCCTTCTAGGTGTTATATTGTTTAACATCCCACGTGCGTACCTTCATACTTGAATTAGCATCACAACTCATAACCATGCTATAATTCTATGCAGGCATGAGATTGAAGAATTTGAACTTTTGAGGCGCTTTACTCTTGCAGTCTTCCTTCCATGAATCCTTTCAAATTTAGAAGACATTAGCTATGACAACTTTCTCATGGTGGAATGCAATTGTACAGGTTGTGTTAGAGATCAGAACTGAGATGGGGCGTCTGGCATCCATTGCATCTACTTCTTGTTGAGCAAACTAGCAGTCTTCATGCAACATTGGTTTTACATTATAGTTACACCTTTGCAACTTTAAAATCATTAGGACGTTCGATTATTGTTTCTTACTATTGTGCTCCTCATTATGGTCCACGTCTTGATGGAATGGACTAATATATATCTACCGTTGCAGGCACCATAACAGAAAGTTCATAGAATATTATGCAGTGAAATTCCCCTTTGACATGGCTGAGATGAAAGAGGATGGAGAAGGCGACATGATCTCAGGTTGATGGTGGGGAGAGCACTCCAGCATATGACCCCTCCTGCATTCTGGCACCTCCTGCATTCTGGCACCCACTACAAGAGTGACATATTCAGAACAAGTTAAGAAACTTCTTCGGAAACCTTCTCGAACGTGCAAAAATTAAGAGTGTTGGGAGGAAAATGGAAACTAATTAAGATTTCCCGTTTAGTATGTATTGGAGTGGTATCAGGGAAAAATAAATCAATCAATAAAAAGCTCTAGTCAAAGGCCTAATCTCACTTTGGTGTCATCGAACTGATCATTGACACTAAACGACAATCATTTGTTTACAAATAAACTGGTTATGGTTGTCAACAAGGTCTCTGACAACTTGCCAATCCTTACTATGTCGATAGCCACGACAAGGTCTGTGACTACTTCTCTTGCCAATAGACAACTCTAAACAAACTCTTAGAATTTAGCCTACCGATAGCATTAACATTTAGAAAAGCCACCAATTCTAACCAACAAACATATAAGCTCGGTTCGTTTAAACTAGATTGAATATTCCTGTGACAATAATTCAAAAGTTTCTTGTACTACTGAATTTTGACAATAATTCAAAAGTTTCTTGTACTACTGAATTTCGTCACTTGTCAGAAATACTAAAACCCTCCAAACAATTACGGATTTGGCGTTCTACATGACAGTAGATTATCCCCACAAATAAATAGTGATCAGGTATTTAATGCAAGAAATAATCATAAACGTGAACATCAAAAAATATTCAAATACTTGTAAATAAATGAAATAAAAATAATTCAAACAAGTCTCGCAGAGTTGATGAACCAAAGATCGATTAGTCTTCGACTAGATGAGAGAAATTAGCCACTCTTCATTGAGAATAGCACCCAAGAAAGGTTTGTGAAAGTTGCAATTTTAATTGACTAAAAGAAGAAAAGAAGAAACGGCCCTTGTTATTTCTTGGCTAGATGAAGCGCGCAGCCAAAGATGAACCAACGATGCCTCCCCAATTCAAACAACCAATAAAGCTTAAAAGGAAAACCTGCGAAAAAGTTTGGCAGCCAAGCTCGTTTGTGAAGCCGTCCCGCGATTCCAATCTAAAGCCAAAAGCTATGCTAAATAAAGCGATTAGTCTCCCTACCAAATTAGGATTCCAAAGAGTTTGAGTCCTAATTGGAGTCTAAATAGCAATAACAAAATAAATAGGGAAACTTTCCTAAATAAACAGATCTTTGACCAATTCCCAAAAGTGAATCAAATCTTGTTTCCAAAGAAAACAAATATCTTCCGTAGGATTTCTTCACAAAGTCCTTCTTCACAGCAAAATATAGCATGCCCGCGCCCTATCAGGAATTGTCTTCTGGAATCTTTACCATAATTGCACTTTTAACCTCCAAATAATTTCAATGATCTAAAATCAATGCCAAAAACCAAATATGAGTAGAATCAAGTAGTTAACACAATATTTTGGCCATAATTAAGGGGAAATATCTATAAATTACGTTGCACAATTAAAGGCTTAACACTAAGCGATTATCCGAGCAATTTCCTTAACAATCTTCTTCTATATCCAAGAAAGGAACATTACTGGATAATTTTACTTAAGAGTTTGTCCTTTCATTAATGAAAAACAAAAGCTCAAAGATATTCTTGATTCACAGAGATTAATTCTAATTACGAGTTTGTTCTTTCATTTATGAAAAACAAAAGCTTGAAGATATTCATGATTGTGAGATATTTAATTTTCACTTAAGAGTTTGTTCTTTCATTTATGAAAAACAAAAGCTCGAATATATTAATGATTCACAGAGATTTTAGCGACCGTTGCAATTTATTTTGCATTAGACACTACAGCTCTCATCAACGTGCATGGTGTTTAATAGTATATACTATCGCTATGATGATTGCTTTCCAACTTGTTAATTACCACTAATTTGTCACTTTACTTGTACACTAAAATAGAAAAGACGATGTAAAACTCAGAAGCGAGGAAGAAGAAAAGAGTTGGTGTAAAAATTTATATAGAAAATCCTAACACCATCACTTGGTGATCATCCTTCAGGTCACATATATATGTTCAGGTGCAACACTTCATTGTTCACATAATCCCCCTGTCATCATGGTCATTGTATAAACACACACACACACACACACACACACACACACACACACTCACTCACTCACTCACTCTCTCTCTCTCTCTCTCTCTCTCTCGCGCACAGGCACCACACCTACACATATACACTCAGCAGGGACGGACCCCGAAATATATTTTGGTGGGGGCTGAACTACATTTAATTTTTTTTGCGACGAAATAAATATATTTAATAAGCAAAATTTCGAAGCAATATTTATAAAAACAATAAAAACATATAATTATACATACCTAAAAATTTGTTATTGATTAACACTTGAAGTAGTGGCATTTGTTGCACTTGAATGACGAAGGGGAGGCAATTGCATTCTGCGAGTCTTCATCCGTTGAAAACGCTGCAATATTTGCTCATTTTCAATTGTTGCAAAAATATCCTTCTCGATGTATACAATCAGACAGTCATTCATCCACTGGTCTCCCATTTTGTTACGCAAATCAGTTTTCACAGTATTCATTGCAGAAAATACTCTTTCAACAGAAGCAGTCGCAACTGGTAAAACTAATGCCAACTGGATCAGACGATAAACCAATGGAAAAGCTGTACTTTTACCAGTTTTAACCATTTGTTGAGCAAGAATTCCTAAATCTCCAACTTCTAAAAATTGAGGATCGCGTCGCACATTATAAATATAATTTCGAAGTTGAGACTTAAGATATAAATAATCATTACTTGAGAAGCCTTCAGGATATAAATCAGCAAGACAGAGTAGTTTCTGCACATTGAATTGAGAGAAAGAACTTTTTGGATCAAGACATGCTATGCAACTAAGCAATTCCGTACTAATTTCTGAGAAACGATTATTCATCTCTTGTATAATTAAATCAACAACCTGACATCACAACGATAATAAATTAATAACTAAGAAAATCTGCTAACAAATGTAAAGAAATAATAATTTTAAAAATAATACCTCACAAAAAATCTCCACGCGATAATGATGAAAATTAGTGATGGTTTGACCTCTGCGACTGCGCCTGGCATTGCCACGGATTGCTATATTGTCTTCCATATCAAGCACGGGGATCATATTCAACTCACAAAAATTGTTGACTTTATCTAAAATTATTTGCCATCCCTCTTCCCTAAAGTCTTGCAATTGAGATTTCACAGTATCAATCAAACTCATTGCTTGGACAATATTTTGATCCCTTTGTTGCAAAATAAGTGACAAGTCATTTGTGATTCCCAATAAATACTTCATCAGGTGCAACGCAAAAACAAACTCATAATCATTCATTCTATCAATCAAACCTCTGGCAATACCTCTATTGTCAGGAGTGGTGGCATCATCTTGTATATTTCCCAATATTTCAATTACTGAAAGCCACATAGAGGATAGACGAAGTAATGTTAGATAGTGTGATCCCCAACGAGTATCTCCTGGTCTTGCTACACTAGTTTCTTGATTTTTACCTTTTCCATGAGTAATATCTCCACTATCTAAAAGTGCAACAATCTTATCATGTCCTATTTGTCTTAATTGATCTCTCATTTTACATGATGCTCCAGTTAAATTGACAATCATAGAGACATAGACAAAGAATTCACTAACAATGACATTTCCTTTAGCAACAGCAACAATAACTAACTGGAGTTGGTGAGAAAAACAGTGAATATACATCGCATAGGGATTTTCTTGTAATATAAGGGCTTTCAAACCATTGAATTCACCTCGCATATTTGAAACTCCATCATATCCTTGACCTCTCAAATTGGATAATGATAATCCGTGTTGCACAAATAAAGAATTAATTGCATCTTTCAAACAAAGAGATGTGGTGTCAGACACATGTACAATTGCAATGAAACGTTCAATCACACGCCCTTCTTTGTTCACATATCTCAAATCAACTCCCATTTGCTCTTTTACTAAACTGTCTCGAGACTCATCAACCATTAGAGAAAAAAAATTGCCTCTAATATCA
The DNA here is from genome assembly GCA_013103745.1 of Gardenia jasminoides. Lineage (NCBI taxonomy): Eukaryota > Viridiplantae > Streptophyta > Magnoliopsida > Gentianales > Rubiaceae > Gardenia > Gardenia jasminoides. The sequence continues at coordinate 63,404,308 of CM023103.1, forward strand.
TTGATTATAGCATTTGTGATCTCTGAGGCACAAGCATGTGCCAGATCTTTTTGAATTTTTGGAGAAGTCAGTTCATTATTTGCAGGAGCATTCTGATTTACAACCTCAAAAATCTCATTATTTCGCTGGCTATACCACTCAAACAATTGAAGAAAATTGCCTCTATTTGAAGAACTAGTTGACTCATCATTTCCACGAAAAGACAATCCTTGCTTCAAAAGAAAGCGGGTCACATCCAAAGCAGCAGTTAAACGGGTGCGATATGCAAGATCTATTTCGCGCCCATTTGCTCGTAACATATTTGACACACTATGCCGTTGATCTTGAAAACTTTCAAACTGTATTCTAGCGTCATTATGACAACTATTCACAACTCCAATATGTTCATTGAATCTTTCCATTGCCTTTTTCCAATTCTTGAATCCCGTTTTTGTAAAGGCATCCTCTGCATATCGACCTCCCTTATTTTGTGTTTTGAAAAGAAAGCACCAAAAGCAAAACACCGCATCTTTTGATATGCTATACTCTAACCATACAAACTTTTTATACCAAACATCTTGAAAACTTCTATGTTGTTTACCAAATGATGTTTTTGGATACATATGGCCAATCGGTTGGCAAGGTCCCCTAGTCAAATACTCTCTTCGGACATGGTCTTGAAGAAAAATATCAAATTTCTCAATTGGTTTTCGTAATCCCGGATCACTAACAATATCATCTAAATTCAATTCCACACGAGATTGATTTTGAACTGGTTCACTAATATTAGGCTCATTTGAAGATTCACCACTACGGATTCGTTTAGGTTTAAAGTATCTCTCCATTTTCTATCACAATTAAATAATTGAGGTTAAATTCAATAAAATTATAAATAATTGAGCTATTAAAATGTATGAATTTTCAAATAAGTTGAGTAACGTGAGAGATGCTAATAGTTTAAGGTACTTGAATCTTGCAACTAAATACAACCTAAAATCTATACAATTTCTAAACTAATTTCTAATTTAAATTTAATATCCATAAATTTCTTAATGTAATCTTTCAAATTCTTAAATTACATTAACATAAAATAAATCAAAATTAATCTAAATCAAAATTAATATCAAGATACTCAAAATTCAAAAATAATTTAAACATGTAATTAACAAAAATATAAAGATGAAGATTGTAATTTAAAGTTTTAAACTGAAAAACTAACCTAAAAGAAGTTGGAGACTTGGAGCTTGGAGGCTTGAACGAAGTTGGAGAGAAGTTGGAGCCTGGAGCTTGGAGGCTGGAGGCTTGATTCGCTTGAATCAGTGAATGAAGTTGGAGACTTTGTCCTTGGAGGCTTCACGCTCTGATCGATTCGATTAACAAAGGCCTGATGGTCATATGAAGCCCTTTTAGGGCTTCATCTGATTTTTATTTTTTTTTTCGCTTCAGATAGGCAAAACGACGTCGTTCCATTTTTTAATGGAACGACGTCGTTTTGTCTTTAAAGGGCAAAAAAAAAAAAAAAATCAATCAGCATCTATTCTTCATCTTCGTCTTCCCCTGTTCTATTCCAGCTTGCTTCCTGAGTTCCTGTCTTCTATCTTCAGGTGGGGGCTCACTGCCGGAATTGCAGGGAACCCCATATATATAGGGGTTTTCCAGCAGCTTGGTGGGGGCTTAAACCCCCACCAGCCCCCACCTGGGTCCGTCTGGGCATATACACACCATGTTGTACTAGGTGATATTTATTGGTCATCATGTTTCATGAAGTCTAGTGGAAATCGTGGTCAGAAAATCCATATCCAAGATTACCAATTTTATCTCGGTTAGCAACCATAACAGAAATGATCTTCAAAAGAAAATACTGGATTAGACGAGAAACATGCCTTGAACAAACACTAATTATTAAGTTTGGTTTACAGTAAACAGCGAAGGGAACATCAGTATAGCTGAATGACCATAAATCTTCACTCTTAAGAATTCAAATCCACAAAATCTGAATTATAAGTTGCAAAAGAGGAAATAGATGCATATTATTGGTAAGAATTCCAAGTAGACGTAGATTTAAGCTGCATGCATTGGCTCTCAAGGTGCATAACCACCGCCACCTCCATAGCCACAGCCAGAACCACCGCCGTATCCACCACCTGATCCGCCACCGCTGCCATATCCACCTCCACTAGCTCCTCCTCCTCCATAACCCCCTCCAGCACCTCCACCTTGCCCACCTCCTCCTCCATAACCTCCTCCAGGCATCCACTACCACCGCCCCTCATCATTTATAATCCTCCATGCTTACCTCACCATACTACGCTGTGCCGCCACTATCATACTCATACCATCGCCTGTTTCCATATCATCACCGCCTCCATCTCATCAACCATCTCTAGTCGCTCCTTTCCTATAGCACTCCTTCCACTATCGCCTCGCTCCTCCTCCTCGCCTCCACCATAACCACCCCCTGCTCCTGCACCTCCTCCCTTTCCATATACGTGCTTTTTTCTCGTCATAACAAAAATTTCTTGGTCAAGAGAATATTTAGGTAAACTTATTTTAAGCAAATTGGACAAGCCAAGCATTCAAAATAATAATGCCAATGCAGATATTTATCTTCCAACGTGACCATTTTTGTTTGCACTGTTTTAGATTGAACATTGGGACTATACAACTTATGTAATGTCCCATGCTACATCAGCGAATCAAACTCCAAAAACCAAGACAGTTGAATTGGAATTGTCGTTAAAAAAACTGTAGCAGCATAGTTGACATAGAACCCTCCTAAGTTTTCCTTGTTTCATTCAAAAGGTTTTGGCTTCTTGCAAGCTCTTCCATTCCTCAAAACTATATAATGATTTCAAGGCCACCGCAGCAGAGCCCTTTCCTTGTTCATTTACCCCAAACACTTCAAGAAAAACTTTTGTAGTTTATCTCATTTCTCCCCCAAACACTTCAAGAAATTTGCCTAAAATGGCTGAGTTTAAAGGTCAAGAGGAAGCCAAAAACCCCAAGATTGTGCCACCTTCCTCCTTTATGTGCACAGGAAAGAGGACATTAGCCCAAGACCTTATGATGCAGAGACCACCAGGCTCATTTGACATTCCCAAGCATGTGGTGATAGTCATGGATGGACTAAAGGAATTCTCAATGGAACCATTGGAGTGGGTTCTCAAGAATGTTGCTGATGGAGCATCTCCTTCTTGCACTGTTACCCTTCTGGGTGTCATGCCATGGCTTAACATCCCACGTATGCAACTCTCTTTTCTCTTCTTTTCTCTGCGTTTAATCACTTAAAAGTTGCTTCTTCCTCCTTTTGTCCCACAAGTCTTAAATTACCTCTCCTTATCCTTTTCCCCCCTTATAGTGTCGTCAAAGACTTGGTCAGACATTTGGAGTATCGAGTTGGACGATTTATCGATGATTAAAGAGTGGAAGAATGACAAGTATCATAAAGTTCGTGTGCTTTTGGACATTTGCCACCACTATCGGGTATTAATTTGATCATCAACATCCTCTTCAATCTATTAAATATTCAAGTCATGTTCTACAAAATAGATGCATGACAAAAACTTTTCTGACGCTATATATGTACGTTGATCACAACTCATAACTGTGTGTCACAATTCTACATAAGAAGTGGGTATATCCCTTCAATTATGTACAGCTTTCTTGAAAACCAATAGAAGTAGTAAAACTTAACAAAAGAAAAAAACTACACAATCATAAGATCAAAATTGAACTTTTGAGACGTTTTACTCTTGGGGCCTTCATTCTACGAATCTCTTTGTAATTTTACTAGACCAGTCATGCTGGCCATAATAACTTAATGATAGTGCAAATATATACAGATTAATTTCTTTATGCAATTCTATAGGCTGAGCTAGAGATCAGAACTGAGATGGGGCATCCATTACATCTACTTGTTGTTGAGCAAATTAGCAGTCTTCATGCGACATTGGTAGTATTTGATAGGTAACACTTCGCAACTTCAGAATCAAAAGGACACTTGACTATTGTTTATGATTATTCTCCTTCTCATTGTAGTCCAAATTTTGATGAATTGGACTAATATGTATCTATTGTAGCAGGCACCATGATAGGAAGTATATAGCCTATTATGCAGAAAAACTCCCCTTTAACATGGTGAAGATGACAGAAGATGGAGAGGCCGACATGATCAGAGGGCGATCTCGCATTGACAGTGAGGAAAGTTCTCCGGCATATGATCCTTCCTGCATCATGGCACCCTCTAAAGTGGTATTTTCAGAACCAATCAAGAAACTTCTTGGGCAGCGATCTCGAATATGCAAAAATGAGAGTAATGGGAAGTAGATGCAAGCTACAGAGTTCCCATTTAGTATGTGTTTGAATGGTATCAGGGAAAAATGAGCCTGCGTCACGGAATGTTGGAGAATAGTGGGAATAAGAGCTAGTCATAACTGAGCACTACGTTTGTGCAGCCAAGTGAAGTAGAGATCATTTGTAAGATGTGACGATCTAACTAAACAATTATCAGTCTTTTGATATTGCAGTCTATATTTCCGTAGGATAAATGCTTCTGTCTGACATGCATTGTAAATTCTGATGCAACAGTTATCAGCACATTTGTAAAGTTGATACAATATATGGTTGCTAATTCTCAAGTAAATGTTGTCATCTATAAGAGACTCGCTGGTAGTTAGGAGGAAGAAGAAAGATTTGCCGTAGAAAATGATATAAACAAATCCTAAAACTCCCTTGGTCATCAAGCTTTAGGTCAGATATTCTATAGGCAACAATTCATTATTCACATAATTTCCTTAGTCATAGTCATTGTATCAGCAATCACACACACAAACACACAATTGATTGGTGATCATGCTTCATGAAGTGAATTTCATGATGAAAATGTCTATATTCAAGATTATGGAATTTATCTTGGTTGGCAACCATAGGAGAAAAGTCCTTCAGAAGAGATATTAGAACAGACAAAAAGGAGTAGAGATGCTTAAAAGTAAACAAACACTTTTTATTCAAGTTGAGTTACATTCTGCACCCAAGGAGACATCTGTAGCTGAGCAGTTCTTTCACAACTAAAAACCATGAAAACAGAAAAATCCAACTGACAAAGAAAACAGATGCTCCCGCGATACTTATTCTTTTTAAGTATTGCTTTTTTTTTTTTTTTTTTTGGCGGATTTAAACTCTAGGCATTTGCTCCCATGGTGCATTGGTTACCACCATTCCACCACCTGCACCTCCCCCATCACCTTCACCTCCTCATCCTGGCTCCTCCACCACCTTCACCTCCTCCACCTACTTGGCACCTCCAGTAATCATATCTGCCTTTACACTGCTCTGCCATTCTGGTATCATCCCGCCGTATCATCCGCCGCATTCGCATCTTTCACTCGCCACCCACTGATCAGCCCATCGCCTTATCATCCGCCGCCGTATGCATCATTCGCATCATCACGCCTGCGCGCATCTATATCTGTCTGCTCTAGCATCATCCCCATATCGCATTCGCATCATCATGCCTGCGCCTAGGCATCTATATCTGCATCAGCTCCCTTCACCATTCATCACCACCTTCATCATCCGCCACCTACATCGACCAGCTCCAGCGCTTCCATGCACCATCACTCTCCTCCACCACCATATCCACCTCCACCACCTTCACCTCCTCCGCCACCTACACCACCCCCTTTCCCATACCCAGCTCCAGCACCATATCCGCCCCCTAGGCCACTGCCTCCACCACCAACCCCTAGTTTGACACCACTTGAGACGTCATTGGAGTCACCTCCTCTAAAAGTGAGGAGTTCTCTGCATTCACAACATATTATTATACCCAGAAGAAGAAAGAAGACAAAGCTTAGAACTTTATGAGTAGTCATAATGAGAATGTTTTTGAGCTTGTGAGTGCCTAACTGCAAGAAGTTGCAGCTATTTATAGGGATGATTACACTGATATGACGAGGAAGGCTCTAAGTATAAAAGCGTGTACGCGAAAAGGGAGTAGTTGAAACAACGTGCATGAAGAAAGTTGGGCGAACGTCCCGACAATGTGACTTTGCCATCTGCATTACCACATTGATCCAAGTTTACCATCACTCTCAACTCTCACAGTAGCAGCCTCTGCATGCTCATGCAGTGTGAATTCTCTATCCCCAATAGGACTTCGAAGATTAAGTTTGGCACACAGTTCCTTTAATGGATTTTGACAACCAAAACAAACATCTAGACTGAATGCTTCTTATTCTTTACGTGTTGGATTTAACCGTTGACGAAGTCCAATTCTTACATTTCAACTTAAGTTGAATCAACAATGTCAACATTGATAAACCGACGTGTATATAGATACAATTTTAGATGGAATGTCATCCTATATTTGATGAGTCGGTGAATAAATAAAATTGACTTGTTTCCCCTGCTTTAAAGAATGTCCTGGTCTCGAACAGTTTTTTTCTGCTTGTGGGAAGAATACTGAAGTGTTGAAACAAAACTTGGTTCTTTTTTTTGTGTGCGTGTGTAAGAGGTTTTGAATTTAAGAACTTTCACTTACACTCCCTCTCATTGGACCTCTCACTTAGTTAAATTTTATTTTTTTTAGTTTGCAATCTTTTAAATTCTACTTTATTAGTAGTGTTAGAAATTAAAAGGATGATAAAAAGAATTAAAATAGGATGTTCATAAAAGATATATGGTGATTTGTTAAATGTTGGGATAGGAAATGGTGTAGTAATGGGGATAGATGATCCATTGCTGCTGTAGTCATTAACTGTGGATTGTGGATCACTACTAATGATTAACGCATTGGACTAACTCTCAGTTCAAAGCCAAAGATGAGTTCCTTCAACTTCACTCTAATGGAAGTAGTCTGGCGGACGCAGATATAAATAATCAATGAGGAATTTAAGATTTTGGTTTAGTAGGTGAGAAATCAAAGACATGATGATAAAAGATAGTATATCATAGCAAATAAAGCATGTTAAAGTTAAAAGAAAGTTCAAGAGACCATTCCTATAAGTATATGCGTCAACCACCGAAAAAACAAATAATATACTCATGATTCACCAAAAGAATAAACACATCTGACAACTACTAAATAAGCTAGTAGCTAATTGATTGCTGTGACTAGTTTTTTTTCCCCTTACATTAGTAGAATGCAATAATTGATACTCCATATTATTACAAAAACAAACTTAGAACAAACAATTGCTTAAATTATTAATAGAGACTCAAAATAGTAGAACAAATTCTTAAAAAAAAAAAAAAAAACTTGTATCCTTGGAAAAATGAAAATTGGGGTACTCTCGAAGCTTGCAAAGACAGATCGGGACTTCTGGTGTTTATGTTATGCCGATGCTCTAGCTTGTTTTAGTTCATGCAAATCTAATATAAATAGAATCCAATAGTGATAGGAATTTTCTTTTAGTTGTCTTTTATTTCCTCTTTGTATTTGTGCTTCTTTAGTTATAATTATTGTATGCTAATGCAACAAAATATGTATATTATTAAATGGAATGAGAGTTTATTCTGTATGAAAGATTTGCTTAAAAGTAATTAACAGGAACAGGAAATAAATAGGTTAAATATCTTTGGTGGCAATATAATATAGTTTTACTTGAAAGACAATAATACCTTGTATAGTTTTCAGAAAAATTTGAGCGTGGAGCCGCCTCTCCCCATCCAAACCCCTCGGTCCATCCTTGCGCCCCCCCCCAAAAAAAACCCCAAAAAAAAAAAAGGATGATTTTTCTTTCTTTTGGTTTTTGTAGTTATCTTGTGTGTATAGAGTTAACAATAATTGTAATTTGTCAAAAAAAAAAAAAAACGTAATATGACAGTTCTTGATATACTCCTCAAATTGGTGCAAGTCCTGTACAGTACTATTTAATGTATTTTTTTTCACCAGATTAATGTACCAACTCAACAGTGTAATATGAGTATAAACATGTAATGGATGGAAGATCCAATGCCATCTATCCCCTATCGTCATTGTCTAAAGGCAACAAAAACAGTACACCACACTCCAAAAGAGTAGAAGCCAACAAATGGGCAAGTTCCGTTTTCAAAGTACAGATGGAATGAGACACACACACACACACACACTTGCATATGGAAAACTGCTTGACATCTGACCTTGCAAGCGATGGATGGATCGGCTGCACTTGCGTGGAAATGTGATCAACAAGATCGGCAATCTAGTAAACGGGGGCCGAGTGACTTGACTTTTGCAGATTTGTTTTTACATTTTATATTTTGGTCAAAATGAGTTGAGTATTAGAAAGTTACGAGAAGGAAGGTAGATGTGGTTTGTCAATTGTCTCTTTGCCTTTATTTTCTTACTCGTTAAACTGTCTTTTTGCACCAAGTACTTGGCTGGTTTCAAGCAAATTGGCCATGAAAACAGTCCTTTATTCCAGCTGATGCTTTAATTATTGACACACAATTTGCGCTTAGCTCCGGATCGTATGTTCAGATTTAGTCAAATACCGTGGGTTAGATTTACAAGATACCCGTATTAGTATGGAGCCAGCCGACCAACTTTGCCAAAAACATTTTTTTTTTTTTTATATTTACTTGTTGGCCACTTTGGTGTATTTAAATTTTTATTTGTAATTTCATCTGGTGTATTTAGCATTCGGTTTTGAATTTTTCGATACCCCAATTGATTTTTTTTTTTTTAATAAATAGAAACTCAACAACGTTTTAACTAATAACCCACAGATAACATGATGAAGATTATTATTCAATTAGAGTAAACTTACATTTAGTTGGACTCGAATTCACAGCTTCTAATCTCTAGAGGATCAACCTTAACTATTAAATCAAGGGCTCGTCAGTTAGTATTACGGCAATTAAACTTTGATAGGGCGGAGCTAAGCGTTAGGCAGCAGACAGAAGAGAAGTACTAGTTTAAATACAATAGCTCTGTATAAAAAGTTTTGATTTTACCCGACCAATTTATATTCGCCCCAACACCACCACCACCCCCCCCTCCCCCAAAAAAAAAGAAAAAAAACTGCTTAAAGATAAATTTTTGTTTTAGGTATTGGAGATTAGGAAAAAATTTGTTTTTACTCTGAATAATTTGAAAAAATTCAATTTACATGTGTTTATAAGTAATTTCAAAACATTTTTTTCATTGGGCAATATGAACTTTTCCACTGATAAGCCTGAAAAGAGTATACACATGTGTTTAAAAACAACAGTAATTTTAACTTTAATTTCAATTTTGAAACTGTCTAATTTTGAAACTGTCTTTAACTACACAGGGAAAAAATGAACCTAATTTATTACTTTAATGCCAACTATAATTATAAGTACAAATTAAATGTCTTAAGGAATTTAGTCTCTGATGATTTTTTGTAACGAAAATTCGTACTTTAACAAATCATAAGGTATTCTTGCGTCTTAGTATATCTATCACTTGCCATGTGGATATTATTTGGTGCATTTGGATAAAAATATTATTTGATTCTTCTTTTTCTATTCTTCAATTTAAGACTTTTGGTGATACAATACATGTGAGATGTGAAGGTGATCAAAGAACTTATTTAAAAATGATAAAACTTTTTCTTTTGCCAATAATAGGTTACTGAAAATATTGTCCGAGTCATTTACAAAACTTATAAATATTCTTTTATTTGTGCGCCCCACTGAAAATAGATCCAAGCTCCGCTACTGCCAATAACAACAATTAATTATTTCTGTACAATTGATAAGAACAATTGACCTATAGTGGTTGATGTAACGTGACCCAAATCTGGGCTTTCAATCTTGAATATTGGGCCAAAAAAAAAAAAATCTCGTTCCTGAAATTTGAAATGAACGTTCAAACCAAGCCAACTTGATGTGAAAATTGTTCTCACCCAAAAACCTAAATTTTGCGGTTGCCGTTAGAAAAATTGTTATAATGATTGTCAAAAAGGAAAAAAAGTAAATAAAAGAACGGACACCAGGCGATCGAGATTTGCATGGGAGCAGCCGCCTCCGAGATTCATTATTCTACAATTTTGTAATTTACCTTCAAAATATTTTAAAAGTTATCCATAGCTTCTTATTTATCATAGTTAGCCCCTATAAAATTTTTATTAAAATATATAAATCAGCCTACAAATGTACATCCGTCCAAGTGTTTCTCTCCTTCAATTACAATTTTGGCATTTATTCCTGTGCATTGCAACTTCGAATTAGGAGATATGTAACTAAAAGTGTGTATGCCTAAAGTCAATCAATTTCTAAGATTTAATATGTACTTGAACTATTTATATTATAATAAATAACATATTTATCATATTAATTACTCATATGTTTATATTTGTATGATAAAGCTCTTGTAATAAACCATCATTTTGTCATCCTCTGTATCAAATCTCCATCCGTTTAAGAAGATGTTCGTGGGTTGAGATAATTTTCTTGAACTAACTTTATGTCTCGTGTATTTAATTAAAGTGCAATCTATCAAGAAATCAAAATTTTTAAATTTTCTGTTGTACGTGTCTCCATGATTAGTTGTATTAGAGTCAATTTTGATTAACCTATGATACATTTATTCAATTATCATGAATGGTAATGAGATCACAATTATATGCTACTCTTAAAGTTGGTTCAAGTTTTATGAACAAAGTTGATTGAAAACTTTTCCTAGAATCGTTCTTTTCTTGAAAACTTTCAATGTTTATAATCTGAAACTTTCAATCAAAAGCAAAAGTTTTATGGCTGTTTTTTGTGATGAAATCAGAAAGGGAAAAACATAACGAATAGAGAGAAACATTAACACAGTTATGACTATGAACAAAGACATGGTCAGATTTCTTGTTTACACCATGTGATCCTGTAAACTTGAGAATCTTCACCTAACTTTTGTCATAGTTCACTGGTCTTGGTTTCTACATTCAAGCGTAGAAATGGTTTGTGCATGTATTGGCTTTATTCGATTACTGGAAAACAGCAACTTAAAGGAGCAGGGGAAAACGTTGTCCAGGCTGACCGCTAGGCGGGTTTATCACATAAGCGTGATTAACCACAAGTTTATCGTCATCGCGTCAGACGACTTATACCTTCCCTTGTATCAATTTGTTGAGGCAGACGTTTCTTTTGTATTTGGTGCTATTGAACGATGAAACGATTAAAGAGACAGTAAAAAGTCGTGGCTATGAATTAAGATTGGGCCTTGCACACATAATTTGACTTTGTAGACTTAGGAATCTTGGCCTAACCTTTATCATATAGTTAAATCGATTGGTCTTGGTTTCTTCTTCCATGCATAAAAACGTTTCATGCATGTTTGTCTTTGTTTGATTTTTGGAAAACCAATCAATAAAAGATCAAGAAAGGCAGCTATAATTCGCTAATGCAAATTGGCTAAAACCGTGCCTTGCTGTGGCGTTTAATGCGGTTTTGCAGCCAGCTATTTGATGCATTTTTGCTCTTTGTTACTTCCAATTCCAGCCATGTGACGGTGGCGAACATGAAGTTTTTGATGGTGTGTTGCAGCTGGATATTTTTATGGAAAAGGGAAATCAAGGAAGAGTTTGTTTGGATGATAAATAGGATTTGGTTACTGATTTTCTTTTGTACATAAGTTTCTAAAAGAACATGGAAAGTTTCTACTATTGATTGTAAGTATGGGGACGTAGGTATAACAAAATATTGAACATAAGTTACGTTGATGATAAGTCACAAGGGCAGATGTAGAAGTTGGGTTACTGGGAGACAACGCTGTATACATAATTACATATATAGATTTTGGTGGTTAATACACTAAAAAGGTATGGTCACTTCATTTATTAAAAATTTTTTTTTTTAGGCTACTACCACTAGTGTTGGTTTAGTTGTCGGAGAGGACTGTTAGACCTCTTCATGTTGAGTGCAATGGTTTAAATCCTAGGATGGAGTGGAAGGAAAAACATATTATTTTTTTGTATAATTTAAACCTTTTTGTTACTTTGAAAGCTTTTGCAATTTTAACTGGTGATGAAAACAACCATGGACTAGTATTTTTAAAAATTTTAATACTGTAATTACAGCAAATATATAGTAATTAGAGTAAAAAAATTTTTTATGACAATAACCTAAATTAGATAAGGCTAAAACTTAGAAAAAAGTCACATCTTTGAATCAAAGCAAGATGCAAGCTCAATATGACATACATTAAACAAACAAATTCTTTGGTGTCTTGTCTCACAGAAGAAAAATAAAAATTATTAACAAGAAAGTACAAGCCAATATTAAATTTATACTAATTGAATTAAATTTCTAATTGAAAATTTAAAAGTAAACAAATTACTTGGATAATATGTTAGGAGAAGCTCCAAGAATGTTGCTCATGGAGCCTCTACTTCTTGCGCTGTTACCCTTCTAGGTGTTATATTGTTTAACATCCCACGTGCGTACCTTCATACTTGAATTAGCATCACAACTCATAACCATGCTATAATTCTATGCAGGCATGAGATTGAAGAATTTGAACTTTTGAGGCGCTTTACTCTTGCAGTCTTCCTTCCATGAATCCTTTCAAATTTAGAAGACATTAGCTATGACAACTTTCTCATGGTGGAATGCAATTGTACAGGTTGTGTTAGAGATCAGAACTGAGATGGGGCGTCTGGCATCCATTGCATCTACTTCTTGTTGAGCAAACTAGCAGTCTTCATGCAACATTGGTTTTACATTATAGTTACACCTTTGCAACTTTAAAATCATTAGGACGTTCGATTATTGTTTCTTACTATTGTGCTCCTCATTATGGTCCACGTCTTGATGGAATGGACTAATATATATCTACCGTTGCAGGCACCATAACAGAAAGTTCATAGAATATTATGCAGTGAAATTCCCCTTTGACATGGCTGAGATGAAAGAGGATGGAGAAGGCGACATGATCTCAGGTTGATGGTGGGGAGAGCACTCCAGCATATGACCCCTCCTGCATTCTGGCACCCACTACAAGAGTGACATATTCAGAACAAGTTAAGAAACTTCTTCGGAAACCTTCTGGAACGTGCAAAAATTAAGAGTGTTGGGAGGAAAATGGAAACTAATTAAGATTTCCCGTTTAGTATGTATTGGAATGGTATCAGGGAAAAATAAGTCTGCTTTAGATCGTTGGATAATAATTTGGATTAAGAGCTAAGCATAACTAGGCACAATTGTGCTGTCAACTGAACTAGAGATCATTTGGATTATTAGCAAATTTCTAAGGTTGATCTGTTTTACAATTGGTCACATGATTGCAAATTCTCAAGAAATTTTGTCTTCCATGGTAGACTAAGTGATGGGTGTCAAAACCACCAAAAATAAAATACGTACTCTAAAAATATAAATTCAAGTAAATTCAAGTATAATAGCGAGTAGGGTCGTATCCTCAAGGACTGGGTGATTTATTTTCTATGAACCAAAAATAAATTAAAAAAAAGGGGGTTTTGAACAACTCCTAATTAATAATTCAAATAAGAATAAACAATATCACAGGATTCAAGTAAAAATAAATCAATCAATAAAAAACTCTAGTCAAAGGCCTAATCTCACTTTGGTGTCATCGAACTGATCATCGACACTAAATGACAATCATTTGTTTACAAATAAACTGGTTATGGTTGTTAACAAGCTCTGACAACCTGCCAATCCTTACTGTGTCGATAGCCACGACAAGGTCTGTGACTACTTCTCTTGCCAATAGACAACTCTAAACAAACTCTTAGAATTTAGCCTACCGACAGCATTAACATTTAGAAAAGCCGCCAATTCTAACCAACAAACATATAAACTCGGTTCATTTAAGCTAGATCGAATATTCTTGTGACAATAATTCAAAAGTTTCTTGTACTACTGAATTTCGTCACTTGTCAGAAATACTAAAACCCTCCAAACAATTACGGATTTGGCGTTCTAGATGACAGTAGATTATCCCCACAAATAAATAGTGATCAGGTATTTAATGCAAGAAATAATCATAAACGTGAACATCAAAAAATATTCAAATACTTGTAAATAAATGAAATAAAAATAATTCAAACAAGTCTCGCAGAGTTGATGAACCAAAGATAGATTAGTCTTCAACTAGATGAGAGAAATTAGCCACTCTTCATTGAGAATAGCACCCAAGAAATGTTTGTGAAAGTTGCAATTTTAATTGACTAAAAGAAGAAAAGAAGAAACGGACGAAAAAGTTTGGCAGCCAAGCTCGTTTGTGAAGCCGTCCCGCGATTCCAATCTAAAGCCAAAAGCTATGCTAAATAAAGCGATTAGTCTCCCTACCAAATTAGGATTCTAAAGAGTTTGAGTTCTAATTGGAGTCTAACTTGCTAAATAGCAATAACAAAATAAATAGGGAAACAATTACAAACTTTCCTAAATAAACGGATCTTTGACCAATTCCCAAAAGTGAATCAAATCTTGTTTCCAAAGAAAACAAATATCTTCCGTAGGATTTCTTCACAAAGTCCTTCTTCACAGCAAAATATAGCGTGCCCGCGCCTTATCAGGAATTGTCTTTTGGAATCTTTACCATAATTGCACTTTTAACCTCCAAATAATTTCAATGGCCTAAAATCAATGCCAAAAACCAAATATGAGTAGAATCAAGCAATTAACACAATATGTTGGCCATAATTAAGGGAAAATATCCATAAATTATGTGCACAATTAAAGGTTTAACACTAAGCAATTATCCGAGCAATTTCCTTAACAATCTTCTTCCATATCCAAGAAAGGAACATTACTAGATAATTTTATTTAAGAGTTTGTCCTTTCATTAATGAAAAACAAAAGCTCAAAGATATTCATGATTCACAGAGATTAATTCTAATTACGAGTTTGTTCTTTCATTTATGAAAAAACAAAAGCTTGAAGATATTCATGATTGACAGAGATTTAATTTTCACTTAAGAGTTTGTTCTTTCATTTATGAAAAACAAAAGCTCGAATATATTAATGATTCACAGAGATTTTAGCGACCGTTGCAATTTATTTTGCATTAGACACTACAGCTCTCATCAACGTGCATGGTGTTTAATAGTATATACTATCGCTATGATGATTGCTTTCCAACTTGTTAATTACCACTAATTTGTCACTTTACTTGTACACTAAAATAGAAAAGACGATGTAAAACTCAGAAGCGAGGAAGAAGAAAAGATTTGGTGTAAAAATTTATATAGAAAATCCTAACACCATCACTTGGTGATCATCCTTCAGGTCACATGTATATGTTCAGGTGCAACACTTCATTGTTCACATAATCCCCCTGTCATCATGGTCACTGTATAAACACACACACACACACTCTCTCTCTCTCTCTCTCTCTCTCTCTCGCACAGGCACCACACCTACACATATACACACCATGTTGTACTAGGTGATATTTATTGGTCATCATGCTTCATGACGTCTAGTGGAAGTCGTGGTCAGAAAATCCATATCCAAGATTACCAATTTTATCTCGGTTAGCAACCATAACAGAAATGATCTTCAAAAGAAAATACTGGATTAGACGAGAAACATGCCTTGAACAAACACTAATTATTAAGTTCGGTTTACATTAAACAGCCAAGGGAACATCAGTATAGCTGAATGACCATAAATCTTCACTCTTAAGAATTCAAATCCACAAAATCTGAATTATAAGTTGCAAAAGAGGAAATAGATGCATATTATTGGTAAGAATTCCAAGTAGACGTAGATTTAAGCTGCATGCATTGGCTCTCAAGGTGCATAACCACCGCCACCTCCATAGCCACCGTCAGGACCACCGCCGTATCCACCACCTGATCCGCCACCGCTGCCATATCCACCTCCACTAGCTCCTCCTCCTCCATAACCCCCTCCAGCACCTCCACCTTGGCCACCTCCTCCACCATAACCTCCTCCACCTTGTCCACCTCCTCCTCCATAACCTCCTCCAGCATCCTCTCCGCCACCTATATCTATATATCCTGCCTCTCATCACGCCGCCTCCATCACTCCCTCATCCTTCCTTCCCTCCTTTTTATCATCATCCT
Organism: Gardenia jasminoides; assembly: GCA_013103745.1. NCBI lineage: Eukaryota > Viridiplantae > Streptophyta > Magnoliopsida > Gentianales > Rubiaceae > Gardenia > Gardenia jasminoides. Next base: position 63,420,273 of record CM023103.1, read on the forward strand.
CGTATCCTCCACCATAACCACCCCCTGCTCCTGCACCTCCTCCCTTTCCATAGCCTCCTCCACCCTCACCTCCTCCACCAAAACCACCTGCACCACCCCCACTGCCATAACCGCCTCCTCCGCCAGCCCCAATACCATGTCCAAAGCCAACGCCTACTGTGACACCGCCTGAACCCTCATTGTAGCCACCTCCTCCGAAAGTGAGGAGTGATCTGCACTCACAACATAGTGTTATACCCAACAAAACAAAGAAGACAAAACTCAGAACTTTGTGAGAAGCCATGATGGTCAGAATGTTTCTGAATTGTGAGTGTCCTGAATGCAAGAAATGGCAGCTCTTTATAGGGATGATACTCAACTGAAGGAGGGTTTAAGTTTAGAAGCGTGTATGAGAAAAGGGAGTGGTTGAAACCACATGCATAAAGAAGAAAGTTGGACGCAGTCCCCACAATGTGATTTTGCAATTTGCACAAACACTTAAGTTTACCATCACTCTCAACTCTTACAGTAGCGGCCTCTGCATGCATATCTGTAGTGTGAATTTGCTGTCTCCCATAGAACTTAGAAGATTAAGATTGGCACATAGATTTTTGTTGTATTTCTGAAATAAAGCAAAACATAATATCTAGACCGAACGTCTCTTATCCTGTACTAGTTAGAGTTAGCTTTTGATGAAGTCCAATTCTTCCACTTCACTCAAGTTGCATCAGCAATGACAAAGTTGACAAAAAATTTAACATAGCATTAATTTAATAATCTTTCAAGTGTATGATATCTTATTCATGATGATCAGTCGGTGAATAAACAAACTTGTTATTTTTTCTGCTTCAAAGAAGGTCCTGGTGTCGAACAGTTAACCATTGGTGGAAGAAATACTTGGGTTTTAACAGAAAATTCTGTTCTCAGATGACTGTGAAGTGCGATCTCCAAACATTTGTCCAAGGTCGGCGTACTTATTATCTATGACGAGATAACAATAGTCTTTTCAAGTGTCGTCGAATTGTGGATCGCCGCTAATTATTAAACCCATCAGACATGGACAAGCCTCTGTAACTTTCAGTGCAAAGCCATATGTGAATCCCTTCAACTAGATTTTAATGTAGCTCCGGCATGTAGATGCCTAACAGATGTAGATATCAAAAAATTAGCTAATTTTCTTTCTTTCTCTCTCTCTCTTTTTGCTTAATTATTTAATATTTTATGTTCATGAAGTTAGCAATAATTATAATTTGTAACAATGTCTAAAAGGGGTTTTATGTTGTTTTGGGCAAGATGAAAGCCTCCGGGTTTAAGCCCATGAATTTTAACTTTATCAATTTAAAAATTAATAGAATACTATAAATGTGCAATATTTATTATAAATGATAACTTATATATGAACTAACTATACAACATGTTGGTAATAAAATGATAGTTAAGCTAAAAAGAAACTTAAAGCAATTCGGAAATTCACAAATTCAAAGCACGCATGTCATTGTTGATTGGTGATTTCAAAGAGCATGTGTACGGGTATTAAATAACAAAAACACTAGAAAACTCCATTATATTGCTAGTGAGATTTTCTTATTACTTTTACTTTAATTCTCCTTGTTGTTCCTTTCTAATAGAGGGATTTATGTAAATTCTCAAATTTTACTTTATTGTTTGAGACGTTTGGACACTTAGGACACATTCGTGGGTGGGGCATAACGTTAAGAGGCATTATTTAGGCGATTAGCCAGCAAACACACTACATCCCTTGAATGCCTCAGGATGTTTGACTGTTGCCTCACACTAGTGCGAGCTCCGACAATGCCTCTAAAAACAATTATATGTAAAAGAACGATTAGAGGCTTTTTTTTCTTTTAAATTTGCTTTAAGCCTTTATGTTTTCTTTTTAATTTCTTTTAATAAAAATGGGTGAAAATTAAGAAGTGGGGAATGAGAAAAGGAACTTGAACTTGAACTTGAACCTTTATGCTATTTACAATACAAAGAAATCTCTTAGTCCAAATTTTGATACCTTAGAGTAGCTAGATATTTGTCAAATTATATGCCCATGAACATCGTAAACTCAAGTGTTTCAACAGCCAGTATTGTTGTAAATTAGGAGATTTATGAGTATACATTTCAGTTTTCAAGAATTAATTTTTTTGTATAAACTGAAGGTGTCCGCATCTGTTTTACGGTCTACGATTAATCATGTTTGAACCGTGTCATCAGACACCTTGTGGAGGGAAATTCTCCCAATATTATTTTTTTCCATTCTCATAGGTTTCAAATGTCAAAACTCATGGTTAAAAGATGCAAACTCCTTCCACTCATACTAACACCCATTGGTTTTGAGAATTAATGAATACCTATACAATGAAACTTCGGCACTTAAACGGAAAAGTATAATATTTCCCCACCAATTCTTGATTATCAATTGTCTCTAACACGCTAACAATTAGCACTTGTAATTGTTCACGTCCTGTTGTGTATCATCATTGCCTAATGATAACAGAAAGGCATACCAAATACCAAGAAAGGTACTTGCAAATGGAAGGATGAGATCCGGTTTCAAGTACCAATGAGATGAGGTACATATGCAAAAAGTCTTGACATTCCTGCATGCGATGCATCGATCTCGTAGGCTTGGGAGGATATAGAATCAAGAAAATCAATAAATGGGGCCAAGTGACTTGGCTTGTTAGAGTAAATTTGAGTCAAAATAAGCGAAAATTTCAAAGCTGAAACTAACAAGAAGGAACATGGAAGTGATTTGTTGGTTTTTTGGTCCTTTATTTTACTACACGTATAGTTCTCTATTGCGTCAAGCATTTGACTTATTTCAGATAATCAAATCTTGAAAACTATTTTTTATTAATTGATACATAATATTGACAGAAAGTTTGCTCCCATTACTCTTCTTAGTTTCCTCCAGATCATAAACAGTTTTCATCAACACCACGACCTAAAATTACAAGAAACCTGTGTGACTATGGATAACAACCGAGCAACTTTGCCTGCCACACTAAACTAAAAATAAGCTTCGATTTAATTGTGGACCACAGTTTATTTTAAGTTTTTATTTGCTATTAAACTAGGATTTAACTTTCTAGAACGCTTTGCACTCTCGGTTCTTACTATCGCAATTGAATTATGAACTCTTACTTTCTCAAGCTTTAACCCATGACCAGTAGAGGATCATTAACTGTTCAAGGTAGATTGCGAACCTGATCAGTATGTTAGTCATGGATAAGTTCCATTTCCGTTTATCGAAGTAATGGTCTTGATTGTTACAATGAAGATTACGTCAAAAAACAAATAGACACCATGTGGGCAGCATCTAATATCTTCTCATATATAGATAGACGAGTCCTGAATTTTTGGTGTTAAAATATACTATCATTATTTGGTTTCTTGTATATAATGCACGAATCCTGAATTTCGTGTTTAAAAAATCCTGTCATTATTTATCATCTCAATTTTACTCTTACATGAAGAAAAACTATGCAATCATCCCATCTTCAATACTCTCCACCTGTGGGCGACTGTTGCAGTGTTGCTAATATACTCTACTCACTAACACGTCCAGCTACTTTCAGTAACATTTTCTTTCTTTTAATTTTGTTTTGAAGTAATACCTACTACTTTTTTTTTATTATTATTACATCATAGTTCTACCCTTTTGTTAAATTCTACACCTATAAGGTGTACCTTTCCCTCTAGTATTCCTGTAGGAATACAGGATTTGGCGTTAAATAATTCTGTTAATTATTTATTACCTAATTTTATCCTTACATAATGCATTGATATACAACAATCTCTTATTCTGTAAGGCCCACGCTTGGCCAATTGCTACTAATATAATCTGGTTATCTAACTCTTCCAGGCCAGGCCTGCCACATTGCATCATTTGTCCTTTTTTTTTTTTAGTTTCTTTGAACTGATGACTTCTACTTTCTAATCATGGAAAAGTTTACCTATTTTTCTACAGGGGAAATAGGGTTTGATGTATAGACATTTGATTGGTTTATGTTATACCTTTTTTTTTTTTCAAGTGTAAGTGCGCGATTTCGAACTCGAGACCTTTCATTTACACCTTTTCCTCCTATAACACCACCCAACTCATTTCTTTTCCTATGTACTTCTTAAACTACTCTTAATAAACTATCCATTAATAATGTATCAATTCACATCTTGCCTCAAAAATTCCAACAATGTAAAAGGTAATTTTAATAACATTAGCATATAATTACATATTTGCTTTATTAAACAATTAACATGATAATATGTATTTTTTTCTCAACTAATTTAATAAATCTTGAATTTTCTCAGCAACTATCATATATGATTAAAGCTAACTATCAAATGACTATTTGTTTTGCGTATTTTATTATGGTTTTAACTTTGTATACATCTAATGCCAAGTTGCAAAGTCAGTTCTCATGGAAATGGTTTCAACAAATACACCAAACAAAACTCTACATGTTTTTTTAAAGTAATTTCACACAAGAATGCTAGATTATATAATTCACGTTTAAAAAAAAAGAAAAAAGAAAAAAGAAGAAGGATAGATTCTAAAAGAATTGCAGTTTCCCCCTCTAAGATTTACCCAATATATGCATATATCGAAATCCATTTTTCCCCTCAAAGTTACAATTTTTGCATTTCGGATTCTCTATTCAAATTTTCTATCCAAGTTCCGTATCCGATTTAAAATAACGTCATTTTATTAAATCGATAGTTTTATTAAATAAAACACGCTAGCAGTTTCATTAAATAAAACGGTATCGTTTTAAATTGTATGTGACACGTGGATAGAAAATTTGAACAGAGGATTCGAAGTGCAAATTTTTGCATCCACGCTTTGCACTTAACAACTCCGAATAATTGGACAAACATGGCAACAAATCAACTTTATTGGGTCATTATCAGAACTTTAATCGCAAGGCTGTATTAGTGAGCTTTTACTTATGTAAATGTAACACTTAGCATGGAATCCAAACCGTAATAATGTTCAGATAATCCCCTTTGCATCGACAAACAATCTCTAACCCACAAACCAACACACATTCACCATGTTGTATTACGATGACTACATGTATGTTTATTTGCAGTGCTTCATCAAAGTGGAAGGTGAAAATGTCTATATCCAGCTTCATGAGATAAACCCGGGGATCAGCAAACATAAGACAGAAAATCTTCAAAAAAGTAAATACTAAAGATTGGAAAAGGGATACATATTTATATTAGTATTATTATTATTATTGGAGCCTAAACAAGGGGTACATAATGAAGTTGAGTTACATTCAGCAGCCAAGAGAACATCAAATATAGCTGAATAGCCATAAAATCTGAACTAAAAGGACAGATGAAAAACAGAATGAAATGCTCAGACAACACACTGATTATTGGTAAGCATTCTAAGAGAACGTAGATAGAAGCCGCGCATGCATTGGTTCTCAAGGTGCATATCCACCACTTCCACCACCATGGGCTGAACCACCACCAGCCCCACCTCCGTAGCCACCACTAGATCCTCCACCGTTTCCATATCCACCTCCACCAGCTCCTCCTCCTCCATAGCCTCCTCCAGCATCTCCACCTTTTCCACCTCCTCCTCCATAACCTCCTCCAGCGCCTCCACCATGTCCACCACCAGCTCCATTACCGCCACCATTACCACCTCCATAACCTCCTCCAGCGCCTCCACCGTGTCCACCTCCAGCACCATTACCGCCACCATTACCACCTTCATAACCTCATCGTATCCACCATGTCACCGCCAGTCCGTTGCCATTTATCCGCATCCGTATCCGTTGCCATGCGCCGTTGCCATATTATCATCGGTATCCCGTTGGTCGCATCGATCCGTTGCCATGCCGTTGCCGCATCATGGTATCATCGGGATCGCCGTGATCGCCGCCAGTCCGTTGCCATTTTGCCGTATTTTCGCATCGCCGTTATCATCCATCATCGCCGCTGCCGCCTCGCCATAATCGCCCCTGCGCCGCCCCATTTTACCGCCTGGATCATCATCGGTCGGCCGCCGCCCATTTTCATCATCATCATAACCACATCATGCCATAATATAATCGCCGCCGCTCCTTTCGCATCATCGCCATATCACATCCAGCATCAGCGCCTCCGCCATAACCACCCCCTGTGCCACCACCTCCATAGCCTCCTCCACCATAACCACCTCCACCTCCAACAACGCCACCGTAGCCATTACCACTTCCACCACCAACTCCATAACCACCACCACTACCACCAATGCCATGGCCAAAGCCTCCCCCTACTGTAACACCACCTGGACCCTCATTGTAGCCACCTCCGCCAAAAGTGAGGAGTGATCTGCATTCACAACATATTGTTATGCCTAATAAAACAAAGAAGACAAAACTCAAAACTTTGTGAGTAGCCATGATGATTAGAATGTTTCTGACTTGTGACTGTCCTGAATCCAAGAAATGTCAGCTATTTATAGGGATTATACTCAAGTGAAGTAGGGTTTGAGTTTAAAAGCGCGTATGAGAAAAGGGAGTGGTTGAAATGACATGCATAAAGAAAATTTTACGCACGTCCCCACAATGTGGTTTTGTATTTTCACAAATACACTCCCAAGTTTATCATCACTCTCAATTTTTGCTGTCTACCATGAAGGTTAGGAGATCAAGTTACTGTTTGATAACCTAACTTAACATTTAAATTTAATAGGTTCATATTATTACATGTTCAAACTATTTGATAATTAAAAATAAAATATTTGAATCAATTAAATGGTACTGAATTTTCAAAACAAAACTTGCTCCAAATAATAAATGATAATCTATTAACTTATCACTTATTATGCTATAAACTCAAATATAGTACTTAACAATTTAGTAACTTAACTGATTTATTTTATATTATAGACTTTAGATTTCTATTTTTAGATTTCAATTTTATCAAATGCACACTAATACCATGAGCACACAGGTTCTTGATAGACGTCTGAAACAAAGGAGATGTCTCGTCTTAGCTTTTGTTATCCCGTACAAGTTAGTCGAAACTCTTGATGGAGTCCATAATTTTCCATCTCAGTCAAGTCGAACTCAGCAATGACAAAATTGACATAGTTATAGGTATAGCATTACTAATCTTTGACGTGTATGATATCATATTGTACGTAATGAGTCGGTGAATAAACAAACTTGATTTGTTTCCCACTTGAAAGAATGTCCTGTACCTAAAGTTAAATCTTTTGTTGGAAGAAATAGTGATCAAGTGTTAGCCAAAAATCTTGTTCTGAGATTTTTGTGATCTCCTAATACTTGTCCGTCACCAGTGTAAAGCCAAATATGAATCCCTTCAACTTCCTTCTAATGGTGCTTCATCATGCAGTGGTCTCTAGCAGATTTAGACATCCAAATTATTATTAATTAGACAACAATCATTTTGGGGGGTTAATATATTATTTTAGGAAACTTAAAGATATTTGTGGATTTGTAAAGGAGCCCTTAGATTTTTTTTTTTAAAGTTTCACCCTTGATACTCTATATTAGCTACAATGCACTTCGTCTAAAACTTACATAGCTAATGGTTCTCTTGGAAATCTCTACAGTGATTATTTGATTGGAAAAATGCCAGTTTTCATCCCTAAATTCTGGATCATGGGCATATTTCATCCTTGAACTTCTTGACATAATACATTTAGTATTCGAACTATCAATTTTTGACTAATTTCATTCTCAAATGGGAAATTAATCAACTTGGAAGCAAAAATACCATTTCTTATCCTAAATTTTGGGCCATGAATGTATTTCGTCCTCAAATTATGTGTTTTGTCTATACTATTGATTCTATCTTTCATTGGTAGCAATTGACTTGGATAGAGTTGTTTGAGGACAAAATGTATCCATGACCCAAAGTTTAGGGATAAAAACTGATATGTTCCTATTAATTGTCTGTTTGAGGACGCAATTAATCAAAAATTGATAGTTCAAATACTAAATGTGTTATATCAAACAGTTTGAGAATGAAATATTTCATGGCTCAAAGTTTAAGGATGACAATTGGCATTTTCCCTTACTTGATCTGTCAAAGTATTTTGTCTACCAACTACTTATACATTAAAATATAAATGGATATGAAGCTTATTGAAATTTCAGTTCTAGATTGTAATTTGTAGCAGACAATTATTTATGTCTATGCACATCAACAATCTAAAGTCAATTGCTTCAATAGCCAAAATCTCTTCTTTAAAAGATTTATGATAACATTGTAATTTGTTGCCGACAATTATCCATGTTTAGGTACATCAAAAACCTGAAATGAAGTGCTTCAATAGTCAGAATATCTTCTTTAATAGGTTTATGAGTGCAAGGTCATATTTGTCGACAATTTGAAAGCAAAGTATAAAGGTCGTCACCAATTCTTGATTATTAATTGTCTTTAGGACTCTAACAATTAGCACTTAATGTTGACATTCTATTATATGTCATAATTGCCTAATGGAAACGGAAAAGTATACCAAACCCCAAAAGGTGAATGCAAACAAATTGATAGGATCTGATTCAAGTACAAATGAAAGATGTTGCATATGGAAAACTTGTTGACATCTATGCATGCGATGCATCGATGTTGTACACTTGGGAGGATATCTTATCAAGAAAATCAGGAAACTAGTAAAAGGGGCCAAGTGACTTGACTTGTTAGACGAAGACATCGATATTTTAGTCAAGATGAGCAAAAAAATTTCAAGGCTGAAAGTAACAAGAAGGAACTTGGATGTGATTTGTTGGTTTTTCGTTCCTCTATTTTATTACACGTAGTGTTCTCGGAGCGTCAAGCTTTTGACTTAGTTCAGGCAATTAAATCTTGAAAATCATTATTTATTAAGTGATGGGGACACTTAGCAGTGTTCTTCTTAATTTCCTCCAGATCGTCGGTAGCTTTCATTAATACCATGACTCAAAATTACAAGAAAGCTGTGCAACTACGGATTACAGCCGAGCAACTTTGCCTGCCACTAAATTAAAAATTATTTCGGTTTATTTGTGGACCACTGTTTGTTCAAGTGTGCGTTTGATAAAACTGAAATCTGAAAACTAAATTTTGAAATCTGAAATTTGAATTCATTAAATGATTGAATTGTTACGTATTAAATCTAATACATTTGAATGTATGTCACATTCAGTGATAAGTAAATAGTTTATCACTTATTTTTGAGAGCAAGTTTTGCCTAAAAAATTCAGTGCCACTTAATTCATTCAGATGTTCTATTTTTAGTTATCAAACAGTTTGAATGTGTTAAGATTTGAATTCATTAAATTTAAGTGCTAAATTGTATTATTAAATGGGGCCTAAGTTTGTTTTTGCTATTAAATTAGGATTTAACCTTTTAGAACACATTGCTTTTTCAATTATTTTTATCATAATCGAAGTATGAACTTTTACGTTCTGAATCTTTGAACTACAAACGTATTTTGAAAATTGTGAACGTATTATATTATGAACTTATCATGGTAAAAGTTTGGCAAAGACCCTTGGCATACCTTTTTTCTTTTTTTTTTTTTTTTTGGAATGAAAACCCTTGGCCAAAAATTTGTATCGTATGCTTTGAGATTCAACATTCTCATATAGTGTAATTTTGGAAATAACTAAAATACTATACTATAGTCTTATAGACAACTAAATATGTAATTCTAATTTAACTAAAAAAATCAAATTTGCTACTGCTTTGAGTTTCTAATTTCGAACATGAGCTCCAATTTAGTAAAGGCCAGTTCTGATTAAAGAAGTAACGTCAATATCTTTCTTACTTGTATTCTTCTGGAAAGAGTATGTTACTAAATCATCAAATCTTCTCCTCTTTTCTTCAAGTCAATATAGAATCTGTCAGCTCATAGTAACATTTAATGATTTGCCTTATGTGTCGGTTTTGGGGGACAGCTTGGCCGTTTATTCATTAGTTAATTGCTAATTTATCGACGAGAACATGGATTTCACTTTCTCTTATTAGTCCCACAACCAGGGGAATTGGATAATCGAATATGTAACAAGGCTACAACGTCGAATGATTTCTAACAGTCTCTCAGATAATTCCACACCGACTTGTACCCTATACTCCGATGTGGTGAGCTTGATTTTTGGCAAATGGCGAACTACTAAAGGCAGACTTGTTTGGTAGATAACTGTTGACTTTTTGCTAATTTTTGTCAAATTTCAACCACTCTATGCCACCTTGGGACGAAATCCTTATCAAAAGTAAGTTAATAGTGATGAGAGGAAAATCATAAAGGTGGTCCAGTGAGATCATACCATAATAAGTCGTTACACAATGTGCGATTAATATTCCATGCACTTCCAGAGTATTCAAACGAAATGAAACTCACGTTCCGAGTTGAGATTCGTGACATAGAATTGTTATTGACTTTAAAAATGTCCTCTTAACATGTAAATTTACTATATATAAAATGAGAGGAAGGGCTTTGGTCTAAACAAATTTTGTCATTTAACGTATTGCCTTTTAAAGAGAATTACATTACTTTTACTACCCATCTTCCTATAACGACTCCATATGTGCTGATTTAATATTCAATTTCGGTCTATTCCTAAGAAAAAACTATCATTTTTCGGAAAATACTAAAGCAATTGAACTCTTCTAAACTAACACTTACTTTCCAATAAAAAATAAATCAAAAAATTTTTAATATCTTTTTATTAGTTGCACACGAAGTAGGTGTGCATCAAGTACTAATTTTTACATTATCAGTGCTGAAAAAAAATTAATCCCAATATGTGATCTCGAAATTTCCTAAAGAGGTTTCTTTTATTAGAAAATAAAAACAAATTGTGATTATGAAACTAGATTTCACGTCAATCTGAAAAGCCCAGAGGCAGGTCTCCCGAGTATCGATGCGAGTCGTGACCCAACATGCCGCAGACTGGCTTGCGAGGTTGTATAGATGACAGCAATCATTTTCTGATTTCCCCGGACTGCATACAAATAAGGGATAACTTCAGAAATCTCCCTGAGGTTTTTCTATCAATGTCTCCATCCTCCTCTTAACTTTTTAAAGTATCACATACATTCCCTATCAATCAATTGAGGCTCGTTATTGACATTATTAGTGGTGAAATAACTCTTATACCTTACCTTTGATAGATGTGTGTTGTGTGTGTGTGTTGGATTAATTACAGATTACACCAATGTAAACAGGGGGTCAATAATAATTTTCTCAATGCTTCTATAAAATAAAAAAATTACCTAGCGATGAATAACACCATTAACCTTCTAATGATTCTCAACCTATATGTTTGATAAATATGCCTACATTTTTATATGTTTTTCTTTTAAATTTCACTTTTTATGTTTTATTTCTCAGATGTTTAGCTTTCATAGTTTTTTACTTTCCTCCCTTTTCATCCCATTTTTTTTTCTTTATTTGACATTACCAATGCATTTTATTCTACATTCATATGTGTATATTCCAATAAACTTCTGCTTTAAATTAGCATTTTCTCTCATTTATAGTATTGGTTATGTCATTTTAACATATTTTTTAGCAATTAATTTATCATTCTCTTAGTTCTTGTTCAAATTAAATTATTAATTTTTGGGTGAAGTATTAATTGTTAATAGAAAAGTAATGTATAGTAATAATTATGAATCACTAGTTAAGATAGAATTTGACAAAATTTTTGCACTAAATATATATTTTTAATTTCTTTTATGATTTTATAAAAATTAAATGTTCTTCTTGAAAAGTAGGAATATACATTTAAGCATGAAGAAAAATGTTAATAAGGATAAAAAGGATAAGAGACAATAATAAATAGGATTGAATATGCAACATTGTCATCGATCATTTAACTTTTACTGTTAGTGATATTTTATGGTACAATATGATGTTGTTATTAAAAAAAAAAAAGAATTACATAAAATTTCTAATACTTTTTCAATTCAAATATTTGAATACAGTGATTAAAATTTTTATAACAAATAAAAATATATGTATTCGAGCATGAAGGAAGTTCTTAATATAGATATAAAAACACACGGTATAATTTCTATGAACCTGTAATTATAGGATTTAGTTTGAATTAAAGTCAAAAATTAGACTTGGAAACAAAGTAATGGTGAGGATACTAAAAGGACATTTGGGGAATATATTATCTTTTCTTTCGAAATTAGTTTTTTAATTTGTTTCACTTGTCCTGGCATGTTACAAAAACATATGAATTAAGCAAGGTATGTGAAATTTTTAGAACTTTAGGGGAGGCATATAGTACCATCAAAAACCTCAGTAGGTGTTCTGAAACTATTCCTGCGAATAATTTAGGAAATTAAAGCTGAAAACCGGATTTCTCTTTCAATTATTAGCGTTGGTCTCTGTTGGCCTTGTTCCTAGGTTTTGATGATAACAAGATAAAATGATGATTTGGACTAATGTTTTTATGTGAGAATTTTGTTAGAACAGGTCCTTGATTCATTGGAAAAGAAAAGAAATCAATTCAAGATGAATTGAGAAGATGCTAACTTATCGAACACTTCTATCGGACGCACATCATTATCATCGGACGTCCGATAGAATTAAAGATGAAATCAAAGCTCTCTGGTCGTCGGACAAAGCTATCGGACGCGAATTATGCATCGCCGTCCGATAAAGAACGCAACCCATCGGACGCTTGTGTCGGACGCAAAACCCATCGGACGTCAACGTTGAGAAGAACCTGTCGGACACTCCTATCGGACGCATAACATTGTATCGGACGTCCGATAGGTCCAACGGCTATTTTTCAACAGCCATATTTTTGACCGTTGGAGAGGTTCTTGAAGCCATTTCTCACACTCTATAAATACCCACAAGTTCAAGAAGATTATAAGACTTTTGCCTACATGAAATACAAGCTTACAAGTGAATATTTGGGTAGAAATCTTCTTTGTTTGTTGTATAGGTGTGGGGAAAGTTGGGTTTGTGAGATTGCTCAAGTGAAGGTTACTCTATAGGAGGCATAAAACCTTGGTGAAGGTGAGCCTATCACTTGGAGTGGTAAAACCTTGGTGAAGGTTACCTCACTTGTAAAATAGTTCTTAGTTGGTTGGTGAGCTTTCAATTGTAACTAGTTGAGGGTTTATTTGGAGAGTAGTAAAACTCCTTTGCTCAACCAAAGGGTGTTTGGGGTGAGGAAGGAGTGATCCTTCACTTGTACAAGTTGATTAGTGTCATCATCAATTGAAGAAGCTATTTGGTGAATTCAACTCCAAGTTTGGAAGAAGCTTGGGAGTTTGATTGGTTTGAATTCTTTTTACTTTTTTGTTACTTTATTCTTTGTGGTTCAAGATTGTTTATATTTATCATTATTGTGGTTGTTTGAGTACTTGTTTGCTTGAACAATTTGAGTTGAATCTTTGGGTTGCATTTTGGGACCAACAATTGGTATCAGAGCTTGGTCTCCTTGAGATTAAGCTCAATCAGCTTAGGAGTAAAGATGGCAACCAATAATGTATTGTTTTTAGAAGGGCAATCCATCGTTAGACCTCCCATGTTCAATGGTATAAATTATATTTGTTGGAGGGATAGAATGGAAATATTTTTGCAATCTATAGATATAGAATTGTGGTTTATTGTTAGTGAAGGACCTTATGAGGCTACAATTATAGATGAAACAACCGGTAGAAATAGAATTAAAACTAGAAGTGAATTAAGTGCTCAAGATAGATTTAATCTCTCTTTGAATGCCAAGGCCATGAATGTATTGTACAATGCCCTAGATGCAAATGAATCTACTAGAGTAAAAGGGTGCAAATCGGCCAAGGAAGTATGGGATAAGTTGAGAGATATGTATGAAGGGAGTGACAATGTTAGAGAACAAAGGAAATCTATGCTTGTTGCTCAATATGAATCTTTTAAAATGCATCCTCATGAGAATGTTGATAAAATGTTTTGTAGATTCAATGATATTACTAAAGATCTTGAATTGCTTGACAAGGTATACACTTTGGGTGAGAAAAATAGAAAATTTTGAATGCCTTGCCAAAAGAATGGGAAAATAAAGTCACCGCTATAGAAGAGGCAAAAGACTTAAATTCTATGTCTATTGAATCACTTGTAAATTCGCTAACCTCTTATGAGTTGAAATTAAAAGCACAAGATGATGAAGCATGGATCAAGAGAGGCATAGCATTCAAGGCCTCACAAGAAGATGATGAAGATGTGAAGCTAAATAACATGGCAAGAACATTGAAGAAGCTTCTAAATAAGAGGAGCTCTAGAGGAGGAAGAGCAAGCAATGATAGAAGAGAAAAACTCAAGAATTTCAAAATTACTTGGGATGAATGCAATTGGGATGAAGAAATGGAAGAAGAAGAAGAATCAACCCAAATGGCACTTATGGCATTTGGAGATAATAAGGTAAACTCTAATCACTCTCTTAGTGATGAAGATGATGATAATGATGATATGCAAGTTCTTAAGATCAAAATGCATAAAAATTTGAAAGAATCTTATGCCAAAAATAAGGATTTGAAAATAAAAATAAATATTTTATTGGAAGAAAATTCTAGACTTTTTCAAGAAAATAAGAATTTGAAAAAAGAAAATGATGATTTGAAAAATTACAAAATTGATTTTGATTGCAAAAATGATTTGAAAAAGAAGTTGGAAAATAAAACAAAGTTTTATGAAAAAATGTTGGAGGAACAAAATCTTTTAAAGAAAAGAATTAATGATTTGAATACTTCTCTCCAAAAGGAGAAACAAAATGTTTTGCAAAGAAAAGAAAACCATATTTTACATGGCCAAAATGATTTTATTATTTCTAGAAAAAGAAGAACTAAATTTATTAAACCTACTTTTGTGAATGATTCTAGTATTATGTGTCATTTTTGTTGCCAATTTGGACATATGCAAAATGATTGCTATGTGAAGAAAAATATAAGAAAAGGCATGAAATCTATGTGGATTATTAGATCATGTTATACTAACTCTCATTCATAATGTTCTCTTTTAAAAATAAAAAAAAAAAAAAAAAACTTTGGGCTATAATTCATTAAGTACTTTGTTGGAATTGTTAAATGTTGGGTATTGGTATTTGTTTCTTTGATTTTGGTATTGTGATATTGATGATTTTGGTATTGTGATATTGATGATATTGGTATTGTGATATTGATGATATTGTGATATTTGAAGTTTAAATGTGGTTGAATTGTTAAATAGTTTGAATGACTAAATGAGGTGGAGTTAATATGTTTTTTGATTGATGACAAAAGGGGGAGATTATTGTTGGATGATTTTCTAAATTGTTAGATGATTATGATTTTTTTCTAAATCATTTTAACTCATATTGAGGGAGTTTCTTATTGAGGGGAGTTTCTATTCCTTGCAAAATCATCATTTGGTTTGTCATCATCAAAAAGGGGGAGATTGTTGGCCTTGTTCCTAGGTTTTGATGATAACAAGATAAAATGATGATTTGGACTAATGTTTTTATGTGAGAATTTTGTTAGAACAGGTCCTTGATTCATTGGAAAAGAAAAGAAATCAATTCAAGATGAATTGAGAAGATGCTAACTTATCAACACTTCCGGACGCGCATCATTATCATGGACGTCCGATAGAATTAAAGATGAAATCAAAGCTCTCTCGGACGCAAAAGCTATCGGACGAGAATTATGCATCGGCCGTCCGATAAAAGAACGAAGCAACCTATCGGACGCTTGTGTGGACGCACAAAACCCATCGGACGTCAAACGACGTTGAGAAGAACCTGTGACACTCCTATCGGACGCATAACATTGTATCGGACGTCCGATAGGTCCAACGGCTATTTTTCAACAGCCATATTTTTGACCGTTGGAGAGGTTCTTGAAGCCATTTCTCACACTCTATAAATACCCACAAGTTCAAGAAGATTATAAGACTTTTGCCTACATGAAATACAAGCTTACAAGTGAATATTTGGGTAGAAATCTTCTTTGTTTGTTGTATAGGTGTGGGGAAAGTTGGGTTTGTGAGATTGCTCAAGTGAAGGTTACTCTATAGGAGGCATAAAACCTTGGTGAAGGTGAGCCTATCACTTGGAGTGGTAAAACCTTGGTGAAGGTTACCTCACTTGTAAAATAGTTCTTAGTTGGTTGGTGAGCTTTCAATTGTAACTAGTTGAGGGTTTATTTGGAGAGTAGTAAAACTCCTTTGCTCAACCAAAGGGTGTTTGGGGTGAGGAAGGAGTGATCCTTCACTTGTACAAGTTGATTAGTGTCATCATCAATTGAAGAAGCTATTTGGTGAATTCAACTCCAAGTTTGGAAGAAGCTTGGGAGTTTGATTGGTTTGAATTCTTTTTACTTTTTTGTTACTTTATTCTTTGTGGTTCAAGATTGTTTATATTTATCATTATTGTGGTTGTTTGA
This sequence comes from Gardenia jasminoides, assembly GCA_013103745.1. Classification (NCBI taxonomy): domain Eukaryota; kingdom Viridiplantae; phylum Streptophyta; class Magnoliopsida; order Gentianales; family Rubiaceae; genus Gardenia; species Gardenia jasminoides. The sequence goes on from CM023103.1 coordinate 63,436,639, forward strand.
GTACTTGTTTGCTTGAACAATTTGAGTTGAATCTTTGGGTTGCATTTCGGGACCAACAGTCTCTAATTCATAGCCGCATTGGCTAGCAAATGAGAATTACCAATGCACCGCTGAATTCACATTCAAATAGAAATACACTTTGTGGATCTAGAACGGACAACTGAAAATATCTTCATAAGCAATCTATGATGGTGACAAAAAAATAATAGATAAATTTAAAAACACAAGAGGAGATAGGGAAAATAAAACCACTTAAACTTTTGTACTTTAAAAAAAAAAAACAGAGAGAAACAGGCAAGTAATTCAGTATAAAATATCAAAGTTTTGTACAGTATGGGCAAAGGAGATATCATGATGGAGTCTTTAATGGATTAATAAAGGTAACTGCTTCCATATAAAAGCCATACTTAGGCAATCAAATGCACCAACAAAAATATTAGAATAAGAAATTTTTGTAGTGGAGTAGTAAGTTTCCGAAATGAGCATAATGACTAGCCAAGCTAGAATGGAAATTAAAAATGAAAAAAATGAAAATGGAAATACACAATTTTTGTTGCTTTTCAAAGTGTGACACCAAAACAAGCTTAATTTTTCTAACAAATAGCACTATACCTTTGAAAATATAAGGTGCACTACCAAATTGCTTGCTGTTATACAAAAACTTTGGTCTGTTAAATATCTCTTTAAATATAAGTATATAAGCTACCACAATCTGGTTCTCTAATTACTTAAATAGGAGTCAATTAGCTAGGGCGTTTATCTACACGTTTAGTGAGCAAGATACCCTCATGACTTCGTACGAAAATTAGCAATGTATATAACAGGCTTACTCTAATGAGTAATACAAGCGATTAAATTTTTGTTTGGATTGCAGATGCGGGCGTTTGGTTTAGGAAGAATATGAAATATGTGTGCACATCGATGATGCGATACGAGGCCAAACCAAGATTGTATAGTGGAAGGCAAAATCATTGGCCTAATATTGTACCCTTTAGCAAATTTTGGATGGGACCAAATCTAATTCCAAACGAAGTACTATATATTCTAAAATATTGAACTTGCCATAGGCGAGATAACCCAATTTGGTTCTTAAGAAAAGGAAGGGGTTTGGAGGTCGCCCCATCGTTGGAACCTATGATTCACTCGTTAGATTGAAAGCTTTGAGTGTGCATGTCACTCAACCAATATCATCTCGCTTTTGGCTAGATTTTGTTGATTTGAACCCCAAGGCAAAGAGCTGCTCCATCTCTTACTCTGCTATCTTACTTATTGCTCCGCGAAAGCTAAAAGCACTGGGAAAAACTACCTAATATGCCTTGTGCTCCGTCCTCTTTTCTGACCACAATCGTCAGTCGTCTACCAATTAATTCTCTTTTTCTTTGTGCTACATCTCTGGAAAAGACCGCAAGGGTACAAGTTTTGCAACAATTGACAACAGAAGATGCAGTAGCAGAAGAGAAGATGTCAGTTGATTGACTGGAGAATGAGGGATTCTGCAGAATGGTCGATCCTTGTGTTTTTTTTGGGCCTTGTCTGATGACTGATACTGGATCTGATTCGAGTGATTCCGCAATTTGGTTAAAGACGTTTACCAAAATGTACGCATTAGGGTGTGTTTTCAGGTGTAATATTAGCTAGTATATATATTAGTCGTGACTCGTGATTGTGCATGCATGCAACGTAGAAATTAGCAAAGCGCCTAATCTACATGCTAACCATGTCACCAATAAGAGGAACACACTTAATCTTCATTTAGTCATTAATTGAAAGAAGAACACAAATTAACCTCGGCTCTTGATGGCGTCGGGTACATATATAGTTGCTTTCATGCAATACACAATTTAGGCATCATTACCGTAGCATATTAATTACTTTAACAAGTACGTAAAAAAGAGATTATTTTTTATGTTTAAGCAGAGTAGACTAACGAGAGTTTGTAAGCTCTCAAGGAGCATAGCCACCATGTCCACCACCTTTGCCACCTCCAGCTCCTCCTCCATACCCTCCTGCATGTCCACCTCCTGCAACAGAGCCGCCTCCACCACCCGCACCACCTCCTTCACCGCCACCAGATGCTCCACCCTGAGCTCCTCCTGCACCACCTCCAGCACCGCCTCCACTGCCATATCCGCCGCCTTCGGCTCCTCCACTATAACCACCTCCTCCGCCACCACCATGTCCACCTCCGCCACCATATGCACCACCACGTTCTCCACCAGCACCATACCCTCCCCCGCTGCCTCCTCCTTCGCCTCCGCCATATCCGCCGCCCTTTCCCCCACTACTGCCGCCGCCACCTCCACCTCCACCACCACCACCTCCTCCACCACCACCTCCACCTTTTGCTCCTCCTGCACCATATCCTGCACCCCCACCTTCACCTGCCCCACCTCCATATCCACTGCCATGCTCTCCTCCTGCAGCATAGCCACCTCCACCACCATTTCCTCCACCTGCACCACCTCCACCAGCAACAGCACCAGTTTCTCCCCCTGCAGCTCCATATCCACCACCATTTCCTCCACCTGAACCGCCACCACCGGCACCAGCGCCATGTTCTCCCCCTGCAGCTCCATATCCACCACCATTTCCTCCACCTGCACCACCACCGCCAGCAACAGCACCATGTTCTCCCTTTGCAGCTCCATATCCACCACCACTACCCCCTCCACTTCCTGCCCCGCCTGCATAGCCATTCGCCCCTGCATAGCCGCCACCTCCACCATAGCCTCCACCACCGCCGTGTCCTCCAGCTACATTGCCACCAATATCAACACCAATGCCTCCATGAGCGTAGCTAGCAACGGCATCCTCTTCATGTGAAAGGAGTGCTCTGCCGGCAACACATACACCTACACTCAATAGCACGAAGAAAACTACATTGAGAACTTTAAACTTAGCCATGGGAATGTTTTGGAGTAACCACACGACTTAGAAATGCATGGAAGTGAAGCTTATTTATAGTGATGGATATGGGCTCGAAAAGCGCGTCAAATGAACAGGGAGTGATCGAAGCACATGCTAAGAGGAGGCCTTTAAGTCCCACAAAGTGGTCCAATACATGAGTACACCACACAATATGAGAATGCTCTCACTGGTCACTCCTGTAGAGAGTAGAGACCCACTAGTGTGTTTGTGCTGTATCCCACATTTGATCAAATTTATTCGCTTACTATTCTCAAAGTAATTTTTGTACATCATCCTTTACATCATTTTGATGGAAGTCCAACTAGTTTATGGTTTTCCCACCTATGACATTTCAGAATTGGAATATCTTCAGGGGCTTATTGGTGGCTATTGGTTTGTGCTTAATTAAGTACAGTATGAGCCTCACCATTAACATTTATTTTAATGATATGAAGCTACTTCCAGACTCTGCAACAAACTAACTTTTGTATGATTTGACTGATGAGTTTATCCACAAAGAAGATTTAACAATAATAACATTCTTTACAATAGTTTCTGGTGGAAAGGAATGGACGATTAGGAGCTACGAAAATCCCCATTTTTATGTTTTATGTTAATTTTTGCAACGTAGAACGAACCTTCTACCAAACTATAATGTCATTTCGTTTATTATATTTCCATGCCTAAAGATTGTATGAAAAGGGAACAGTTTCATCGTTAAAATAAGCTCCACTAATGCATGTTTTAAAACAAAGGTGATGCAAGAATGCGCTTACACCCATATCAGAAATGTCATCAGGCTTCTCAAATTTGATGGAACAGACAGAACCTGGAGTTAGATTAAGCTCTAAATCCAGTAGCTACATCGAGGAGTCCAGAAGATCACTGGCTCAAGAATTTGATGAATTATTGGAGAAGTCCCAGATACAAATGTAACAATCTCCTTAGAAACCTGACTAGCTAATAGACCAGTTCTTTACTTGAAGGTGAAAATCAATATATCGTTCAAGGCTCCTTGTCTTAAATTTTCGTTAGCACAAGTATTCGGACCATATCTATGCCGACAGCCAACATACAGCGAAAGGGATTCATGTTGCAATTGTCAAGGTAGTATAGCTAATTTGCATTGTTTTCTTAACAACTATTGAACATCTATTGTAACTTTTGATATACAACTTAAATCCTGACCGTTTGATGAGACGAATTCGTGAGGCGCTGAGACTAGTGCCCACTGCCCAATGCCGTATTTCATCAACTAACTTAAGCTTCCTAATTCATTTGTAATCCTTCAGATGATATGGATTACGGGGAAAAAAAAAAACATGCATAAAGAACCAGTACTGCACAATAAACATTGAAAGGTTAAAACCCTTAAAAAATATCTTTTCAAAATTTTGTTAAAAGAAAATCTTATACTAAGTGACAAAAATAAACTAAATAATAATCTATCTCTTTGATTTTAGAAATTTTTATATTTATATCTATCGATTTGTAATGTTGTAATTTACAGTTTTTTATAGGTAGACTCTTTGATAAAAACCCAAAAAATCTACACCAAAAAAACTTTCCAACTTAATGACGTGAGCGAACGTAAAACAGATTGCTACAGAGTATCATTTTGGATATTGGTCCTGGTCCAGAGTTTTTACGTCTTCCGGTCCAAGTAAAATTTTGGGGCTTTGTTGTACTTTGTCAGTAGACGTAAGGCAGACCTGTCTGGTAGAGCCTGTAAGTTACAGCCTGTTAGACATCAAGACGTTCTGGTTTCCATCCAGCTTATATATTCGACCTATAATTATTTATTAAAATATATTAATTAACAAATAATTTGGTTTCAAAACGAGGAGCATGCAAATTTGAACTAGTTGCCCTGCAGCTTGTGGTTCTATGTTGTAGTAATTTTTAGAAAAACTGGATTATTAACCTATGTAATAAATTGAAGTGTTTGTAATCACCTAAACTTAATCCACCTACACCTATTGTCACATAAACCTTAAGTCGTATTTGTTGAGGGCGCATTATAATTTTATAGCAGAGCTGTTACACCAAACCACATGCTTCAAACCAACACCTTCTTTAGTTAGAACTATGGTACATTTGATTTTCAGTGTCGCTCGTTGCTTATGGTTCATTTCACAGGCCGTGATATTAATTTTGTGTTATCCTCACAATAATGTAAAAACGTTCTTTTTTTGGAGGAAGTAACTTCTAAATATGCTACATTGTGCAACGCAAAGACAGATGTAATGTGGCATTCTCTCCTAACATTATATTGACGTAAAGTATATATTTCTCATAATTTGTTAGGGACATAAATTGAAGGTTATTATAAAATCCAACATGAGACTATTGAGCCAGACATTAATTGCTGTGTCTATGAGCTTTTTTTCGTTTCATCTTGGTCTAGCTAAGTGACAATTAATTGGAATCGAGCTAAACCAATTCATTCTCCTCCTGGACTGCCCCCCTCAAAACAAGAAAAAAAAGAACATAAAAAATGTAAGAAACTATACACTGATCATGTATTATACATTTATCATGTACTCATTCGTTTATCACTGTACTTCTTTTTTGACAACGATTCGCTGGTCCGACCCATGTGGAGTACTCATGAAGATTTGGCAAAATCGCACCGACCCACCTAGCCTATGCATATGATGCTATCCAGAAACTATAAGCTTCATTGAGCCTCAACTTTTCAACAAGCGCTAGAGAAAAGAAATCACAAGTTCTCCTAATCTTCGATTTCTTTACTTTTATTATGGCATTAATTGACAGGAACCTAGAAAATATGTGTTCAGATAGGCATTCCAATTCTTCTAGCTAAAAGCACTTTCTTTGCGTTTAATATTCACTTTGCCGGTGCGCTATTGCTAGCATGGAGTTGCTTAGGCATATTTTCCATCAAAGAAACTGATCATCAACTTGTCAGTGAAGAATAGCTGGACTACAGGGAAAGTGCGATCAAGTGCAGAAAATAGTCTCCATCAAATCTGTTGAAACCGACTCATGTGCCAATAACTGGTAAAGATCATTGGAAGTCTATAGTCAACAAAGACGACAGCATAAGGAAATTAGAAGAGTGATCATGTATTGAGAGTATGAAGATCTTCATACCAATTGTTACTGGTCCTTTAGGCACCATAGGGCAGAGGAAAATACAGTCTCGTGAACGGGAAAACATTAGAGGCAAGAAGTGGGAAAATCTGTTAACTACTGATTCTATTGGATTAAAAAAAAAAAAAAGCCTTATTTGTAGTATAATCTATAAACAATGAAATTAAGAAATTCCTTAGGTACTTTTAAAGTGCTTTTGTCTTAAAAATTGATTGCCCCTCAGTGATATTTTTCATATTTGACTTCAGTTACCTGCATGGTTTCTAAACGAAGGAAAAGTTTAATGCTTCTGTGATCTAATAATTAGGAGGATTGATTTCACATTGCATCCATAATATGGTCATTAGTTTAAATGTGGCACCCACGAATAATCATTTGAAATTAACACAATGCTCGCACTTTAATCATAAACATGGACTAAAACTGCTAGTTTGCGCATATTCTTTGAGCATTTAAAGAAAGGAAAGCCCAACTCTAACCGACATATGATTTATGCGACAAATGCAAAGTAAATAATGACCTACGTCCTTAATTTTGAGGATTTTCATATTTGTACGTATCGTTTAGATATATGGTGATTTTCAATCACTTTATATAGGTAAAATATTAAAGAAATTATGTAACTCTGTACTCTAAGAAGGAGGAGTGATTTGTTGCACACAAGGAACTGTTATCAAAAACCTGGAGGCTCACATTAGCATCACTAATGATCAATGTGATTTCTTATCCCAGCTGATCATTACTGCATTTACATGTAATGGATGGATCTCAATCTTGATCCATCATGTATAAGTGTATATGAACGTTTGATGCTGGGGGCAGCCTAATCTTATCTTCTCCATTGCCTACACTACAAGCCTACAAGCTTCCAACTTACAAACCAAATTCAACGATGGTCCCCCGTCGGCAGTCACATCCTAGACAACCTTGTGACCTGTCCATTTGGCGTTGTTGGGGTAGTGGATCCTTTTGGCTCCACGCTTGGAGTGCAGAGAATTGTAGAAGTGCAGACTGAAACATTCTTCTCATAGTCATGTCATCCGTGAACTCATCCTTAACATGATTTTGTGAGAGAAGGCGTACCCCACTACTTGTATCTGCCTTTGTTTTTATTTTTCAATCAGCAACATTTACAGTTTAAGTTTTTTGCTAAATTTACGATATAAATTGCTTAGTGATCAATTTGCCTAAGGCAAGTTAGTTCACTGCTTGATCGTTGTACCACTCGGCTCTGCATTTTTCTCAATTCGGACTTGGTTTTCTCTTGTACCTCTTCAGCTAAGTGCAAAACTCTTTACTTTGTGTTTCTGCGAAAGCAAGGCACAAAATCCGTGGAAATAGTTTATGGCTTCTTCTTTCCTTTATTTAGGACTAAGGGAGACTGTTTTAAGTTCTAGTATGATTACAAAACTATGAGAAACTATTGGCACCGTTTTAAGTTCTTGTATGATGACAAAACTATGAGAAACTATTGGCAGTCCTATTATGCGAATGCCAAAGAAATTCTATGAAACCATTTCAGGACCAATAAGGCATCTTTTTATGCATGATTCCCAAAGTATATTACTTCTTTGTTTGGAATAGTTTGTCCGTGGTACCCACAATACCTTTTTTTTTTTTTTAAATTGTGATCTTCAGCATGTTCATTTCTTTGATCTGAATGTGTAAGATATTATTTTTCCATTTAAGAATTACTTTTATGAAAATTATTTTATTTTTGTAAAAAGTCAACTCAATGTGCGTCCTTTCGGCAATTAGTGTAATGTTTCATATGTACGAAAGTGAGAATGTGAGAACATTCCAAATATGGAACATAAAATGGGGGATAGAAAGCACAAAAGAAATCTTCTAGAATAATAAAATGGAACATAATAACTTTCAACAGCAGAAATTCATTCTAACATGGAACACGAATGATGATAATCCTTTCAAACTTTCTTATTTGACTATAGGAATTGGTGATGATGGAAGATTTAGTAAATTTAAAGTTTAAAAGATACAAAGTACCTACTAAAATTAAATAAAACAAAACTATAGTGTAAAATAAAACTAAGACATTAAGAAATATAACGATGCCAGATAAAAGATAACAATAGAAGTACAAGTCTTAATGGCTCAAAAAAAAAGGGTAAAACCAAAGACATGGGTCTTCGTAAAAGGTCAAAAACTAAATCATGGAATATAAGATAGAAGGTAAAAAACTAAATAATGGAACATAAGCTATATAGATTTATGCAGTAGAGTACAGAAACTAAAAGGTGGAAATTGGAATCCTTCTCTTTTGTCTTGGGAGAAAACCAGACGAGGAATTAAAGAAGCAAGTTAAAAATAAAAATATTGAAAAATAAAACGGCTAGCGGTTCTATCAAAGCCCACTGCCTTTAGCCCATAGTCAGAAAACAGAGCTGCGAGGTTCCAAAAGAGCCCACATTCGGGCAGGGGTAAAGGAGTTAAGAGGGCGAACCCGGGCTCGTGTCTTCTGGTCAATTCCCTGGTCTCACAACGGAGGCACGATGCAGTTCAATATTGTAAGTGGTTGTTTGGTGCTTTTATTCTCCAAAACCCTTAATTTTCTTTTAGAGGAAGGCTGGCCATTGATTTTGGGCTGTCTACTTACAATGGATTTGGAATACTATTTTATTTTCAAAACATTAATTATAATAGCCTGGCATATGCTTAGCATGAAATAGAACTGAATCATGCATATGCGTGAATTACAAAGGCATGGAATACTCTCAGATGTTTTTAATTACTGTTTCAACACACTGAAATTCATGCTTCTTTTAGCTCAAATGTGTTTGAAATTTTCTTCTTGTGTCAGAGGGGGAAAAAAAAATTTTCCATGCTTTCCCTTTCATTTTACGCTGTTTATCCGAGCTGATATTTGATTTCAGGACACTCGGAAATAAAATAATCTCTCTCTTGGCTGAAAAAGAACTAAAGAAGTTTAGAGTGAAAAATACAAAAGCGAACGGTTGGGTTGTAGCCCAATCGTTTGGCCCATGATAAAAACAATTAAAGTTGCAGGCCTTAAAAATTCGTGTGACAGAAACCCAAATTACAGAAAAGATGATCTTGGATTAGAAAAGGCAATAATATTGGGTTGGTTGAGAAATTTTCAGATCCAATACATAGCAAGTTTTTCAAGGAATGTTAGCCCGAAAGAGTGAAAACACAGCTTTTCCAGCTGAAGCCATACAACAAAATTCCTAAAGCGTGGGCTTTTGTTTGGGTTTTGACACCGATATTTTCCAGTACTTAGATTAAAGGTAAGATCTGGGCTTGCATTATTGCAACGGAATTCTCAAATCAATTCTCAATGTGAAGGGGCATGGTTTCTCCCCCAAAACCCAAATCAGCTGGTGATACAACGTTAGGCTTGAGGGTTGTTGCTTTTAATTTGAAACCTTCAAAAAGCTGAAAGAAGGACGAAAATGATTGTCAATACAATCGTATCTGAGTAGAATAGCTCTTTGAACACATGATAAGATGACGCTGACAGTTGCTGTCCCAAACTCGAAGGGGTAGAGGTCCCAAACTCGAAGGCGGAAGGATACAAAAGGGGAGCGGTAGGGAGGAAAGAAGCTTTTTGGAGATGCAGGAAGGAAGGAGGGAGCGGAGGGGCAGCAGTCCAGTTACACGCTACATGCGGCCAAATCAGAAGAAGACAGCTTCACGTGTAGGGTTGCGAAAGACCACACGCTTGCTCCCACATGGCCTGTTTCTTCTCTCTTTTCCCCACCACCACCGTGCAAACCACCGCAATCAACAATCATAGGGATTGCTGCATTTTATGTTATGCCCCTCCTCACCCTCATTTTCTTCTACCCCATATTACACCGGACACTAGGCCAGGATGGTTGTCAGGAAAATCATTCAGGCTGTTTTGTATATAATACACGAGATGTAATTTTACATACATATGGTGTAATTCACTTTCAATAATGTGTAATTATAAAATAAAATTTTGTAAACCTAATATATGGTATAAAAAATGATGTATAAGATATGATATGAGTCGTACATTTTTCTTTTTAGCCAAATCTTTGCCATGAATCTTCAAAACAGTTGCATCCTCATGTTTTTTGGGAGGAGGGGCAAGAACGGTTGCAGGACATGCATTGATTGCTTGCTTATGCTTCTGTTGTTTTGCTTTTTAGTTACTCACAAGGACGTAATCTGAGAATAATACTTGGGATTTATTCACAGAAAAGAAAGGGACAGAGGGGGGGGGGGGGGGACACATGGGATGGTATAGTAAAATTTTCGTGGAAACGATAGATTTCAAAGATGAGAAATGAAAACGAGAATCCCATCCTTGTTCTTTCTAGTGCTTTTCTGGTCACGAGACTGAAATTTCATTGCATATACACATGCTTATACGAGAAGTCAAGACACCTGCTCGATTTTTCCAAATTGCAGTACCTTCAAGGAGTCAGAGATGGATTCACCAGTAATTTGCCAAATGGGCTAATCTCGAACCTAGTGGCCCTTGATTGAATGAGTTCCTTCGCCCCTTTCACTTTTCTCAGTTCATTAATTAGTGGCAGTTTTCTTGATTTTTCCACTTTTCTTATTACACTTTAGAATTTCCGCAACCACATCTCATGGCACAGGATGTCTAATAATTGGTCCCAGGCTGGTCCTCCGAGTACCTCCTAACCCTGCACCAAGAATTGAGGTGATGTGCGTTCTCAGCCCTCAAGTGATCTTAGTGGACACACTTAAGATGTAAGAAATTTGATTATTGATTTCTGTTGGACCCGTCTTACCAGCTAGTCCTGCCCGGCCAGGCGTAACAATACTGGGTAACATAAACAAGAGAAAAAAAAAATAATTGGTATTCTTTTTATAAGATCACATATACAACAATAACGCCCTCGAGGATTGGTCTAGTGGTATGGGGCTCTTGAAGATGGGGTGTTGCGAAGGCGGGAATTAGTCAAAAATCCCAAAAAATACAACAATAACATAAGGTGTAACTGTGCAATCAATTATAATTCATTTAAGGTTCAATTAACACCAATAATTAGTAAGATAACAGTAGCACAAAGTCAAAAGTCCCGTCGCCGAAGGCAATTGGTACTTTATTTGCAATGAGGACACGAATGAGGAAGTACAACATTGTGGCATACTTACGGAAGAACGTAGGAGCTTGGGTTTCTCGCGACACTATCATCAACATTCTGGTTAATTAGTGGACTGCAGGATGACTCATAATCCTGTCTTAGCTTGGTTGGCTGTTTCCCAAGGATGACTCGTAATCCTGTCTTAGCTTGGTTGGCTGTTTCCCAAAAATAAAGCCACAACAAAAACAGTCCCACAACGAACGGCATATGCATATATGGTGTGCAATTTTTGGATCAAGCTTCAACTCAGAACTCTGACCTAAACTACAAACCGAAGTGCAATTGGGCTGAACTATAACTTTTCGTCAAAAAATTTTAAAAAAAAGGACTTAAAAAATCTTAGTTTCAAGAAAAATACTTGAATTTTGAATACTTTTATTTTAAAACTTGAAAACCCCCTGATGAATTGTTCACTGAGCTCAGGACATCCGCGTTTGGACAACCAGTTAAAAATCTTAACACACCTATTGAATTTACATTGGCACAATCCTGGTGGAAAGAATAATTCAGCTTCTAGATTGAATTGACATTAGTTAAAGCGACAAATCATTTACTTTTCTTAAAGAGGTCAATTTGGTGTGAAGAAACACATTATATGGTCTAGGCTCCCCGGATTGCCATCGTTGAATTTGGAAACATCTAATGCACAAAAAGTAAGGAAAAAAAAAACAGAGAGAGAGAGAGACAATCATATATATGAGCGTTCGATGCCCAGTTTAATTGATAAAACATTCTGGCATGAAAACTGATTTAGTTAAATTATACATGCTGAGTGTTCGGTATCCAATTTAGTTGATAGAGACATTAATTACGTGACTATTATGTTTTTAGTTATGACTCTCAAATCATCTTCTTTTTTTCCATCCCGATATAAGATTTGGGATATCTTCTTGCACCAAAAGAAAAGAAAAGGTCATATATATGACCATAAAATGGTGAGACTTGAAAGCTACGTTTCTTAGAACCACATAGCATTAACCAATTCAGATTCCTTATTTCTTAACCTAACAAACAAAGTATAAACAAAGCTTTTAAAATTACAAGTAATTTGGGAGAAGATTGGAAGATTTGGAGAGCACATGCTAGGCGGTCTCAAGAATCTATGTTTTCTATTCCACGACAACAAAGAAGAATGCTGGAGAGCTCATTCGAACCAAAAACTGACATTTCCAATGCCCCTTTTCAATAGAGTGTCCAACAAATATGAGTTTATGAAATGTACAAGTCCAATGATATATTAATTAACTAACTCCTAATCTCGTTTTTTTATAACAGCCTTAGACTGTATATTGCCATGCCATGCCATGTGCTGATGGGTATCAACGTGCTCATACTTCATGTAGGATGAACTTGCTGCCCCCTGTTTCTGTTGATCCAATTGTCTTTTTTGACTTAAGAGCTGTTGTTTTTTAATTATTGAACAAACAGTTAATTATTCGTAATCACGTGATTAAGCCTGGCATTAACTGTTTGGAAGAGTCTGACACAAATCTTACTAGTATGAGAGTTGGAAAAATGGATGCCAATTTTCAGCTTTTAAATGCAATAAGGTGGACTTCTTTGACTATCTTTCCATTTCTTGGAGCGTATAATGTAGACTTTTTGGACAAACTCTGCCTTTAGTTACACCACATAGACATTAGTAGTTAAGTCGTATCTAACATTTAATAGAGATGCTCAAGTCTGAACTTTGAGATGAGGGCTATTTTGTATGTATATTATGTTGTTTAGTACTGTTAATTAACAGCGTGGAGAGGAAGGACACTTTTTCTTTTTTTTTTGTGTCATAAGGGGAAAAAAAAAAGAGAAAAACATGGGGAGAAAAAATCAATATATTGACTTTTGATGAAATAAATTGTAAGTCGTGTCTCCAATGTCCGGAGTCCATACGATTGACAGTCCACTTAGGGTTAGGGGAAGAAAATGTCCATTTAGGGTGGCATAGTCGGTAAGCGTTGTCTGCGGACACATTATTGTCTTCATTTCTTTCTGTCCATCTTCTTCAAAAACTAAATTCAACAATAATTGTTAACTGAATTCCGAAGAGCCATTTTCTAAGGAAAAGGTTGTGGCAAAAGAATCCCTTTACCCTGAACAAAATGGAAATTATTTAACTTTATGGTTGAAAAATAACCTATAAATAATAGCTAAAGCTACCTATAGAGAAATGACCTTCATTTTGTGACTTTATCCTCACATGGTCCCAAGTCAAGGAGTCACTCTCTCGTAGATCAGTCTCCTCGTCATTTACGTATTATTTTGTCTGATGATTTGCGTGGAGTCGATTTCCCAAGAACAATTTGTGATGTACTGAACTAATAATTTATATTATATTACTCTTATTAGTTATTACCAACCAAAAGGGGCCAAAAAAAAAAAAGGAAGAAGAAGTCAATGAGTTACTCAGAAAAAATACAGTATCAATCTGTTTGGTTGTGTATAAAACGTCTAGCTGAGATTTAGCCTTTCAGCGAGGTATGTCCAGATATTGGTGATTCATATAACTCTTTTGCAAGGGACATTTAATTTAGCCATTGCTTTCGCTCTCTACTCGATCATGATGTTTGGCAATTTGTCTGTAGATTTAGAACTTTTTCTTTCTCAAAAGATTTGGGGATAAATGGAAATCTTTTGTTTGTGATTTATGTCTTCTATTTATAAAGAGAAGAATGATATAACTGGCAGTGGGAGCATTCAACAGTGATATGCCATTGAGCTTTCCTTGTCGTCCTTGTTTCTTTCCAAACAAAACAAGGTCCACCATGGACCTGAACGCAAACTATGCGCCATATTGTTATAAATACTACTGTCACACATTAGAAGTTCTTTTGAAAAAAATATACATATTCTAGCAAGATAGAGGGTAGGATTTAAAAAGCGAGTTGGGAGGAGGAAGAAGTTGAGCCTAAATACTCTAAATTTCAAGGTCCTAACTTTAACCACTACATCAAAACCTTCTCAACATACATCAAAAATTTATAAGCGATAAAATATGTATCATGAAGAAAGTGAGGTGGCTAAAAAGGCAACCTTTGGAAAATTCAAGAGCATGAATTTTTTGGTTGCGATAGATAATGTCATGATTAGGTAATTTCTCATTTTGCCTTAAAAAAATTCGTGGCTGGAGAAGAGTTAGTAAAGAAAATTTAAACGCAGATGATGTGAACCTAAATTTCTTCATGGTACTAGCTAGGGAATTATCTTACTTTGGATATTTGGTCAAACTTATTATCCACATTTCTTTGTTGAGTTGGTCCACTTCAGTCTGTTGAGCACAAAACGAACAATTCAAAGAATTTACAAGTTGTGAATAATTGTGTAGTCCTGTCTTATGACTACACCCTAACCACGTAATTCCTCTCGTTTGGTACAAGTGTAGGGGTTCTTCCACCTCTTCCTTTTCATGGCTTTTGTTCTCTTTTATCCTTTCCAATTCCACTTTATCAGCACTTGGTCCCTCTGGATTTGGGGTGTCTGAAGGGGGTAGGTATTGGGGGCTTTTGGTATTGAAAATATCTTTTGATTCTCTACTATTACAAAAGCCATTTGAATAATGCCCTTATCGACTTCGAACCAAATAATTTGTGATTTGCATACCAAAATAGTAAGTAATAGTAGATTTGTTCTTTTTGTTGCCTTAGGCATTAGGTGCCAATTAGAAAATTTCCTTCTTTCAATGAAAAATTGGTACTCAAATTAACTAGCTGTGGTCAGTTTTAGATGTAATCTTTAATCATCTAATCTTGTACTCGTATCAAAAGGAAAAAAAAAAAAAAAAAAGAAGTATGCAATGTAAGTTGCAATGGTCACCATATCCAATCATAGCCTAATTCAATAGCTATAAGTTAGGGACCTAATACTAGAGGGATTAATATGAAAATCATTGCCCTTCTTAAATCTATCCTGTACTTTTCTTGTAGCAAGTACCATATGATGGGGCATTTACGATGATGATTGGAGTTGAATCCATCTACATTTTTTCTAAAAAAAAAGAATTATATAAAGGGATATGTGGTTTATGTAATTAATATGCAACAATATTAATATCTTGGAATGATACTTTTTATTTTTAATCATATCTTCTGTTGAATTTTCAAATACTCCCTCGATTAAATTTCCAATTAGCCTTAAAAGTTGCAATATCCGTCCAAGCGCAGGCGTCTAGTAAGTCAGAATTTGCTGGCTTTCCAGTTTCATATGGAATTTCAACAGCCTCAGCCCTCAAAGTCAATGGCCAAAGTTCTTTTCAGTGTGCAATGGGAAAAGCCAACGAGGTCGAATGTGCATATAACTCTGTCAGAGAACTATTTCAATTGTTTTCTGTGGATCGGGTCCGCTTCCAATCACCATATCGCAACTGTGGCACAGTGCTTTGCTTCTATTAAAAGGTAGCCATGATGGGCACAACGTTTGGCATATTATTTTGGACCTGGTAGCTCTTAATCCTGTTTAAAGAAGCATAGGAAGAATGGTACGCATGCAATCATACGTTTTAGCCTCTGAAATTTCTTTGCATAAAAGAAAATTATGAAACTTTGAACCTTTGATTTGTCAGGAGAAAGAAAAAATGCTTTAGAGAGGATTTACTAACTAATGACTCATTCCATTGGCTTTCCAATGTGAAAAGACAATTTGCATTGGAACTCCTCAAATTTCAACATAATTATTGAGATTTCTCACCTTGAAGTTACCTTCCATTTTGTTTCCATGTCCTATCATTTTCCCACATGTATGTTGTCATTACAACTTAGCCCTCTTTCATAGTCGTCATGTTTAATTATCTGAATTAGAAATGTATTGTACTGACTGCTGTTGTTAAGATGTATATCCAAACTTTTATTTACCAAAAAAAAAAAAAACCACTGGTGGCATCTTATGCATTCGTATTAGGATTAAAATTCTAGAAACAACTGCAATTTAAAAATAAAAGGAGAAGATTCTTGTAATAAGATCAAACGTCATGGGAGGCCATTTAGATTTTCACAAAAGAAAGGGACAACTCCTTGCATGTGCCTAAACATGATTGATTTGTCTAGACTTCAAAATTACAATAAGACATGAAGATACCCATTTGCCTTCTCTAGTCTAATCCCCTCAATTGGGTAGAAAATATATGGCCATTCCAATTCAATCATGACCACCAAGATCATCATAACTAACTAACCACCTTAATAATTGAGCAATTTCAACATCCATGTCCTTGATGATTTGTACTAGTATTAAGACGTGGATGCTATACCACTCCGTTTCCATCATTTCATCTGTTGGAAGTAGGACCATAATCGATAAGAGTTGGATGCAAATTATTAAGGATCTATAATTAATGTCTATTGGACACCAATCGAATAGATAAGCCATACGATACCTAAGCAAATCGTCCCTTCATCTCCAAGCCACATAACTGATACAGAAGCATTTCATGTGCCCACAACAAATATGAAACTGCTCATTTATTATTCCACTTAAAATTTGCAAAATGAAGATTAATGATGCTTCAATTTTGGTGTCTAAGTTGGTGGTCTGCGTGTCAAAACCAATTAAAGCCTAACCAAGTTTGCATCACTATTGTTGGAATGCCAACATATAACTTGTCTATTTTTGAAGCTCCATGGAAAGCGTCGTGTTAAACTGGTCCTAAAATAGAGGCACTTGAAATTTCTGAGTCCATTCCAAAGTCTAGCAATGTGAATTGTTCACTTAATCTATGAATTCGTATTATGTCGTGGCCAAAAGTTTTTGACAATTAAAGTCATATATATATAAAACATTCAAAAGGAAAAAAGAAAAAAAAAATTGAGAATTGATTCCAAGGCATCACAGACATAAGCCTTCGTAAGCATTTGCCTTGTTCCAAGAGTTTATAATAGATTTCATATGACCAGGTTTTAAATCAATTTCTTTTATCTTTACATCCAAATAGAACTGAAGAAAATCATCAAGGTACTGTCTGATCAGACGGTTCACAGAATTCTTGGTTAAATTTCATAATTGCATGGTTTCTTTTACCTGAATTCTTATAATATATATATCTAAACAATTAAAAGGAGTACAAGAGGGAAGGAAAATATGGAAGGCGAGGAAGCAAACTGGCAGAGTGAGGATCGCCGGACCACCACGCGCACGAGGCTGTCGCCGTGTGAGAGTCGTGGTTGCCGTGTGAGAGTTGTGGTTGAATTGCTCTTCTAATTACAGGAGTCGCACCAATACAACTTCTTCACCGCAGCTATCGCACCGCTAACTATTCTGATAAATAATTTAAAATCTAAAGGTCAAACTACCTCAATCAACCAACAACCAGCAAGAAACACATCAACGGTTAAAAAGAACATGGCAGCCCTGTTTGTGTTGCCGTTTTCCTTTCCTAAACACATTTCCCAATTACTTTTTTATCACTCACACGTCAAATCACTACAACAAATTGTTAATAAAAATTCCTAAAAATAGCAATCCAAATGACCTCAGAGTAGTAAAGAAAGATATCTAAACAATTACATGTATCCCTCATTTATTTATTTTTCTCCTAGTGACTACAGAATACAAATATCAGTGTGATTAAGAGACAGTCCCTTTTGCAAGCACAAATCATTAAAAAAATTAGGAAAAGAATAAAAGAATTACAATAAAAATCCAACTCACATCTCAAATAAACATCGATTGCTCGAATATGCAGTACAAATATTTACTATGCTTATAAAGAATAAGAATTGAAGAAACAGAAAACGGAAGATGAAAGCGATATTGTTATTCGTTAAAATTGCTTATAGTTACTAGTCAGCATCTAAACTTCCAAGAATACAAATGTTTTTCATGGAGGAGGGAATATAAAGAAAAAAATAATGAGATAAAACTAAATACTCAGCCCCTGCACATCGGAGACCGGTCATTGGCCACCTTGGGAGTCTTCGGCCTGAAAACCTTCATCGGACTCGGAAAACTCCATCCTCTTCCCTTGCCCGACGCCGAAGCCGACGAATGTCTTCGCTCACCGGAGTAATTCATCATTCCGACGCTCACAGACACAGACCTCGACCTCGTCATCATATTAGCAAACTCCTCAATACTAGCATTACTACAACTTTGCCTACATTCATTATTTCCATCAATATTACAAGAATTAGCAAATTTCTCCTCCGAAGGAGCCGCAGCCTTCGAATTGTCGTTCTCTTTATTCTCCTCGAATTCTTCTCTCTTCTTACTCTTACTACTGTTCAACCCAAACTTCGCCAAAAGCGCAGCCGTTCTGCTCCTCTTCCTCGCCGGCGGATTCTCCGCTTGCTTCTCCCGCGCGAACCGTGTGAATAAGAAAGGAACTCCGACGGATCTCGATCTCCGGAAGCCCGGCTCTTTGTCAAGGAGGTCGGAAACTCGGCCACCGCGGCGAGAAGACGAGGCAGAGGAGAAGAAAGAGAAAGACGAGGAAGACGAGGAGGAGGAAGACGAGGTCGTCGCAGGGCAACATGCGCAGGGGCGGACGTTAGCACAATCAGGACAGAGAGTGATGAGCCGGTCCCGGAGACATGTAGGACAGATTCCGTTACGACGGCGTTTGGAAGGGTGTTTTGGACATTTGAATACTTCTTCTTCGTCCATATAAGCAGCCATGGTTGCAAATTTTCAAAGCTCTCTCTCTCTCTAACGGAATGAGACTTTCTCTCTCTAGAAATGGTCGGATATCGTTTGGGTCGGATATTGTTCGGTGGAGGAGTA
The DNA here is from genome assembly GCA_013103745.1 of Gardenia jasminoides. Classification (NCBI taxonomy): domain Eukaryota; kingdom Viridiplantae; phylum Streptophyta; class Magnoliopsida; order Gentianales; family Rubiaceae; genus Gardenia; species Gardenia jasminoides. Next base: position 63,455,499 of record CM023103.1, read on the forward strand.
TATATAGGAAGGGAAATGGCGGGGATCGGTTAACCAGGGTTAAGGTTACTCCGGGTCTGTTAACCATGGATAATATGAAGAGCCTTCTTTGGCGTCTAGAGTAAATACTGTACCGAACACCGAAGGGCGTATTTGGTGATTGGCAGAGTAATTGATGTCTTTGTTTGGATTCAATTCATTATATACTTTTCCTGGTTATGGTCCTTTTGGATGGTTAATACATTTATTAAAGTTCTTCTGCATAATCGCATTTGATTAATGGTTAACCCTTGTTTTGAGGAAAGTAATGATTACCTTTATTTAAAAAACGGATTTTGTAGGCATAGGCAATGGTAAAACCTTAGTAGGCTAAAATTACAAGACATCATCGGATAGGGAAACTGTGATATTTTTAAGAATTAACCATTATTTTTTTAATTTTTTTATACAGTTGATCTAACGAGTTCCCAATGGATATTCGTGAAGAGGGGTCTCAAGCATTAATTATTTGTATAAAATTATAGTTAATTCAAGAAAATGTTTAAACGCAAGGTGCATTAACTATGATTCTGCATAATCACATGGTAAATTAAATAATTTATCTGGGTTGACAAGTGCACCGTTTGAAAAATAATTTTTTAAAAGCAATAATGTTTGTATCTGATGATAGAAAGGTTAACAGATTGAGTATTTTGATTATAAGCCCCTGTCCCCTATTTGTTTCTTAAATCTCATCCCCCTTCTACTAGAAAAAGATTTTTAAAAAATTAAGTATTGTGGTTGAGATATGAAAAAGGAAACACTGGCCAAGAGTGTATGTTATCTCCAATTGAGTACGTATTAAAAAATTAAGTATAGTAGTTAAGATTTAATGCGTGCCTTTTTTTTTTTTTTTTGGGGTAAATTGCGTGCCTTATTCTTATGCTGAATTGTAGTACTATAAGTTACACACGTCGTACGTTCAGCGAAGAAGACACGAAGCTAAGAATGCGTATTATTCCCAACTTATGCTTTTGACTTGTGAAACTATTCAACGCTCAGGCTGCTCAAATTTGACAAAGCTAATCAACTAGGAAATGGTGATGGAGATCGAAGGCTTCATACTTCATCACCTGCTTTTTGTCAAAAACAAGTGGATTTTATTCAAAGTTGTAAAATTTAGACCCCAGTTACATTAGTTCATTAATATATTTCATTAATAAATTTGGTGGTTACATTAGTATGGGTGGGGTTCTGAAGGAAGAAATGAGAATGGCAAGTGGAGTACACCGATGACAATTGAGTAATCTATCAAATCAACAAAAACCAAAAATACTTGATCTTACAATCATATTCTACAGTTGAGTTCTTTGACGATGTGTTTCGATAGTAGATTATTTGAGATAATATCGGGTCTATTTGGATTAGTTATTTTCTTTTTTCAAAATAAGCAGGCATTTGGGATATTAAAACTATGGTATAAAATATATTTGGGCCAATTTTGGGGCATTTTAAAATTAAAATTTATTTGAGATAATTTTCATTTTAAAATTAAAATTTATTTGATGGAATTTTTAAAAAAATACCCCAAATAAATTTTAATTTTAAAGATTACTCAAATAAATTTTAATTTTAAAATGCTCAAAATACCTCAAATAAATTTTAAATTTTAAATTTTAAAATTGATTTTAATTTTAAAATGTTCCAAAATTATCCCAAATAGATTTTTAAAATTTCCCAAAATGCCCAAAAATTGAGACAGGTCCCAAAATGTATCTATTAAAATTTTGCAATGAAATTTGTGAAGCTCTTAAATTGATCTCATTTGCAATATAATTTACACATCCAGTTGCGGGATTTTTTTTACTGCTAGAGAATCTATTTTAATTCCTTGAGTACGTCAATTTAACTGTAAAGGATAGGAAGACTGCGATGTTGCTACTGGTAAGGAGTTGAACCTTAGAAAATTGATAAAAATCTTGCCAAATAATAACAATTTGAGCTAACTACTTTACCTTTTTACATATAATTTAGGAGCTTTCGATGAACTGCCCTAGAATATAACTGAATGTTTGCCCTTTCCTCTTTTTTTTTTTTTTTTTTTTTTGGGTTCAAAGCAAAATAACTGAAAGCTTACTAAGTACTTAACTTACTAAATAATTGGGAAGCTCACTTGAATGATATTTCAGTTTTCAAATGATTAATTATTCTTTACGAGTCATAAGCTGTATCATCTCCACGTCCATCATTTTTTTTAAGTGTGTGCATTGATACAGTAAATTAGATGAATTTTAACGTGTTAATGACTGTCGGACTTGTTAGGAAACTCCGACTTTTATTTATGGCATAAACCGTCAACACACACAAATCAAATGTATGCTGGCGTCTTAAATAGTGTCATTAAAAATTAATGGCAAACAAATGGATAGCCAAGTTTAACCTTACGTATAACGTCATTCTTGTTGCTATTATCATTATTGTTAGCATACAAAAAAAAAAAAAAAACACACGCAATGGAAGTAATACTAAATTTTATGGACACGAAAGTCATGGAGGATAAAAGAAATTTATTCCAAAAACATAATTATAAATCCTACTCTAATTATGATACCATAACATAATTCAACTCTATTTCTTAAATAGATTTTGATACCTAATTCTAACCTATTTATTGAATAATAAATCGACTTCTAAAACTAATAAACTTCTAAATATGCTTGGTTTAAAATATGCCAATAATTATAATTATTATTATTATTATTATTATTATTGAAAAGATGTATAACATCATAATTTGGTGCAGGGACTTCCCATTTTGGGGGCGGCATGGATTGGTGACGAAACGTGCATGTGCATATATATATATATATATATATATATATATGGCTAAAATAGAGAATTTGATGGCGTGGAGACTGAAGCTCTAGTCGGCAGAAACTGTGGAACATCACCAACAGTTACGACGTCGGCGTTTCACACCAGGAAATGGAGTTTTCACATATCTTGACGAAGGTGGGACCTTAGAAAAATTTAGAGGCTGAGTTCGTTCCGATAAAAAGGGTTGATGTTTTAATGAATTGACCTTTGTAGTCTGGTGATGGGAGGAGAATTCTTTGATCTGACTGATTCTCTTTCCCTTTTATACTCTTGTTATTTCTGGGATTACTTTTGACTTGGTACTTCAATGGCAGCCTGGATGGTGGTAAAATAAGGATAGCTCTGAACTAGAAAACGAGTTAAAAGCTCCTCATCATTTATAGAGAGTCAAAACTGTACCAACACAACAGTTGAGGGTTTTGGGGTTGAGTGGGATACGGATTTTGCCTATCTAGGTTTCTACGAACTATACAATGATGATTGATGAGAGGAAAGGAAAAGAAAACTGTTGACTGTTCCGTTATTAACTAGTCAACTCTGCTCAAGTTTGCTCCTGCTGAGTGAAATTTATCTTGCCGCTCATTGGATCTTTTTTTTTTTTTTTTTTTTGGTTTTAAAATATGGAAGATTTTAAGCCTTACAGAGAAATGAGGACCAAGGTTTAAAAGTCAAGACAGAAATCTTATAATTACTTGCAATGTTCTGCAGGTAGGTATTTGAAAGCTAGCAAATTGATATAATCAGTTGATATTGGGAAAAATTAGGCAAAGACATGAAAAAAGAAAATGACATGAAAGTACTATGGGTTAGAGGCCAACACACGGTGGCTTAATTCAGTTGACGAGGTTTGACTCTGTTTAATTCATATTTCCTCAGTAACCTAGTTGGGTTCCCTGTATGGTTGTTCCCCTAGTTGTAAAATATATAAATAAAAAGATGGCTTGAAACTCCTTGAGAATGGCTAAGAATGTGCATTTTCTGTTATTATTATTATTTTTCTTTTGGCAAAAAACACTAAAAATACCTCAATTTCGAGATGAACTTCGAACACTCGTGAACCTAGCTTGCATGTAGGTGTAATTGAATCAACCAATAAAATTTGCACATTCCCATTTACCTTTTATGTAACTTCAATATTACCAAATGCAGCGCTGGATGCGCTTGTAATTAAAAAAAAAAAAAAATCTCTCAATTATAGCAAAGTGACTTGGAGTAAACATGACAGGCTTGTCCCTGTCGACTTTTAAGTGGAAAACGGAAGTGATGGTAGCATCAAGCCACTCTCATTATAGCCATTTTGTTCCGTAAGGACCTTAGCTTCAGTTTTACTTAATAGTTTATACCTGTTTTTAGGCTTCTTTCACTAACTCAATTATATTATCTTAGTAGATAATTTCTTTTATTACCCAAGAATTGTTTCCCAAAAACACTAAAATTGTTAGTATGAAATTTTGATTTTTAACGAAAAAGGCTTCTCTTGAATAATTTACTAACAATATATTCTGAATAATTTACTAACAATTGCATTTTATTCTTGCAAAATCTTGAGGTCATAAAGTCTCTTCTTCTCCGGCCATTGAAAATAATGTCCGTCCTCATTAATTACTAAATTGGAACTAGAAGTTTTGGAAGAAAAATCAGTCGATTTGATCTACTGATAGGAAGGTCATTTGGATGCGATTTTTCAAATCAAATATACGTGTGACATATTCTATGTATTTCTTACCATTAGTGCATGTTTTTTTGTGAAACAAATTGTGCTAAACGAATTCTAGTTAATTTATCAATAATATCAACTTTTGTTTTATTAGAAAAAAAAAAGTAACTTTTTCCAGGAGGAAAGGTCACAGTGCTTATGAAATTGGTTCACCTTTTCTTTTTTCCATTTCCCCCATCTTTGAAAATCCGGACAATGATAGTTAGTTGACAGCTATAATTAGAAAAATCAGCAAGAGAGATAATTCCGGTGGAAGGAGGGCAATGGACGATGGCTCTTGATATCATAAACTTTACTACAAGCCCAATAAATCAGCAAGAGATTGTTCGCCATTTTTTCCAATAGGGGTCCATTTCCACCTTTTTCTTTTTTTTGGTTGGGTTCGTCAATGGGAGATGCAAAGACTTTAGGAAAGAAGAAAAGGTTTTCTTTTTTTCCTCCCCTCACTAATAATCCTATTACTCTCACACATGTGAAGATCGATGGATAATTTCCATGAGCAATAAATATTTCTTCCTTCTTCATTAAAAAAATTTTTCGGTCTCCTGGGGAAAAAAGTAGGCATCTAGATAGTCAACCAAGAAAAGTAAGTGTGGCCATCTATAACTTAATTTTCCACAAGTTACCACTATGAAAGAAGTCTACACACTGGGAGTGGGACGGTTCATACTTGAGACTCATACGAGCTTCCTTCGAAACCAGAATGTCCATTTCACTTGTCATTCCGACGTACAACTTAGGAAATTAAAGCGTAATCGTCTGCTTATTGCTCGCCGGATGAATCCCTCAGGCCTCAAAGTCCCAGCCTCCCCTCAGCAGCCCGGAAAACAAAAATATGTATATAAATCAGCTTTTCAGTTCTTCCCCCCAACATCTAGGGACCTCGGACGCTCACCAAAAACTGTGCCCTTGGTACCCTCGATGCAGCAATATCATTACTCACTCTGTAATCACTGTTCTCTCAAGTCTCATCACCCTTAGTTTGCTTTCACCATTGATTAAGGCCTTCTTATCAGCTCAAATCAGCAGTTAACGTGCATTATTACCATAACATTGGCGTCTTTAGGTTTGAATTCCTTCGCTTTATGTCAGCGTTTGAAATTATCATTATATTAACTAGCATTCGTCCAGACACGTAAGATCTGAGCTCACTGGATGTCACTACAATGTCATCCCTTAGCAGTATTTATTTATTATTTTTGGCCAGGTGAGGGCCGGAGGGAGGAGATGGGGCATGGATTACACTATTTTGCTGCATGGGGTTTGATAAATATTGTCCACAATTAAGCATTTCCTGGCTGAAGATGATCATCAGAGAGTACAAGACAAAATTAAACAAAAATAAAGAAAAGAAGAATTGCTTGCACAGAGAGAAAAGAAAAAACAAGAAAAAGAAAAGGTTTCCGTGACATTGATGACTAGCCTGTTTGATGGGAAATCGGGAAACTTTGAATAATTGAGGAAAGAAGTGAAAGCAAGATGAGCCATTTGCATGATCATTATTGCACTATACAGAGGCAAATGACATGAACGCTGCTGGGAGACCACCATGACAAGCTAAAGCCAAACCAACCTACAACCTACAACCACACTCGTGCAATTTGGAAAGCCGCCATCACAGCACCCCATAAAAGCGTGCAAAGCCCACACAGAGTCGGCACAAATCCATCGTTGTTAAGCACGACACTCTTCTATTATGATGATCGGGAGATAAACAGGTTCATTAAATTATTGTATTAGGAGGAATGTGTAACGACACCTTCACAATTGGTTTGTGCACGAGTCCTGACGACTGACAAGTAACACATCGTTAGTTATAGCGATCGGTGACACTAAGATGTTCAGGTTGATTTATTTAATCTAATAATTCTTAACTTTATCAAATGTGAGGATCTAATTCAACATATACTTAAAAAGAATCATTTACATTGATCCGACAATAAATTGTCACCCCAATGTACATGTGTTAAGAATAGCATAAAAATATATTCGGTACAAAAAGAACTGAACTATTACCATTTTATAATGGAATTTCGATAGGGACCAAGCAGCCAAGAATAACTACTTGCGTTCCTTATCGTACAATGACATTGAATTTTAGACGACTGTTGAATCAAAGGGTGCTTTATGGTAGCAGTCAAGTTAGGAAACATTCATTTACTCAAGATTTGGATAGTGTTATACAAGCCATCAAGGAACTGGTCAATGGTCATCTCAAGAACTCAGGAACGCATGTATTAGTGTCAGAGTACACAAGATTGACAAAGCCCTGATATATTTCTTTATAACACCCTTTTTTTTTTTTCTTTTAAATGTATTTTTGGCCTTTATCTAAATTTTTCTACTGGAGAGAACTCATGCTGGGTGGTATGACTAAGAAGAATTAACTGGAATGGGCAGAGAGAATTTGTGTCAACTGGGCCTGAAGGTTCTAAATTTCGGCTGTATAATAAGGGAGTCCGTTTGTTAGACAAGAAGTTGGGCGGATTTTTATCAGATAGTATTAACTGTTCAACTCAGTGTGGAATCTGGATCAAGTCTCCTAATTGTTTCCTACCGCACATAGTTTTCTGTAATTTGAACCAAATTAGATAGGAGCAAAGGTGTTAATTTTGGAGATTAAAATGTGACTATCATTAAACCATATTTCAGTGTAAATGGACTACCCACATCAGTTGGCTTTATAGGATGATTTGTTTACCAAGTGCAGCAACTCACTAGGGGTTAAAAATAATGGGCGACTAAACTAGGCATCTAAGGACACATAATACAGGTAGAAAAGAATTGGAGGTGAAAACTACTCTCATATTTTTCTCCTGTGGTTTCTTCTTTGTTTATCGATTTTTATCCCCATAATAAATCTTGCCCAAAACTTGGGGCTAACTCTTCGTTTATTCATATGTTGTTCCACGTTTTGAATCATAATGAAGGAGCCAATCTTGGATATGGAAGCAGCCCATAAGAATAATAAATTTGTTGCATCAGCTCTGTCTTTGTTCCATCTCCATCCCATACAGCCCAACGCTAACCATTCAAGAAAGCCTATTGGAGTTGGGCTTTTAATAGGATACTCGAAATATTCCCTATTGCCTGAACTAGCTTGAAAAGATAATCTAATCTCAACTTGGTCCATTACGATTTAGAAATTAAGAACATCAGAAGAGTTCTGAAAAAAAAGTGTGGGGATAAGAGTCCCGTATTTGAGCAATTTTGGGTTGGGCTTGTTACAATTGGAAGATGTCGTCATCGAGCAAGTAGGCCCAGAGTTGCCAGAACGTTTGTATCTTGTAAAATGATGGCCTCCAAATATATGTTGTTCCTTATTCTCTCTAATAACATTATTTGTTTATTTGTTGCTGAAATTAGGGCTACAAAACAAGCCAAGCCCCCTAATAAATACTTCGGGCTCAATTTGAGCCCGAATTTTTGCAAGGCCAATCTTGAATTCCAACAATAATTAGGATTCTGTTAAAGTATTGAATCGAGTTTACATTTGCAAGTATTCCGTTTGTCAAAACTTGACAAGGCTCAACTAAATTTTTATAAATGATATCTTTTTTACAAATAAATATATTTCTTATTGGTCTATTATATGAAAAGTAGATGTATGCACCCTTAAAAAATACTAAAGATAAAAAATGAAAAATTTTGTTCGTTTGAATTGAATTTGAGCTCATGCCTATTGAATAAAATATCAAAATGAACTTGAATTCATATTTTAGGTTTGCATCGTATTTGAACTTGAACTCAAGTCGAGTCTAGAAATTTGAGGGTCGAAAGTTTGATATGATTCGATTCGTTTACAGTTCTAACCATACTCAAAACACAACCTAGTTGATACGAACTCTAAAAATCTTCTTTTTTTCTTTACCATTTATTTTGATACGATAACAATAATGAAACTAAAAATAATAATTCCTTTCTTCAAATTCTAAGACTCACTATTTATTTGTTTGTCATTATGAATGAAGGTTTAGTTCTCACTCTCACACTCTTATTTTCTTCTTCTCTCTCGCTGTTTTTTTTTTTTTTCAAAATAAAAGATTAGGTTTATGTCAATGTCATATTGTTAACAAGCGCTTCATGATTGAAATTGACAGTACACTTTCCTCTTAATTTTTCTAACTGAGACGTGAAAAGTCCTAGTAATCACCAATATATTACAACTTTTGCACACGAACACCTAGCATTTTCCCTTGCAATCTTCATAGAATACATTTAACTAACAAGTAGGAATAACTCAAAAAGAAAAAAAAAAAAACACTTAACAGATCACAAATCCTCACCCGTACAATGGACGTGTTTATGCTTTTTATGCATATTCATCAGTGATATTCTCCACACCTTATGCGCAGAATATACTGAAGTTTATAAAACGCCAATGAATTGTCCTAAGATAGCTCAAGTGACAAAATTAAACTAGACTAGAAAAGCACGTATATAACCATTTTTTCTGTGTCACTAACCAACGGCCCAAAGAGCACATCACACATGTAGGATTCGTGCAATGGAAGTGTTAGTAAATCCAGTTTTTGCACAAGTACGTGAAGAGGCTCACTATCAGAAGTAACATTTTAAGGACCTATTGCTTCCTAATGACAGAAGGAAACAAGAAAAGTGACTAAATCATTGGTTTTTCATTAGCAGAGAAAGTAGTTTTGTTGGATGAGATTTTTGTGATTCATTTAAGGAAAATCACGAGTAAAACTTGGACAAAATGGAGAAGTAAACCGTGCATTGACGCTGAATTTAACCCGATATCACATGTTTTAGTTCAAGTATTAAGACTAAAGCCGTGCAACATGGCCATTTCCCAAGCACAAATTTTCATATTGAATACTGGGATCATCATAGGATGCTCGTGAAATTCTCTCAACCAAATTGGAGCCTGCAAGCAGTCTCATGTGATTTTTCCTTCTCATTTGCTTGCTTCACCTTCCTTTCCAATTTCTTTCCTCCTAAGTTTTCTTTTCTTTTGTCGAGGGCAAGGAGGACTTCTGGGGACAAAACGGGCAGGGATAAGCAGGGTTTTTAAGGACTTAAGGCCAAACCTCCATTCAAACGTTGATTATAGTTCAAATTTTACCTTTCCCAATTAGCAGTTATTTCTTACTTTAACTTTTAATTTTGTAAGATGCTGGTAGAATTAATTGGAGGTGGCTTATAAATTGTAATTACGACATGTTATTTCTCTTTTCTTTTCTTTTTTTTGGGGGAGGGGGGGGGGGTATAACTTGTAACAAGATTACAATTATATATACATTGTCTTATCTTCTGATGTGATCAGATAAATATTCTGATTGTTCAACCAACCTGGTAATGTTCAAACAGCATGTACTTTATAATCCCCTAAGAATTTGTGGGATGTGGAAAGCCATATCAAGCTAACTAAATTCTTCATTAGTGTTTTGCTGCTAATCCCAGTATACAAGTTTATAGCAAGGACACTTGAGCTAGATCTAAAATGTTTACTTTGGTAGTTTAATAATGTCACTTAAGCTAAGCTAGGACAACCTGATCAGTGAACCCAAATAAATTTGATACGCTGCAGAAGGTAGGGAAGACTACTGATGAATTTGCATATCAACACGTCCATTGCACAGGAGAGAACTTTTAATTTCCTGAATTAATTCTACTCGTTAGTTAATTGAATGCTCTTAAATAAGAAAAATTGTAATATATTGGTTGTTATTAGAAGTTTCACGTCTATGATTATGACAATGCTTTTTTTTTTTTTTTTTTTTTACATGGAGGAGATACTTATTCAGAATTCCATCAGCTAGTAAAACATCTAAATGTGTCTGATTCTGGATCTTGTATGAGAAAAAATGTAAACGAAAACTTAAACTAACAAAAATGATGCATGGAATAATTTCAGCTCCTACCCACGTGCAATGCACGAATACCATATAAGACCATATCCAATACATTTGGAAAAGTGTGTCTCCCAATCAGAAAATACAACAAACAAATTGTCCAAAGAAAAGAAAGAAAAACAAAAAAGATTAAGAGAACATAACAAATACTTTCGTGCCATTTCAAGATATATGTAGTAATCTGATCTTGCAATTTATCTAAGCGCATGTTCGTCTATTCATAGTACTCATTAACGCCGGGGAGAAAAAAAACAAATGGAGAATCTTGAAGACTACTTGAGCACGAAATTATTTGATGGCACTGAAGAAGTTGGCAATCATATCGTCGACAATACATCCTCATCTGTGGTGCCTTAGCTCTCCAAATTTTAGAGGAAAAAAAAAACAATTTGTTCAAGAAATGGGTCAGAACAGTTAAAAATTTAAGATTAATCTCATGTAACAGGGAATGGATATATGAGCAATGATATATTTGATATCATATCTTTCTCTCAATATTTTTAATTTTTTTGCCTTTTTCTTGGGACTCGGAGGACTTTCTCGAAATTATGGGTAGGATAAGTTGGGGATTCAACCAACTTCCCAATTAGGAATCAGTACTTAATTCGACATCTATTTTGTAAGATGGAGGTAGAATTAATTTGAGGTGACATGTAACCAGATGTCATTTCTCTCTTTCTTTTTAGCGAGGTATTATTTGCAACCAAAGTACAACCATAAATTAACTGTCGTAACTTATGTGATCAATTAATATTTTTCTTGGTGTTCAACCAACCTGGTAATGTACTTTATATCCTTGAGAGTTTGTGGGATGATAAGAGTACATTAGTTTAAGTAAATTCTTAGCTTTGTTTTATTGCTGATCTTAAAATACAAGTTCATAGCTTTGTCACTCACTCACTTGGGCTAGGCAGGACAATCTCAGTGGCTGTTATCAATAAATCTCGCACAAGATGGAAAAGATTACTGATGAATTTGATATTAACACAGCCACTGCACCATAGAGAATGTTTTTGCTGAATTATTGCTACTTGTAAGACATCTAATTAATTTCTGACTCTCAATTTTTTGCGTGAAACACAAAAATGAAAAAAAAAAAGAAAAGAAAACTTGGGGCAACGAAAATGATTCTTGGAATAGTGCATCAGCTCCTAGCCACGTGAAAATGAAATGCATGAAGAATGCACGAATAAAATTGACCGCTGCCGGACATGTTTTATCAACATGAATTGAATTGATTAAAAGTGTCTTCTTGTTTTAACTTTTACGATTTCTATTTGCAATTTTGCTTTATCAATTTTCTTCGACCATTGTCCTATCTAAATTCCGTGATCAAACTGGACGACAACAATGACCAATGCCATACTTTTGCACAAAGAGGATATGTGCAATCGCTCCAACCAGCCATTTCTGTGCCATAGTTTTGCAAAACAGGGATACAGGGTTGTATATCTCTCCCAAATCTTCCAACTGCCAAAGGCATTTTGCCCCCAAAAAATTGGTGGCTTTTGTATTTACTTGGGCCCCAAGAATTGCTCAAACAGCCAAGAATTTGTACCTGTACTAGTACTGGCTGGAACATTCAGAAACCCAATGGGCAGTAAATTGGGGTGCAGGCAAAGCTGCCAGTTCTTGTAAAAATGTGTAGCCAATAAGGACTTAGACAAGTTTTAGTTTTTAGGATACTTTTTGTCCTTCTAACCTACTACTACTACTACTACTATCTGTCCATGTCTTTCACAAACTCAGAAACTCAGAAGATTGTGAATGCACTAGGTCCCCAACAAATTTAAAGTTTTAAATTTTTATTCAAGAATTTAATGGACAGGGTTCCCCTTCGCCGTATGTAGACAACGTATTTTCTTGGAATCTTCCATTGAATTTACAAAAGGTTGAAGGAGTCAATTATACGAACTCCTAAGAATTTTGTTCCTACATTAAAGTTTGAGATAAGCTGTGACGTGGATATAATTAATAGTTCTGTTGGAGGCCGTGCACCAAATTCAATAGAGGTTTTTTGTTGGGAAAAAAATATCTCAAGTAATGAAAAAAGTGAATAAAATTTTTTTCATCATCCTCGTTGCCATTTCTTGTTAACTCTAAGCTTCAAGTTTCTAAAAAAATGTGCTGGCTAGAAGGGGCAAATCTCGTAATCTGGTGGATAATTTTGACTGAATCTGGTGTTTGTTGGTTTTTTGAGTGTGTAAATAGTGCAAATTTTTGGGTCTTGGTCATCGTGTGAGGAAGAATTGACACGTTAACGATCAAAACAGATGCACACACAAAAAATATTTCCTAGTCTGATTGAGATATTCAAAGGCATGGAATGGCCTTTTAAGGTATTACCACATCATTATTTCAAGAAAAACAATTTAAAAGAAACAGTTTTATACTACATTCAAATTGAACTACACTACATCTAAAAAAATATAATTGCGTCGGTTTGTTTAGATTGAAGTTTTTCACAGAAAAATTTTTAGATTTTCTGTGATTACATTTTTCAAATACCTTTTTATGTTACATACATAAAATCGTTACACTATATTTTTCTATAAAAAATTTGGAAAATAGCAATCCAAACGATTATATTTCACCACCACATATCTCTTGCTCCTTCAAATTTAATATATTGTCAAGAATCTTCTAAAATACCTAAAAAAAAAATTTTGAGAACATATTTTCTTAATTCCAAAACTCTTTTTTTATTATCTGCACTTAAAAGTTATGCTGTGGCTAGGTTAAGTACGTCTACAAACTTCCATTGTGATGGCGATGACTAATAAAAGTAACCCATTCCAATAATACAAAATCTTCAGTCCCTCAATTTATGAGCGTAGTAAAATGATCATGAATGGACCCATAAAATGTGGAGTGCTTCAATCTTAATTCTTCGACAGAAGTGGATAAGATGGTTATGGTTTTACATCAAATATGGAAATATGCTAGAGTCAATAGTTTATAGAGTGTGCACCCATATTGCTATCATACACAGTGTTAACTCATCCTGTTTGCTATAAACAGCTATAATTTTCTAGTTATGCACTCTTAATCCAATTCAGAAGTGGGCTCTCTGAATTGGCAAAACTTCCTCCATCCCAAAGTTCCTCGAACCTAAAACATCAAACTCAAATAAAAGTCGTGGACAACTCCACATAAATCCAACGTAGTCTTATCCTTCCTCACATTTCATTTACTACCAATATTTCGCAGAGAAAGAGGGGGGAAAGAAAAAGAAAGAATCTGAAAGAATTATGAGAAAATCCATCTCTAGTAAATTTTACTTTTCCACGTCTATTCTAGACTCCTGTTCTAATGAAAACAAAACACGTAACATAAACATATAGGGTCCATACGCTCTTGAGATGGACAAGGTTTGTTAACCAAAAATATGAAAGCAACTTTTACATGATTATTCATACTTCCGGAAACATTTATTCCACTCCATTCAATAGAATACACATAGACATATGCGTATGTAAATTGTGTTTGTTTGTTCTGATAATTGCAGTTTACCTCCCTAAACTCTTTATTTTTCTAGTCCCCTCCCCCCGGGAGGAATTCTTTAAGTAAAACACTAAGGATCTCTAGTTGTTTCACAATGGTTTAATTGTTAAGTGAATCTTGAAACATTCAAATGTGGTAAATTTTTTGATGGTGATTTTCCGTATTTCTGTCTCTTTGCGTACCTGCACTAAAATAAATGTGTTGTTGTGAGACGAATAAATAGTTTGAGCTAATTAAGGTTATGCACATTTTCCATCAATTAAATTAGCGTTGCCACTATTTGTTTCATTTGTTAACTAAAACACGATTGAACCCAAAAAATTAGTGAAACACAGATTACATCAAAACATTTAATTAACATTTAACCTTTGTGCTCGCATTGCAAAAGACAATAGTGCTAGGGACGGAATCAGATATTAAGGCATTGCTTGGATTGCAGTTTTCTAAGAGAATAGATAATATATTTTGTGCTGGCATTGCAGAAGACAACAGTGCTAAGGAAGGTAATAGATATTAAACAATCGAGGGATTCATTAGCATACAGGTAATTGATTCGTACTATAAATGTTTCTATGAACAAAGTCAAGAACCCTTTCTTGTCCACTAATCAATTCTACTTTAATCAATGGGATGCAATTTGCAAAGCTTACAAGTTGGGCAGGGCTAGGATGTTTTGGAACTAAAAGCGTCTATGTTGTTAGTTAAGAACCTTGGTTTCTCCGTTAAATCATACTATGTATTTTAATACCAAGATCAGATGCAATGTGTTACCTTATTAGTGCGTAGGGCTAAAATGTTTGGTGGTGCTTAAAAATAATTGAGATGGGTAAACTCTGCAGATATTTGGTGATGATGAGGTGATGTCACTAGTAATGGGACGGATGCAGTGTGGGGGCTGTGCTGGGCCGGCCGTGGCTGAGAATTTCGTGGCGGCTGCATAGGAAAGAGTTTGAAAGGGAGAGCCGGTGACTGAAGGAGAAGTGTGGAAATTGGAGATCCCATCCCCATTCCCATACCCAACCAACCGGGTTGCTGTCAATATTAATAGAAAGCGGGACCCGCATCCACCCATTTTTAATTTTTTTTTTAGTTGATAAAAGTTTTTGACCTCTACCCAAATCTTTCATAATTATGTAGAAACTTCACCAACTTTCAACCTGGTTAATTTTGTCTCTACCAAAAAAAAAAAAAAAGTACGGTAATTATTATCATTTTGCCTATATCTGAATTTGATGTCCTTTCAATTCTGTAGCATTTTCACACGTAAATCCAAGAATAGTCCAAGCCCTAGTAAGAAAATTAGAAGTTGTTGATTGTAATCACTAGATACATTACAAAATTAAAATCTACAAACTACATTGTGAAATTACAATTTAAACAAAATCCGGTTACAGTAAAGTGGCCGGCACTTTTTTTTTTTTTTTTTAGCGGATAGATTTGGCTTCAACAAGGATTCTAACGAGGTTAATTTTGAACTCGTGACCTCCCCTAGCTCTTGTGGAGACGATTCCAGTAATTACCGAGCTGTAGGTGATTGGTTATAAAATGACAAATTTCACCGAAAAGTGAGATGCAATCATTCATTTACATCACAATCCTCAAATTGCCGTAGGCTTCGAGTTAAAAGGACGGAGAAAGTTAGAAGCGGAGTCAACTGCAACTGTGTGAAAACGCAAAACACGCAGAAATAAAAAGAGAAGAGGCCTGTCTTTTACAAACAAACCAGGAGCACTGTGCCATGGCCCAAAGGCTGTGGAAGAATTCCATATTGTAAATGCTGTGGACATTGCGTTTGCGGACCCCTTTGGTGGCCGCTTTTAGTCTTCAATGGTGTGCCGTGACTGTTGGGGTTGAAGCCCTTTTCTTCTTTTGACTTCATCATAGAGGATAGAACATATATATATATATATATATATAATATATATGTATGTCTCAGTAGACGACAAGGTTTCAAGACTTCTAGTCAATTTTATACATCACAAGCAAGTAATTTTAAGAAAGGGAAATGCTAACTTTTATTAATCGTATTTTTAGTATTTACTTTATCATATAATCTAACACATAAAATCTATGCAATAAAAATGACAATGAAAATATGTGATAAACAAACAGTAGAGTCCGATTAATATTTTCTTTTTAGAGAAATTATATCAAATCTTTTTACAATTCCTTTTTTAGTTGTAAATTGAAATGGTGGGTGGTGCATTGTTGGTCTGAAATGTATGGCTGTCTTTTTAATTTCACACCACTTTACTAGACAGCTTTATATGGATATTCAGTTAATCAGTTATTAGTTGCAGAAAAGAAATCACTGGCTCTACAAATTTAAGAAGGAACTCTTTGCGTGGTAGTTTTTCAGTACTGCTCATCTCAGCATTAGCAATTCTTTCTTTTTTGGCCTTATTTTCACCACAAATAGGAGCATTCCCATCTACATTGAAGCATAAATTGGTAAATAAATAGATAAGAATTTGCAGACTTACTTGCGTGTTGCAAGGCTTAAAAGAAGAGACAGATCTATTGTGAGGTTTATGTGCTTCATTAATGGTAGTATTTGCTAATAGACAAAGACATCTCCTTGCCTAACTTTTAAATAGATATTAAGTGGTTTTCCACTCAAACTGTTTATACACGATAAGCAATTGCTTGGAAGTTTTTCTCCCATTTCCAATTATTTTTTATGATGGAAACTAAATAGCCATCTTTTTTTTTTTTTTTTTAAGCTACCCGAGTGTTAAGAATTCTTCAGGGAGTAAAAGTCAACATATAACCATGAACATTTTGTGACATCCTTTAATGGAGTGGGATTGCCCCATCGAGAAAAATGGCTGTGAAAACCCTACACAGCACCTCAATGCGCCCATCGAGAGAGATGGGCTATATAACAGCTTGTTTCCAAAAGAGTGAACATATCATGAAAACATGGGTCAGGATGCAATATCGTGGTAATTGCAAGAGTTTTCCTTCGAGAAGGCATAAATAGATAAATAAAAAAAAATGAAAAACAATCAGAAAGGGGAAAAGGAGATGAATAGGAGTATTCCCAGAAACTCCAACAAATGGAATCAATCATTTTCCTATTGCAATAGGAAGTTAAGGTCAACTAATTGATACTTGAACGTTTCCATACTCGCACCAATCAATTTCCATTGCATGTTTGTTTGGATTGCTTATATTTAGCTAAAAATTTTTGATTAATAGGAGTATTCAAGGTTTATTATTGATTAGTATGATTGATCAATGGCCTATCTAGAAGTGTTAATTAACCCATGTATACATGCATTAAGTTGCATATTCTTTCACAGATTGCTAGATGTATTATCAACAGAAAGCTGGAACTAATTTTTTTTTTTAATTAAAACGCCTCGGTTTGTTTAATAAATTATGCGATTACAAGTACAGCATTGTTTTCGAAATAATAGGATATATATATATATATATACACACACGCGCGCGCGAAGTCTTCTTGTTTGAGTTTGTCTACTTAAGTTTGTAAAATTAAAGAAAATTTTTTGACTTTTATAAACGACTCTGAAATAACAATTACTAGCATCTCTAATTTTTTTGGCATAACACTTGAAATAGAATTCTATGCACCGTTTGGCCTACCCAATAAATTAATCTAAAGTCCTCTTTGGAGGCATGTTTTGGTTTGCTCTTGTCTCGGTATTATTTTCAAAGTCCTCCCCAACCTCTAATCCTCATTTTGCAAACTAATTTCTGAAGCACATTGCCAAAAGTTAGCAATAAGTGCGGAATTCATTTAGTTTAAAGGATTAATCTTTTTTTTTTTTGTCAATGTATGCACTAACGGTCTAGATGCATACCACATTATTTAGATTTAAATTAAAACACCAAACTTTGCACGTGTAGCATGCATCTAAACTTGTAAGTATATGTAGCATCAATGCATAAAAGATTTACTTTTAGTTAAATATACAAACACTAATAAAACATGAAAAGGACAATGGTAATAATATCAAATGAGAGATATTGGGCTTCTATTTTCGCGAAATTTTAGTTAAAGACAACGAGAAAAGGATAATGGTAATAATACCACATGAGAGATACAGCGTTTCTATTTTCACGAACTTCTAGTTAAAAACAATGAGAAAATAATATTTAAAAAATACCGTTATGTTATTTGTTACTTAGATATTAGTAACTTTGCATTTCGTAAAGTTTTTATTAAATGAAAAGCAACATATATATATATATATATATATATATATATATTTCCTGGGTAGATGCATCTCGAAGGTCCTCCCAAAGAACTTGCAAAACCCTTCAAACATCACTTAGTAGTGATACCATACTTCAACAAACGCTGTACATCAATAGTCTGCCGCGTAGATTACATGTCACCTCTAACGTTAGACAACACAAATTTTCCTTCAAATTCCTGTTTGCGACTTTGATTAGTATTCAGTGGCTCAACAATTCTCCAACTAACTTCTAACTGCAATTCCTTTTTCCAATCATGACACCTGTGACGTTGTACTTTACTCTCCCAATCTCAATCTTTATTTATTTTTAATTTTTTTTTTCCTTTTAGTAAAATTGTTGGGTTTAAACATTTATCTTTATTCACAGACGTATGGAGACAATTCTTATCTCCTGCTTTATTCACTGCACTCATTTTTCTAGTTATGATGAAAAGATTATTCATTATAAATTGTGAAAAATGATTCATCGTAAAAATCTTCAAGGTTTTATGGAAAATGTATGATCTTTTAGACCATCATGTTTAACTGCAAAATGTCTATAAACGAGAGAAACTTAGTTTTTTTTTTTTTTTCCCTCGGTCAATCACCAACAGGTATGGAATTACAAGTACAACAACTCTCATATTCCGATACAATTATTGATATGTTGTCATTTCACTAGTACATATTCTGTACTTGTGAAACTTGAATTGGGAGTTCTTTATCCTAAAACCTCAACCATTTGCATTATTATTTGATGTTAATTTCTTTAATAGAAAAAAATGAATTTAAGTTTGATAACTGAGCTATTATTTAAACATGTGCTTGGTAACAGTGGACAGACAGTGCAATTTATATCAATGGCAGGCTGCTGTCTAACTCTTATTCAATTTCCAATTAGATTCTCAATGTTTTTCTTCTCCTTCCATTCTCAAGAAAACCAGAAAGATGGTCAGCAACTCTAAGCTCTAGATGGGTTCTCAGTTTTTGAAACCACATATTTTACAAAAACTTGGTATTAGATCTAATAGCAATCGACTCCACCATGCAGAATATAACATCATGAGTCCAAGCCTAGAAACCCATGATTAAAAAAGTGGGAATCAATAAAGTTGATGGTTGGATAACCTTGAACGTTGCACTTCCTTCCACTCAATTATGTTTGACACTTCAAATACGCCTCCTCAATAATTGAGGTCCGATATTCTTTAGGCAAGTGCCGTATACAACAAATATCCATACACCAAAAGATGCTTATAGGTGTATTATTCCTAAAACTTTATTGATTGCCCTTTAATCACACAAAATTAAATATCTTTCCGTTGGCCACTTTATTTCGCTTAGTTGTTTCTATTATTCTGTTCTTCTTTCAGCCTACATTAATCCACTTTTTTAATCATAACAAATATAGGTAAGGATAGTTAACACGAAGCACAACAAAGAAAGAAAATGACTCTTTTCTTTTTCCTTCCTCTTTTTTTTTTTTTTTTTGAACTAATGGAAAGAAAAGGACTTCTTGGTGTAAATATTAGTTTAATTATAGCAATCTTATCTGTAATTTCCAAATAAATTTTTTTCAGAGGGACCATCATCGCAAAACTCGGATCTTGGAAGCACGCTTACATATATTGGGGTTGTAGTTTAATCCCTAGTTTTGATCATGATTAATGGCAAGACACTTGAATTCTATCGCTCTCTGTTGTCTTTAAAGCACTAAAAACCAAAGTTGAATATTTCCATTGGTACTCGTCGGTTGATCTTCTGTTTCACTGTATTCAGTGTGGAATCTTGAAGCACACCCACAAACCATCTGCAGTTAAACTGTTTATACTACTCCCTCCGTCCCACTTTGTTAGGCTTGTTTTCCTCTTTTGTTTGTCCCAAATTGTAGTCCACTTTCCAATTGTAGAATATAGTTAACCTATAATTTCTTTAAAATGCCCTTAATTAATGGAAGTTGTTGTTTAGTACTACCTACTTTATCATTTAATGCAAGCATTAGTCTTTCTTTATCATTTAATGCAAGCATTAGTCATACTATATTTAATTAAGGGTATTTTAGGAAGATATAAATATTTCAACAATTTTACCTAACTTTTCTTAATCTGTGTGAAAAACAAACTAAGCCTAACAAAGTGGGACGGAGGGAGTATATGTTTTGCATGATTGAAAGTGATGAAATCGTGTTTGGATTCAATTTTTGTAGGATTTTTGTTTTTTGAGGAATAACCCTTAATAGATTTTTCAATCATCATTTATCTTACATATGTTATATCTCAAAAAACTATCGTGACATTATTTTCTTCTTCTTCTTTTTTTCAAAAACTCTTAACAGAAATGTTCAATCTTTGAACTGAATCTGCGTGGATGTATGCGTATCAATTAAGCAAAATGGAGAAGTACATGAACTTTATTTCCTGTCACTTTTTTTTTTCCCCTTCTGGTCCCCTTCTTGCCTTCATGTTTTCTCATTTTTTATGTTTGTTCAAGTTCAGCATTTTTTCCCCCAACCTGGACTTGAAATAAGAAATGTCTCAATTCTTGCAACCTAAAACTTAACCATAAATTTACATTATGCAACTCAATAATTGAAACGCTGCAAACCCCACATTTCTTTGTTGAGTGTAATGGTTTTAAATCTTAGTACGGTGTGGATCAATTATTAAGTGTACTAATCTGGCATGATCATGTGTTTTCATGATTATTAGGTCGAGAACTTGTGACTTTCTATAGAGGGCAAGGATGATCTTCCCCATTTAATTGCCATAGAACAATGAAATTTTTGCACTTCCAGATATTTTAGAATTTGGATGGCGGAAGAACAAAGAAAATTAATGGATTCAATAAAACAGTCAGAATCTAGCTTAATTTAACTCAAGACTTCGCATGTTGCTCTTTAGAAAGGCATCCTTCACAGCAAAACATAGCGTGCCTGCGCCTTATCAGTAACTGTCTTCTTGAATTTTCACCTTAATTGCGCTTTTAACTTCCATTTAAATCCAATGATCTAAAATCAATGCCAAAAACCAAATATGAATAAAATCATGCAATTAATACCATATTTTGGCACGATAAAGAGGGAAATATCCACAAATTATGTGCACAATTAAGGACTTAACAGTTGCTAACATGAATTACGAAAAATCATATTGATGAATGGGTCTATCATTTCGTAGTATCATTAGTCCCCTTCATCAACATAGATGCGTGTAGCATTGCTCATAGTTGTCGTGGCCAAAATGTGCCAATAATATCTGAACAAATTATGCTGGCAATTTACGTGAGTGGCTCTGAAAAATTGGAGCATAATCCAAATTCCTGACTGAAGGGTAATTCCTCGAAAGGATGTTGACATCTCGTCTAATTTGATTGTAGGTCTCATAAGCTGTTGTAACTTTGCTAATATGATTGACGGGACATTGTTCCACGGGAAATTTATTTTGGACCCTTCAAAGTTTAAACAGATATATTTTGCACAAAAAAATAAAATAAAAGGATATTCTTAAAATTTTTTTCTCATCGAGAAAAGGTGGGATATAAGAAAGGGGAGGAGGAAGAGGATTTGAAATGAAAATAAAGGGAGACAGAAGCCGAAAGGCTGGTCTTCCTAGGTTCCTAACACAAAGTTAGTACCTCAGGAAAGATTCATGTGTCTGGGGTTGGTACTCCTTGTTGTATGGTCGTAATTCTATCTCTTGGAGTACATAAATTAAGCTTTCACTTCAATATTAAACCTTGTTTGGATTTAAGCTTTTTACAGAAAAATTTTTACTTTTTTTGTGACCATATTTTCAAACACTTTTTTATCTCACGTACATCAAATCGCCACAGTACATTTTTTTGTGAAAAAAATCAGAAAATGTCAATCCAGACAAGACTCATTGATAAGAATGAGGAGTCAAATTAGCATGAGGTCTTGTGGTTTTTGAGAAAATTACAATTAGTGAGACTTAATCATGAACAGCTTTTTGGTACACTTTCAAGACATTGGACAAGCAAAAAGCTGTTGTTGTCTTAGCTTGTTAAACCGGCAATTCTCTCCCAACGTTGTATGAAACAGCTCACATGTAGTCCAACAGAGTACACTCTTTTGGAGGATAATGCAAGAAAACTAGAATAGTGTTAAAAAGTGGTACCATCAATTATGGTGAAAAAAAAAAAATACACAAACGTTCACTGAATTGAGTGCTATAATAGGGGTGACAAATACAGAGTTCAACCCTCATAATTCATAATCTATGATATCTTTGCAAAGAACATGAATTCACTATTTTAGGAAAAATTTTGCAATGAAGAAAGACCATATGTAGTTTTTTTTTTTTGGAGGTTGAACCTACCTAGATTTTTTTTTTTTTCCCCTCTAAAGTATCTCACTTTTCAATGAAATTGGACGAAACGCTCAATGGTTCCTCCCTCATATTGGTTGCACAACTTGCACTTTATCCTCAGGTCAGGTGGTGCTCCAATTAATAGTCTTTAACTCTTAACCATATGATCAAAACATAATGCGCCATCAATTATTGGAAATTGACTAAGCAATAAGGCGTTGCTCTTTTTGCAGCACTACTATTTCTAATGCTGCTACGACGGGAAAATAACATTAGACCAATTATTAGTGTTTATCTAACTCAGAAAATAAATAAATAAATAAATAAAACAGCCGGAGAAAAAGGAAGTGGATTAGTATGGTGCCGACTGCCGACCACCGAGTCTGTACTCTTACCGTTGGGCCCAGTCCCCAACAAAAAAAAAAAGAAAAAGAAAAAAATTAAATGCAGACCCTTCATCCACGTGATAAAAATGGTGAAATTGGGTGGATTGATGTGAGGCGTTGGTCTGTGTTTGGATTCTGGAATGACTTTTCAAATCAGGTGGTCTAAGCAAGGCAATTGTGGAATAACCACCATAAAACGGACAACGCCTCCCAATTTTTATCAGAAATGTAGAAAAACAGAAGTGCCATTTTGCTACCAAGAGCTGAAATGTAGTGCTGATTGATTAGCTGAGGGTGTTTCGGTCATTTCACCATAACCAGAGCTCCAATTGGCACGATTCTTGATCCTTGAAAATTATCTGGATGATGTATAATTTTTATGTTTTGCCCAAGAGGAGTTGTCTTGTGGCTGGGTGAAAATTTCAAGTTGTCCCTCGTAGATACAAATGTAAAAAGATTTCATGTTTGCTCACACCAGGAAAGCAAGCAATTTGTGAGAGCATCAAAAAGAGAAGACCAAATTGCAACTTATTTGGCTCGAAAGAAAGTGGGAGATGGGAAATTAGCCCTGAGCTGGATTGCTAGCTTGTCCGTAACATGATTCAAAATGTGTAATCGAGCTGATTAGATCCAACATTTACAAAAGGATGATATGATCTGCATGATTTTGGAGTTACACCCTTGTGGTCCTCAACCGCATATTTGGTCACCCGGTCCAACAGGAAAAAGAATGCCCAGTTGATGTCCTTGTTAATAATTCCAGGACAAAACTGAGAATATCATACTTTTGATCGAAAGTTCAAACAAAAAAGAAGGTGTGCAGACATGTGTGAAATTGATGTAGACCCGATTTAATTATGCATGCCTGATATGGCGACGGAAAATTCCATGCAATTTTGTGTTTCATGTTTGCTTCAATCAGTAGGCATCTAAAAGGAGCATAGCTTCTTTGCGAGAACTAAAAGTGTTTTAAAATGTAACTTCGGCTGCTATTGGGTTGTGTTTGGATTAGTGGATTTGAAATTGAGGGAGGATTTTGATTGAATCAATTTCAAAATGAACAAATTTGAATTCGACAGAATTAGATTACCTTGTTTGCTTAATTAAAAAAAAATACTTGGGGTCTCAACAGAACAACTGAATTATTAAATTCCCTTTTTTTCCCCCTCCTTTATCTTATAAGCCTCAAGATTTTCTGCCACCGCTTCTGTCCCATATTGGAATTTTCCGATGAAATCTTGGACAAATAGGCACACAATCACCTGCTGTTTCTTCTCAATTTCTTCTTCGATTATTCTAATTAGTCTTGTAGTGGTCTTCGCAAACAGAGTTAATATTCTAATCCATCCAAATCCACCTATACAAACATAGTCATATGATATTTAAAAGATCTCAATTCTCATCCGAACTAGCGTGGAAGGAGTTTAACTCCTGCCTAATCTTTTTTCTTAAATGGAATTCTAGGTCTTACAAAGGAAAAGGAAAAAAGAAATACAAATAATTATCAAATTAGAAACCTCACAATTATCTTGAAATTGCATTTTTTTCACAAGAATCTTTCATTACAGTACTTATTACAATACGATGTATGTCAGATGATACCATCATTGAGAAATATATTTAACAAAGATGCCAAAATAATTTACCAAATAATATCAGAAGGATGTGAATCCAAATGGACTCCGTTACTAGCTGAGCTACGTTTGGGAGATCCTCCTATCATTTTCATTTGACAAAAAAGAAGGTATTAGAATTGCAAGGCTTTGATTATGTAAATTAAATCATGGGGACTTAATTGAGATTACAAAATATAGAAAGGACTACTTTAGCAATGTTCGGTACATCCTTTTCTTTATAATTATATATATATATATATATTTTTTTTTTTTTTTTTTTTGGAGGGGGGTTGTTATTCGAGCTCAATTTGACTTTATCCAAGTTTGTCCTTTTGTCCCAAGCATTTTATTGAGGTGTTGATCCATTACTACTATCTCACCAGCCACTGGAAATCCTCGCACACCATTTACCCCAGACTAACGCAAATTTCAAGCAGTACCAATATTCAGCCCCACAAAAATTAAAGTAAAACATGGAAAAAGGAGAAGGTGAGTCCCTATTGAATCAAATTAAATGAGGAAAAGACTTTCAGACAACCCATAGCAATTCAACAATCAAAATATCAGATGGGCTTGTTTTTAACTTACTATAACCACCAATAGACACCCTTGAAATCTACTTACGGACGAAGATGCCATATATGTAAAAGAAATAATGCGCCAACTCATTACCCCAAAAACCAATTCCTCGTGCCATTAAAATATTGCTCATCACTACCATCATTGTGATTCTCCAAATTACCCTAATTCCTACCACTAAGAGGGTAGAAGTGTGTGCGTGTGTAGGACGCGATATTTGTACTCCTCAATTAGTTTCTAGCACTCCTTAGAGATTATATTTTTAATGAGTGAATTGGAGTGTCAACGGCTAAATGAGAAATGCGAATAAACTCATTCACCTATTAACCCAAAAATTAGTTGAAGTCTGTGAAAAATAAGAAAAATATAAATATGAAATAATGAGAGCACCTAAGAGAGAATATGTGACACATGAAAATGAAGTTTTTTTTTTGGGGGGGGGAGGGGAGATAAACATGCAATTAAGAAAGTAATTATATTTCATCTTATAAACACAAAAGAATGCTAAAATCAATGAAAAATAGTGAAAGATAATAAAAATAATGACAAGACCTAAGAGAGATTATGTAACACATGAAAATGAAAGGGGAAAAAAAATAATCAATAAATAAGTACAAATAAATAGAAAGGAAAGAAGCAGGGCGGTTCCTTGCACCCAACGTATCTCTTGGTTTTGCCTCGGACTTTGGTTCGGAATTTGTTTATGTATGACTTTGAAAGGATAAGAACAACCCTACCCCCCATCGCACCCCGGCCCCCATCCCCAGCGCACCCCCCTCTTTCTCTACAACTTTCTCTACAAGTACCGTCCCTCCCTCTCTCCGCCTCCACTTTCTTAACCCCGCCCCTTTAACCCAGCCATCTCTCTCTCTCCACGAAGTCGCACAAACACATACACGCACAACACACACTAGAATAAATAGCTCTCCTCCCCCACCAAGAAGTCCATAAACACATTCGCTAGAAGAAAATTAGTCCACTCTTGTTTAGACGTATTGCAACTACTAGTAAGAAGAAGAAAAGAAACGCTTAGGCATTTGCTAAAAGCATCAAGACTTTCAAGCTGGCGATCGAAAATCAAGAATCAACTGTTCCCCGTGAATTCAAGCCCAAAAGCAGACGCATCATGGTATTGCCATTTTTCAATACTAACTGAATTTGTACTGCAGTCTTGGAGTCTTTGTGAAAATGGGGCTTTTTCCCCCTCTTTTTTTTTTTGCTCTGCTTTTCCTCTGTTTTTGGCTGACTCTTGTGGATTTTGGTTTCTGGTAGGGAGCTGGAGGGCCTGATGAGGAGGAGAACAGATGGCCACCGTGGTTGAAGCCTTTGTTGAGGGAACAGTTTTTTATCCAATGCAAAATGCATGCTGATTCTCACAAGAGCGAATGCAATATGTATTGCTTGGACTGTATGAATGGGGCTCTCTGCTCTCTCTGTTTGGCCTATCACAAGGACCATCGTGCCATTCAGGTTTGATTTCTTGAATTTTCTATAGTTTTTGGTACAATTTCCTTGGTTTTTCCTCTTTTCTACCTAAATTTGGCATCTGGGCTTCTGCCATTTTTGTCAAAGTTGCAGCTTTTTGTACCGGTCCTCTTCTTTTTACTACTGATAGCATTAGAGAGAGAATTCCCAAATCCTTCCATTTCAACCCTTTTATAGTATTCTCCAAATTCTTTATAATCTTTCAGCTTCATTTACATATCCCTTTTCAGTTTTTGACCCGTTGACTTCAGAAATGGCATTTTTGTATTCAATGTGTTTAGTCATTGTTTCGCTGCTGATGAATGTATCGAATTGAATTAGCCAAAAGGGTTGAACGTGTATTGATGTCTGGTGCTGTTTTTTGTGTTTTTTTGGCTTTGATGATGAACAGATAAGGAGGTCATCCTACCATGATGTGATTAGGGTGAATGAGATTCAGAAGTATCTGGATATCTCCTCAGTTCAAACCTACATTATCAACAGTGCCAAAGTTGTGTTCTTAAATGAGAGGCCTCAGCCTAGGCCTGGCAAAGGTGTCACCAATACCTGTGAAGTCTGTGAGAGGAGCCTTCTTGACTCCTTCAGATTCTGCTCTCTTGGCTGCAAGGTAAATGTCCATCAGTTTCAATTGAACCCCAGGATTCTTTTCCATTAAAGTCATCCAAAAGTTAAGATTGCTTCAATCAAATTGGGTATCATGGGCCATAAATTGGATATTCCACTGAAGGGTTTCTGTGATAAGAAGATCAAGAAAATGTATCGACAAGATCAATGGGCTGATTTTCTTGTAAATTGTGAAATTGATGAATGAACATTGGGGCTATTTTGGCATTAACTCTTTTAAGTCAAAGATTTTGGTAACATTAGTAAAAGACCAAAAGAGAATTGAATGGTCATTGATTAACTTTGTGGGTGGTTTTGATTTTTCCAGATTGTGGGGACATCCAAGAATTTCCAGAAGAAGAAGAAGCATTTTCCTGAGAAGAAGAGGGCACCGATGGCGGCAGCTTCTGATTCTGACGACTCCTATAGCAGCAGCAGCCATGGTGGCAGGCACAAGAGCCCAAGCAATAGCAATGGGAAGGTTCAAAGCTTTAGTCCATCAACTCCCCCTCCAACTGCTGTTAATTACAGAACAGCCAAGAGAAGAAAGGGAATTCCTCACAGAGCCCCAACTGGAGGAATAGTTATCGAATATTAGCCCCTGCTTGTATGTCTAAATTAGCTTAATACCCCAACTTATACAGCATAGTTATCAGAATGGTTCTGGTCCTTTCCAAACAGCTAGTGCTTTTCCCCCCTCAAAAAGGCCAATGTTTGGAAGGAGTTTATTGTACAGAGAAGCAGCTGCTAATAGAAATATGGTGAAGTAGGAGGGCTCAAGTGGGGAATAAGAACAATGTGGAGGACTAAAGGGTGAAAACAGAAGAAGTTAGAACTCCTGGACTTAGAAAATAAGCTATTAATAGACTATAGTTTGAATATGAAATACAATAGTGGCTTTAATTTAAGGGAGTGATTATACATAAGCTTTTTCTATTGCTTTACAGTTTTTGGTAAAGATGTAAATAT
Source organism: Gardenia jasminoides (assembly GCA_013103745.1). NCBI lineage: Eukaryota > Viridiplantae > Streptophyta > Magnoliopsida > Gentianales > Rubiaceae > Gardenia > Gardenia jasminoides. The sequence goes on from CM023103.1 coordinate 63,483,602, forward strand.
GGTTTTGTAGTAGGGTTAGTAATGGGATAACAATGTACCCTTGGAAAATACTCTTTTATGCTGTTTATATATGGAATGGAATAATATTAGTAGAGTATTTATTTTGTTAAAAGAAAAAAATGATCTTTTTGGTGCTTTAAATTTCTGAGCAGTGCCCTCATTGTTATTCTGGGGAAGTCCCTTTGGACGGTCGAGGTAACTCCAGATCAGTGGGACCCACGGTGGCCGCCTCGTGGGATTGGTAGAAAAGAAAGGCGGTATCAATCCAGTTACGTGTCATGCGCTGATTGGCGAGTGGAAAAGCTGGGGGTCTTGGTTCGCGGAATCATGAATTAGGTCAGCCGCCCTCTGATATAATGCGGTTTCTTGGTGGAGGGGTTTTCTATTGCGCTTTAGTGGGGTGGGATTCGCTATTGGCCGTCCGATTGGATTCAACGGCGTCGATCTTTTGGGCTTTATCGTTTAAGTGGGGTGGTTCTCTCTTGAGCTTTCTTGTTGCTAGAAATGATTTTGACATTATTGAAATGGTCTACCAAGTGGGTTTTGGGATTTGTAGGCATTGGCATTGATGACTGATTGGAATGGTTGATGCCATCTACATTGCCAAGTGACATGTACCAAACAAAACCTCTTTCCTTCTTCTTTTTCTAATTTTTGGGTAGGTCTTTAGTTAAACCATAGAAAATGTATTTAGTGGAAATAGGTTTCACATAAAAACAAATATATGTATGTATAGGCTTTTTCATCAATCAAGAACCTAAGGAAAATCCCATAAACAATTTGGCAATGTGAGCGTGGAGGATAAGTATGCATTGTCATTGCTAATTGAGTAGTTGGGGCTTAGAGGCACGTGAAACATGCACCCTACATGTATAGTGAGCTCATCGGCAATGACTTTATGAGACTAGAAATGCGTGAATTTTGAGATGGGATGGCATTCATAGGGTTAGGGAAGGAAGGATGTTTTCCTCTCTTGACTTTTTGTTCCTGTGTGTGGATGACTCAGATGGAGCAATTGAGCGATTGGTTCTACCACATTTTTTTGTTTTTTGTTTTTTTAATCGATGTTATTGTCTGATCACAGCAGCTGAATGAGAAATGTTAATCGCACTCTTACCATTCATTTTATCATATGCATATGATCTAAATGTGTACGATTAACAGAAAAAGGAGAGTTCAAATTGCTGAATACTTCTAATTGTATTTGAAACTTCTAGCAAACCAAAGAAATCGTACTTTAGTTTAGTGAGTTCCATGGCTTTGAAGAGGTAAAATAGAAATTAATAGATCATCACTAGACAATATATTAGAATGCTAATATAGTCATAATTAACTAAAGCGTAGTCAATAAGGACGTCAGTATGGTGCATTGTACTCCCTGCCATTAGCGCAGATCTTTTTAATATCAATGAAATGATTTTTGTAGTTTATAAAGGAAAAATGCACTAAAAGTAGTCGATCATGTTAAATTTTTCCCCTTTAAGCAAAGTAGTGAATAATGTAAATAGTGGGATATTGCTTGTCCTAATTGCTTATTACTTGTTGGAATGGAATCTCTAAGGGTTGGAAGATAAAGGGGGAAAGCTATGATGGAATGTAGAATCTTTTAAGTATTGGCTGAGTGCAGTTTTTGAACGGCAATGATAAAAGCTGTTTGCTGACTGCCGATTGGAGATAGTCTCTTGGACATGAGTAGAGGACATACCTTGGGTCAAAAACTCATTTTCGTTACCAGTATTATCAATATTGCATAATATTCAATGAACCAATGGATACTTTAAATCCTACCAGATATTGAATTTAATAGAATACTGGATATGTTAAATCCTACCAGACTTTGAATTTAATAGAATGCTTTGTTTACGTTTCTTGCATCTGTAAACAATATCATTAACCTTTTTTATTTTTTTGTGTACATCCATAATAAATTGCTCTAATTAAATTGTTCGAGGCATATGTAAATGTAGTAATTGAGCAGAATCCATAAAGTTATTACGCTGTGAAGTACTTTTATACTAATAGAAAAACACGTATGAGGATTTATCCTCATTTGGCATAAAGATTTTTGCAGAGATTATTTGCCATAAAATGTTTGCCATCCAAATTCAGAGCATCAAATTTGGGTTCAGTGACGCGTTCAAAGATGATAAGCATACGTGGCTCATCAATGCTCGATTATGCTGACTTTCTTGGACGCTCGAGCTTTTAATTTCTTTGCTGCCAAATTTCGGTTGATGCTTCCTCTTCCGTCCATTCCTCCTCTTCACTTTCTTGAAAGCTAAATTGTCTCCGCATATTAAAAAGACAAATTTGCCCATCCATCATTGGTGTGCTACGTGGTACAAATGTTTTCTCTCTCTCTTTTTTTTCTTTTCTTTTTTTCTCCCCCCTAATTGAACACCTTTCTACAGCATTTTTTTTTTTTTTTTGGCTTAGTACAAAACTAGTGCCAAACATACTGGTGGTTACATGTAAACATTCCATTAGCAAAGGGTAAAGGGCAAAAGCATAAGGAAATTAGAACAGGAGATAAATGGGAAAATTGTCGATATTTGAATTACCTTTCTGATTTGTCTCTTGGGCTTTAGAGAAACAAATGTGATGCTCCATTTTCGTATTTGATACAAAAAGTGATACAGCTCACTTCTTTTTTTTTTTTTTTTAAGAAAAGTTTCCCAATGTTTAAGTAATCTAATATTTGGAAATGTAAGATGTGATGAAATTTTGCAATTCGGCTGGCTATTTTGGCAAAGGGGAAGACAATTACTTTTGCCAAGCAATGGTTGCGATATTAAGTTCATTAATCATTATACGGGAACCCCTTGGCAAAATTCAAGGAGAAGGGAAAAAAAGAAAAGAAAATGACAACATTATCCGTTATTTATTATTTCCGATATATCTACTCTATTAATTGCAAAAAAAAAATATACCTCTAGTTTCTCTAGCTCTTTAAACATCATCACAAAGGATTAGTGTTGGATAAACAACATCATCCCAAAACGTTTTTGTCAAATGCCTTTTATAATAATATAACATCTCTCTGTTTTTTTTTTTTTTTTGGTTGGTTCAAAAGAAACTTCAGACCTTATATAATAAGGATAAGAATGAGTTTTAATAGTTGAATTAAGGATCTCTCGATCAGATGATTGAATCTCTTTGATTTAAGACAAATGTGTTTTACATTTATTGATAGACACACACCTATTCCTTTTTGAATTTAACAAGCATCTACCCTATCTAAATAATAGCAAATTCTCGCAGAATCGAGATTTATCTACAATCACTGACTAATCTGCAAAGAAAAGTCACTCTGAATTACAAACCCAACCAAGGACGAAGTAGATGTCATTACAAAGTTCCTTTATCCTGCTCTCACTCATAGACCCCTCCAAATTTGACTGACTAATGATCTAAAGGTCCTTCAATCAAAAGCAAGGAAAAAACAGCGAACAAGTGTTAGAACTCACAAAAAAGCAAGACATCCGAACCTGACATGTGGATCATGATCCTTTCCTTGACCGTTTTTTCTGGTATTTTATATTTGTTTCATGACTTTAATATATGTCTTTTTTTTCTATTTTCTTTTTTTTTTCAAGAGTTGAACAAAACTAGCACTGTCAAAACTCAGAAGGAGATTTGTAGCACGTAACCTGCCTTGTCTCTGTCAACCCCCTTACTTAACTCTTTTTTTTTTTTTTTTTTTAAATACAGATTGGTCAAAATTGAGTGAGCAATGAAGGGCCAGGTGGCACGATGGCTGCGCATCAAAGTGTGCCACCGCATCGAGAGGGGTTGGGGGCGGTGGGGACTGTTTTCAAGTATTATGTGGTATCGATTCCTTGGTAGAACCTTCTACTTGGCTGTGGTCTGCGGGAGGATTCCTCCTTTCTTTCTTTTCTTCTCTTTTTTTTCTTTGTATTTTACCCATGAGATGAGGCCTCCGCTGCCCCATCTTTGAGTCCTTAGCTTAGGCTGGAAGATGGCGATAGATTAGCCGCAACACGTACCATGGTACTATATGACTCATCACACGTGCACCTCCTCAACCATGTAGCTGCTCATTATGCTCAAATTTAGGATTAATTGCAATTAATCCCCTTAAAGTATACTCCATTTCTCACTTTACCCCCTAATCTTTAATTTTTATCATTTAACCCCCTGTTGGACAGAATTACCCTTCTATTATTTTAACTTTTTATTTATCTTTTTTCCATTCTCCTTTTCCCCCTCTTTTGTTTCTTTCTTCTTTCTTCCTTATATTCTCTTTCATCCTTTCCAATAGAAAATTTCATCTCAATGAAAAATTATTTATCCTGAATTTGTAATTGAATTTTTAGATGAAAATTTAAAAGGCATCAAAAGCTAATTTCTAATGATTTTATTTATCACAAATTGTAATTAATGATTATTAATTAGGTCTCAATTTCATCTTGTGATATTTTCTTAAGAACAAAATAAGAAACTGAAATGTAAAGGGGAACAAGCAAAAGAATTGAAAGGTTAAAAAAATGGTATTTTGGAGAAGTGGTTTGAATATTTTTGTAATCATTTAGAGAGAAGGTAGATCTTTGCAATTCCTTTTTTTTTTTTTAGCTTCAATCACTAAGGTGAAGTTTCTTGTAGAGAAAATGAAGAATTAAAGAAAGAAGAAAGAGACAAAGAAAATAAAGGAGGAAAGAAGGGGAAAGGAAAAAAAAAAAAAAAAGAGAGAGAGAGAGAGAGAGAGAGAGAGAAAATAAGAGTTTAAAATAATAGGGGGTAATTTTGTCCAATAGGGGATAAAGTGAGACAAAAAAAACGGTTAGAGGGTAAATTGAGAAATGGGGTATACTTTAAGGGTATTAAGTGTGATTAACCCTCAAATTTATTATGCCTTCTGTCCCCTTCTGTACCTTTTCTTTCTTTTTTCTTTGATCAATAAGAGTTCGCGTCAAAGACCCTAGGATCTTCCAGGCTCCCTGCCACTAAATAACTATAAATTTTTAGTACTAGAATGGTTTATGAGTTTCGTTTTCCTGAGGGCATACAATTAACAAACAAAAACACGGATGGATTCATGAATAAAGATCTATTGATATTATCATTTTTTGGTGTGCATCGGGTAAATCTCGCCCCGTGTAATAGTCCGTAGATCATACGATGGGTAAGATGCGCTAGACGATCCCTGTGCAATAGGAGCATATCTTAGGAGAGGTTCGAACCAAGACATTGCACCAATTCTACCATTTCGGATATCATTTAATCTTTACCTTGTGTATATTGTCGCAGAAACTATTTAATCACTTGAGGAAAGAAATTATATGAGATACTTGTTATGAAGGCACCGGACTGAAGAATTCTTATGAATTGCGATGGCTATGTAAGCGTAACATTTATTGTTCTCTTTTGCATCTTCTTTCGAAGAAAGAAAAAAAAAAAAAAAAAGGGTTCTCCTTTACATCGACGCTGCCACATGTTGCAGTGTTTGAAATATATTTTAATGGTTCACGAAATGAATTATTAGCCCTGCAAAGATCACACCTTATCCACTGACTCATACATCTGCCTGCAATAAACTCTAATTTTTATGAAGTACTATCTTTATTGCAAACAAAAATTAATGACTAAAATATTTTATGATAAGCCACCATGATAGTAAATGGTGACTGGATCAACTAGGTCTAAGCTAATGAAAACGAATTGACACTCAAGCAAGGCAGTATTTGAACAAAACTGTAACCAATGTGCTGGATGGACTTTTAGATTTTATACTTTTTGCCCCCTTCGTTTTAGTAAGAAAATTTGAAAATAACTAACAAGCACATACAATAGTATAAAGACCAATAATTAGAGACTCTTGAATTGACTTTGGTAGTTAGAGAAAAAGGTGATAAAAAGTTAAACACACACACGCACACATATATAGTACTGCTACCTGCTTTCCTTTTATGATAAATGTAAATATAAATTATATATTTGTTTTATCAAATTAGTATTCTCATTGGAATATCACATGCAATTCCAAAGAATTTAGGTTAACAAGCACGTGTGTTACATATATTTCTAAAGTTATTTCTTTTATCTAAGTTATCCTATTTAATTTAGTGTACATTATATGTGTGTGTGCGCGTGTGTATGTATATGTATATATATAGACGCACACAGAGGATATTTGTTTTTAAAATCGAAACCACAATAGTATTCAAACATATACTTCGTTTTGACACTTTAGTTCAGGCGAGGGGGATGGTGGCCCTTCCAGCATCGTGCGCACATGAATATCGGTTATTGTTTGGCGATGTTGCTAAAAGTATCTGCACCGTACACCTTGCTTTTGCTCTCTATCTCTGGACTTTTGACCAGAACGAAAGTGTGCGAAATTTGACTATGACTCTCTCTATCTTTTTTTTTTTTTTGCCCATTCCATAATTTTGACTATGACTCTCTAAATGTAGAAAGAGGTCCTTGCCACGGTAGGTGCAATACTTATAATTATATTCTGAACAAGGCTGAAAAATATCCAATGTTTCATCTACATTAAAATGTAGATTGCGAATATATTTTTCAATTAATTTTTAATTTCATATATGTGTATATATATATATTAAATTAAGATTCTAAATATAATAATCCAAATAGACTCTTAGTATTCTTCTTTTACACTCTTTTCTACCTGAGAAAAGGAAAAATCAAGAGAACGAGGAGAAAAATAAACTATGATCTCAGCGATGATCAAATAGAAAAAGAAAAAAAAATATATCCAAAAGGGCCTACTGGAGACGAAAAGCAGTGTGAGAACACATGTTTCGATCCTGCAATTGTGTTGGCCCCTTCGATTCAAGTTTGAGCTCATTAGGCCGTTGACTCTGATTAATGTTTTCCGTTTTTCTCGAAAGAGACTTTAATCTTACAATATGGAGTAGGGTACTTTTCATATACAAGTCCTGTTGAAGTTGCATGGTTTGTTTGCAGATCAAACTTTTCTTTTAATAGCGTCAAACGTCAACCATTGCGAACTGAAGCTGAATTTTCAATAGTGAACCAGTTCCTTAAGACGACGTCCCAGAATTCTGCATTAATTTGGAGACAAAGTTCGATCAGCACCAGAATAATTGAGCTTCAAATTATATCCGTCCACAATAATGCCTTAGAAGATGTCTAATTGCAAGAATTTAATATTACAATTACTCTCTCTAATCCTAATTAAGTGTTTTCAAGTCCGAACCCACGTTCCTTTCTATCTCTCCTTTTATGATATCAATAAAATATTTATGAATTTCTTTCCAAATATACCATTATCTATACTCTCAACTTTTTTGAGTTGGGAGAGAGTAAATGGAAGAGCGCAAATTACAGAAATTAATTAGAGAGAGATATGGGTGAGTAGAAAGATAAATGATAGTTTTGACAAATCAGATAAAATTTTTACTGAGTTTTAAAAACCAACTTTCTTAAACTTTGCTGCGATCATATCGTTCACGTGTACTTCGACTGCTTTGTGCATAAGGTCATGGAATAAAGCGGTCATCACCCTTTGATATCATCATTCTTTTGGTCATTTCTTATTCTGGCCAAAAAGACTTCTAGAGAAAGGTTCGGAAGGAATCAATAAAAGGAAATCAATTCAAATTCTAGATTTTCGAATTGAGTGGGCATGGAAAACTAAATTTGCAGGACCTGGCCTCAGCAATTTGAGTAGCAGAAGGCTTTATTTTATATGGAGATAATTCGTCAACCACCAAATCAAACTTCTAAGGAAACCAGAAAACCCCCCAATAAAAAGATATACTCCTTACTCAAGTTCCTAGTAAAGACCAAGCAAGATTTCATGGATTCCATTGTTCGTTTATTTCGATTTTCTTAATTCTTTATTCAATATTTGATTCAATAAATGAAGAGGCATAAAATCCTTGAGTAGTCAAAGATTCGATTATTCAGACAACTTAAATAGGGATGGAGGGAGTAATTCTTATGTTTCCAAAATTTTATGTTTTTTTTCTCTTTGGCATATTGGAATATGCACCACGCATTAATTAGTGCCTGTTCGTTGGAATATATGCCTGGTTTGGAGTGTGATTTTTTGGAGAAAATTTTTACGCTTTTCATTTTACATATTTTATGATCATTTTTTTACCTCATGGACATATTATTTTAAAAAAAAAAGTGTTACAGCAATTTTTCTCTTAAAACTCTAAAAAAAATGCAATTCGAACGGGCTTATAGTTTAGAACTGTTTACTGCACTTCGATTTTTGATGATGGCAGTGGGCACTATAAATTCCTTCTATTTCATATTAAGAGACCATGTGAACTGATAATAAGGTGTCATTGTAAAAAAGTGGAATTCCGTTAATAAACCTGTGTAGTTTTACCCTTTATTCAATTTTTCCCCTCTCCTGTCTCTCTCCACAGTTATCTAGAAGTTGAATTCCGTTACTTGGTTTTTTTACCTTCTCGTGTTCCAAGTACAGAGGTCAAGCATCCACTCAACTTAAGAACATGCGGGAATGAAAGCGATTGGAGGGACTTATTTTTCTTTTTCCCTGCTGTTTTAGACTTTGCCCCTTGAGCCCATATGTTCAAATGGCCAAATTCTGCTTTGGACCTTTATATTATAGAAATATACGTCCAGTTTAGATCTTAAATTTAATTTTTGAATACTTCAACCGCCTAAAATGTAAAAATTCATCACACTTTAGTTCTTAAATTTTGAGTATCATCTGCCCTATTATTTCATTAGTTTTGACAATTAAATTTTGAACATCACCTTTTGCTATTCCGTTAATTTTGACAAATCCGAGAGATGGGCTCCATATTTTAAGGTAAGAAGTGTCCGAAAATAAAATGTTAGGATTAAAGTGAGAATGCTTCTACAGTTTAAGGGTCTAACGCGAAATCTAGCCTCAAAATTTTTTTTGAGCCACTATTTTTTTTTTTTTTGCCCTTTTCTTCCCTCGAAAAATTCTGAGCCACTACGTTATGTGGTCTACTAGATTGATGAGCTGCCTGTAAAAAAATAGTAAGATAGGAAGGGACCGGATGCTAATGTGATGCCTTGTCTGTACAAAAATAAACTAATAGGGGCAGGTGTCCGATTAGCTTCGAGTTTTAATTAATGGCTTTAACATCAAAATAGTTACAGGTCCATCTGTTTCTTTCGTGTATGATCTGTAGGATACACTTGGAAATTAAAAGGCCCCTTTCGAAGGGCATGCGAAAGCAGAAAGGAGGGGCAGCCTGCGGATGGATGACGATGGCCATGGTGATTGGGCTCTATACAGTTGATCAAATTTGGCAGCCACAGAGATAGTTCAAGAAAACAAGATGATGTTTTTGTTGATGGCATCCTTCTAATATTTTAAATTTTCATCAAGGGTTTTGATGTATGCCAGTTTTTGCTTCAGCCACCCCACTAATAGATACATATGTATATTAAATTAGGACTAAACTATTGATTTCAATTACTTGCGCTTATGAATAAGCAAGACCTTGATGGGAACGTACATAATTAACATTATACTGACAAAGCACAAAGAGAGATTTTTATTGAATGAGGCCAAAACATCCTCAATTGAGGGTAAGCAGCCACCAACTCAAGCGTGGAAACTTGCCGGAAACCTGCGGGAAGCAAGCATTATGAATAGGATTGTAGGTCACCACATTAGCTGAGCTTTGTGTCAAATAAAGGTAGTAATCCTTATATATATATATATGTATATATGTTAAAACAAACGAAAATGGTATCCAGATTATCCTTTCTTGAAATAGTTAAAGACTGGTTCGTAACGGGACAGCTTATGGATCAAAATCGCCCTCAAAGTCTTCGTGGTTCTACTTTTATATTCAGTCTCCCTCCTTATTATGAGCTTGTTAAGGGTCCAACACAAATTATAATACTAGTCATATTCTGGCTAATTCTTTTCCCAAGGTTTTCAAATAATTATTTTTCTCCTTTTAGGTCATCTACCTGCTGCTAGTTCCAGAAAGAACCTTATGATCGCAAAATTACCATTATATATTCGAGGTTGTACGTGGATTCAATGTCATTTCCTCCGGATTGAGCGAACGGACAAAAGAATGAAACAAAACGTTATTTCTTGCTTGCCTTTCAAAAAGTAGTACACAATACATCACCCAATACTAAAAGCAAATTGATGATCAAAAGTATACTCGAATGAGGGTTTCATCCTACTTAATCTTAATCTCATACCGTGCGATGCTGCTTTGTGCACCAAAAAAAGGTGAATTTCAGGTTCCTTTTTTTGTCTAGTGGCAGCCACATAGGAGCACAAAAGACTCAAAAAGATGGAAGTGGAACTAGTGTGGATCTCACACTTCTCTTTCTAATCGGCTAGGTGCGTTTGATTAGCTGCTTTCCTATGCTACATTTGCCATCCCTTGCTTTATTTTGGTCTCTACACAGATATTATATATTTGGCTTGTCAATTATGAATCATGTTCCACATCATTCCACACCCTCTTCTGTGCAGTCTTGGCTATGCCCTTTCACTTTAAAAAAAAACACAAGAATTGAATCAAGTTGCCTAAGCCCTGATGTCATTTGGCTTACTGACTCTTATGGGGATGATGTATAAAGTGGAGAAGGCTATTTCATGCCCACAACAGGCTGATGTCTCCATTTCTTTTATCTCCCCAAGTGGGACCTTCATTAAATCCGTCTGTTAGGCTTGATCTGTTAGTCCTCTGTCAGTTCACCAATATTACCTGCTTTGGCATATATCAAAATGGTATTTGCTATTGCCCCATGACTGCTCTAAAAGCTTATTTCCTCATCCCATGTTTCCCTTGATCAGCTGTTTTGTAGCTTTGGGCACGATTTCATGATGTTCATTCATTATGTTCGACCCGCATTATAACCTTCTTTTCCTTTATTTATTTTTTGGTTTGATAATGCTTTCTATCACGTATTAATTTGATTATAGAAGTTTTTCGGTCTTAACTTAAAAGTGATCTTGGCATGGGAAGTCAGGTTTTTTCTTGTAGGACCATTTCGGAATTGGAAGTCTTGTGTATAGATTAGAATTGTATTGTGGATTTGTTGTGACACCTGTAAATTTCCTTGACTTGGGATGAGGGTTTTTCAATTTGAAGTTGATTTTGTGCGTACAAATTAAGTTGGAAATTTGGAAGTCAGTCAATAACTTTCCTTATCGGATTTAACATTTCAAGAAAGAAGAAAGGCTATGTGTGTATTAACGAAGTAATAGAAAAGAAAAATTTGTCTACATCCCTCGGCACGAAATCTGGCGTGGTGTGCACGTGTAGCACTCGTAAGGTTTGTGTGCATGATGCTTGAATGGGCTAATCAAGGCTGAATCAACAACTAGTTAACATGGGAGGTGTAATAAAACTGTGACCAGATAAATGCAATTTCAGAAACTATAGGAGTTCCTTGTAGAAGATGATTTAGACGGATGATCAATGTCGGTACGTTTAATAAAATTGAAATCTGAAAATTGAAGTCTGAATTCGTTAAGTGATTGAGTTGTTAAGTACTAGATTTAATACATTTGGTCCAAGTGTGGTAAAAAAACAAAAAATATCTGTGACTGGTTCTCAAAATAATGTCGACGACGAACTTTCTCATGTTTAAACTCTAAAATTTATTATTTGCATAATTAGCTTTCATCATGAAATGTTTTTACTTGCATATGTTACTTAAAGAAATTTCCACAACATGTAGATTCTCATAATATCATTGGATACTGAGTAATTGGAAAATCAAGTCGCAATGCATTTAGAATCATAATTATGTCTCTGTTTGTGATAATATCTTAACAAAAATGTTTACATGAAAATATTTTGCACTTCAAGGTGTAGGACATTATAAAAAAAAAAAAAAGGTTCAAAACATTGTGGTAAAGAATGGTACAAGAACTTCAATCTCAGAAAAAAGGAAATTGTTAAAAAAAAAATTAAAATTGCGTACCTGCTGCTATATGGTTGTACTTTCCTTTTCGCTTTGTCAAGGATTAGATATTTTTATTCTTCCATTCTAAAAATTGGAACGTTTTAAATATCAGTAAAAATATAAAATAGAACGAAAATGTCCCAAAGGTTTTTTCTGGGGGGCCATTGAGCACGCAAAAAACACATTTTGCAGGCCAGCCCAATTTATTGGGCCATGGGAGACCAGCCCAAGGCTGTGGTGCTTGATAGTATCCGAGTCAAACTTTTTAGATTGGCCAGAAACGGAAGAACGGAGAAGTAGCTTTCCTGGTGGGACCCAATGCCAGGACCAAGAGATAAACCCTTTCCTGCTTTATTACAAGTGGTATAAGAGATAAGATTGGAAGGGGGGAGAAGTTGGGGTGGTTTATTTATAATACAATACAATTTCAGCAGAAATAATGTGAGACAAGTCAAGTCACCGCTTTTTACAAAATGCCAATCAATTAAGCACAGTGACCTCAACTAACACCCTCCATCATCCCCTCTCATTTCATATCATCCAAATTACAATAATAATACATTTATATCCCAAACTCTTCCCACCACTCACTTTCTTTCTTGAAGTTGAAGGGTGGGATCATATAAATAGCTTTTCACCAAATGGGGAGGAAGTACAAAGTCATGAAACACAAGTTGCATTAGACAGACACTCCTAGAAAGCTCACTTGTCTTTATTTCCACCAATAAATTCATAGATGGAATACATATTCTATTCCAACAAGACTTATTGGTTTTTATGACCAGCCAAATTTTGATTGTTTTTTTTTAATATACATCGATGTTGTTTTTGTCATTCTACCGTTTCGATTGAGACCTCTTGCATCGGATAAGGACTAAGACTTTCGTCTAATTTGTGCACCCTTATGATGCCCATCTGTATTTTTAATTGAAAACACATCTCCAAACTAAAAGCTTTCATGCGACAATTCCTTGTATCTTTTTTCCTCTTTTTTTTTTTTTATTTGGAGCAAACTTATTCATTTCGTCAATATATAAGAAGAGTTCGTACATAGACATAGAGTCACAAGTGGACTATAACAAAGAGAAAGCAGGCACAAAGAGAGGCCTAACCCTAACAGGATCAACGCACTATGGAGTGTCACTCTTATCTGTAGTCCCTGAAGTTTAATGTCTCAGTTTTGTCTGCTTAAGTTTAGTGGCTTGTAGTATCAAGAGCACAAGATTATGAAACCTAAGGAATTATGCATGATTTACTCAAGCATAACATTTCTTCTATGCATTATATGTGGATTATCGTTCCCCCTAACTTGCGCAGGATAATTACAAGGGTGATCATATGGTTCTTCAAATGTTATTTAACCCCCCCCCCCGGTCCCCCAAAAATAAATGTAATCTTGTAATTTTATCAACAAAAAGTAAAAAGTACATGTACAATTTATGGGTTACATCCCATCAAATTAGGAATCAATTGACTCTTAATGATACAAGGTGTCGAACCAGATATGGTTCTAATATATAATATGTGACATTGGCCGAATCAGTGTCATATCCTGGTTTGATCTAACAGGTTACACATGTCGGATACTTGTCTATTATCTTATGATTTCGAGTGCGTTTGAATAGTAAATTTTTTGGGATAATTTTTTGAAAAGAATACTATAGCACTTTTTTGATGTGATGTATTTGAGATAAAAAGGTGATTAGAATTTGTATCGATGGTGTAAGTAAAATTTTTTAACTAAATATAAGCAAGCCAAACAAACTCGAATCGACCCATATCGAACTCGCTCATATGTCAATCCAACACCTAATGCTGCAATACCATTCCTCCTTCTGCAGAAAGCAGTTGTCTGTATTCCATTTTGGGCCTTTACGAGTATCAGGTTTATTAATAAAACGATCTAGTGATGAATATAGGAGTAGATTGAGAGGAAGGGGGGTGGGGGTGGGTTTTACCTCACCGAATCTTATTCGTAGCTCGTGTGAAGGATTTAGAACATGATATGATATGTGTTACAAATAAATAAATGATAAGACATCGGACAGGCAATGGGATTGGGAAGTATATCAGAATGAAAAGTCCTGAAAAAAGCTGTCCTAGTGGAACAACTTGGTGGGAACAAATCTACACTTGCCGGTTCACTGAATCTCTTGTAATGTTCTTGACCGAAATAGAGAAACAGGAACAGGTGTCAATGACAATGAATATCTCATTCTCACCCTCAATATAAGAAAAAAAATTAACTGAAAATATCTCTTGGCTCTATGTAATAATAGTATATGATTAATCGGCCGTCAATTTGGACTTGGTAAAAGTAACCGCTGAAGATTCAGTCCAATTTGAAGGGGACTGATTGCAATATTGGAAGAGTCATGGGCAGAGGAAAGGACACCATTCTAGAGTCTAGACCCCATTTTGTGGGAGCAAAACTTGGCTCATGAATTTCTTTTTTTTTTTTTTCTTTTTCCTCCTCTACCCTGCAACATTTCTATCAGTCAGAATTTTTAAGAGTAGCAAAACAAATATGCGATTCCGTTGCTAATTAGGGTGTCATTTTTGGTGTAGAAGGTAGAATTTTGACTCGAACATTAGTGTTTCTAAGATGGAGAAGATTATGGTACCTTAAAGAAACTGATTTACCCTTGGATTTCTTATAATTTTGGGGCCATAAGATCAAAGAAAAGTAGTAGAGTAATTGGCAACTGCTGAGATTTGGGAAGCCAACTGCAATAGTGAGCATCAAACATCTTTAGGACCATAATAATCTGCAAAGTAGCCGAATTTTCCACAAAAGGAGACTGTCAAAACTTATGCAGGTCCAGATGCCTCTTGACAACTTTATTTCTAATTCGTAGACTTCAGTCATTAAAGCGGGATTGAAAGGTTAAAAGTTACATTGCCTCGCAATTCCACCACAACCCCATAATTCATTAAAAAGGGAAAAGGACAAAGCAACCAACAGACAAAAAATGAGCCATTGACGAGACTAATTAAAGTTGGAGGAAAATTGGGGTTGAAGCATTCACATAGAAAAGGAAGTTGAATTCGTCAAATCTTATTTCCTAGTAATCCTTATTGGACCGTGTCCAAAAGTCAACTAGTTTCACTCACTAGAAGGAAGTGAGTGAGTAACTGTTAACAAGCAACTCCGACCTACTCAACATTTGACTTGAAAAGTTCCATGAATGTGCAAGTCCAGTGCTGCATAGCACATTCATGATTCTTTTATAGTATGTAATTGCTTATTGTTAAAAATTAAAAATAATAATAATAAAAAACAGAGAGGGAGAGAGAACAAGATGATGGAAATCCTTATCCATTTGCCTCTAACAACTTCAAAGAATCACTGGGAACCTGAGAGATGGGATTGTACTTTCAGTAATGCAAAACTATCATGTTTTCAAAACAACAAATAGTTTTGCTTTATAAGTCAGCTTTTCCACATATGTAATTATCAGGTGTGACTTGAGAGAGATGCATTTACGTATCAATTTAAAGTGTCAAACCCTTTTCTGGTTATTTTGCGTTCATTTTCCAGTGTTCAAAATGAAAAACATGGTGGCCCGACATTGGCCTGAAAAGCATTTTAGTGCCCAGAAATAGTTCCAGATTGATTCCTCCTGAAACAATCCAATTAGCTTTGCTACTTCGGGCCACAAAATAAGATGAGACGCTTATAAGAACTTATAGCCCGGCATTGGCCTGAAAATCATCTTAAAGTGGTTGAAAAAGAATACCAGCCATTTGTTTTGGTAGATTTTTACAGTTGTACCCACAGAATTTTCTTTTCGCTGCAAAATTTTGTATATTTTACGTAAGTGCTATTGTAACACAATTGAAAATCTGAAAAATGACAAATTGCACCTGTAGCTGCGGTGCACCACCACTGACTAGAGGCTGCTTACCAAGTTAAATTACTGGAAGTCAGCACAACTTTTTAACAAAAGTCAAAGTCCCAAGTCCTAACTAGCCTCCTTAGAGAAGGGAAGTCTTGAGTCGAAAGTTGATCATCTCTGATCTAACCATCAGTTTTCCTTTGCCATTAGCGGAAGGTTCATCTTATAAATTAGCTTTCCAGCAGCAGCAAGAAAAAGAAAATAAAGTTAATGGACAAAAGGATACAGAGAATAAACTAAATGAAAATGATGACTCACAGTTTATGATCATTCGAGTTTTCGATCTTTTCTTTATTTTAAATTGAGGACAGAAAGTCAGCAATTTTTGGCCAATCATGCAAACCAATGGAAATATCTTGATTCTGCCTTTGGGAGAAGCCTAAATTGTTTTGTTTAATTTAGAGATGTATGTACTCTCTAAAAGGGTGTAATACTTTTCGGGACAGATAAGGAGACTAAAAGGCTCAACTCATTTGGTCGGATATTATTCTGGACTGATAGGTAAGATAGGATACAGTGTGTTTTTCAGCAATTTGCTGGCAGTTCTACTTCGAGACCAACTTGATCTTGTTTGTTTTGTGACTTAGGAATGTCAGAAAAGTTAAGGGACATGTAATGCCAAGCATTTTCATCCAAAACATGATTCAGCTCTTGTCTGAATTCGTGCTCCAAAACTCAGCTCTTGTCTGAATCCAAAGTTTATTGGTGAATCGTCCTCGGCTCTTCTTTCTTGGATTATCTTGACGATCTCTGTCTTAATTATCACATCCGCTTCTGGCATTTTCAACAAAGTACAAATGGTTTAACATTAATCAAGTAAAATTTTCTCCTCAAAGAACAAGCAGGAAAAAAAAAATTCCTGTCGCTATTTTGCAATAAATTTCCTTGGATAAAAGATATTCGAGAAGTAACCACTGCATTCTTTTCTAGTTTGCATGTTTATATGAAACATGCATCCAGATCACGAGGCAATTACTATTCAAAAATTTCTCACAAATTACAACAAAAAATCTTGCCAATTATAAATCAGATTTGCCTTCCTGGCCTGCAGTTCTCAACTCTCACAAATCTTTGATTGGGGGATGAACTGAAAAACTCTGTCCTGTACCTAATCAAATATAACGAGATCCATTTCCTCCTGCCCAGATCAAAATCAATGATTTTGTGGGCTGCATTAATCTGGCCTATGACGTTACACAAGGAAGTATACAATGAGAGAATCGCAAGCGGATCATGACAAGAGAAAGCACACATAAAAAGAGGCCAAATCCTGAAGCACCATAGAGGGTAACTCTCATCTACATTCCATGCAATTTTGCTCTCTCAGTATTGTCTGTTTATTTTTAGTGCCTTGGGTTACACTCAAGGAAATAAAGTTCTCTTAAATCATCTAAAAATTCTACAATAAGTAGTACCGAATTATTTTGTAAAATTGCCTGATTCAGTCCTGAAATAATAGTTTGTGTCGGATACTTGTCTAAATCTTATGATTCGGACCTATATCGAACTCGTTCATATGTCAAAGGAGCACCTAATGCTATAATAGCATTCCTCTTTTCGCAGAAAAAAAGTAGTTGGTGTAATGGACGATCTACTAGTGATGAAAATGGGATTAGATTGAATTAGGGTACCTTACCAAATCTTATCTCGTGTAAAGGATTTAGAATATGATATATATAACATTTACCACACATCCCTCGGAAAGGCAGTGGGATTGAGATGTACTACTATATCAGAATAAAGATCTTGAAAAAAGTTGTCCTAGTGGAACAACTTGGTGGGAACAAATCTACTCTTACGGGTTCAATGAATCTCTCATATTGTTCCAAACCCCCCCCCCCAACCCCCAAAAAAAAGGGGCTACATGAACATGAGAATCTCATTCTCCCTCTCAATACAAGGAAAAAGTAGTTAAAAAATATCTATTGGCCCTATGTGATATAGTATATGATGATCAGGCGTGTCAATTCAGTCCAATTTGAAACCAAGGCGACTAATTACAGTATAGGAAGGGATGAGCAGAGAGAAAACATCATTCTAGACCCCATTATGTGGGAGCAAATCTTGGCTCATTACATCCTGTATTTTGTATGTACCCTGAGACATTTCAGGTGAGCAAAAAATTTTAAGAGAGTACCCAAGCAGTATATGCGATTGCACTGCTGATTAATGTGTCAGTTTTAGTGCAGAAGGTAGAATTTGGACTCTAACATCTGTTTCTTTACGATGGAGAGATTATGCGCATGGTACCTTAAAAAATTGACTTAATTACACTTTGGGATTTCTTATTATTTTGAGGCCATTAAATAAAGCAATAATTACCAACTAATCAGATTTTGGAAGACAACCGCAGTAGTGAACATTAAGCATCTAGAGGACCATAGCAATCTTTTGAGTAGTCGAATTTTCCACAAAAGGGAGTGTCGAAAGTCAAAACCTATGCAGGTCCAGTCTTGTCCTGACTTTTAAGTATTTGCTCATGCGTAGACTTTGTTCATTAAAGTGGGATTGAAAACTTACATTACCAAGCTCCCTTCCACCACAGCCCTATCTATATATGCATTAATTGAAAAAGGGAAGTGACAAAACAACCAACAGACAAAAAAATGAGCCCTTGAAGAGAATAATTAAAGTCGATGGAAAATGTGGTTGAAGCACATAGAAACGGAAGCTGAATTCTTCAATTCTTATTCGTTAGTTGGACAGTGTCCAAATGTCAACTATTTTCACTCCCTTTACTTGGAAGTTGAAGGGAGTGGATGAAGAATTGTTTAATAATCAACTCCGACCTAATCAACATTCGACTAAAAGTTTCATTAGTGCAACTCCATTATTGCATGCTTTTTACGATTTTTATATCTAATTATGTATTGTTCTCAAACAAAGCAAAGATCAACGATGGAATCCGTATATCTATTTCTACTTGTCAAGTTCAAACAATGCAGTGGGAGCCTAAGAGATATATAGGGTTGTACTTGTTTTTCTGGGGGGGGTCCTAAAGGATTGTACTTTCAATAATATTGCAAAACCATCACGTTTTGCACAACAACGAATACAAATTTAGCTTTTCTACTTGTGTTTGTGGGGTTGAGAGAGATGCATCACGTATCAATTTAAAGTGCCAAACCATTCTCTGCTCATTTTTCAGTGCTCAAAATGTAAAACATTCTGGCCCGACCTGAAAAGCATCCAAGTGCACAATAATGGTTCAAGATTGATGGTCTAGAAATATTCCAATTATCTTTGCTACTAAGTGCGACAAAATAAGATAAGAAGGATGGCCCGGCATTGGCCTAAAAAAACATCTCAAGTAGGTGAAGAAAAGAATACTATTTTAACCAATTGATTTTGGTACCCGCAAGTTTTTTCTTCTTCTCCCCCCTCTCTCTCCCCTTCTTTAGCAGCAAAATTTTGCATATTTCACTTAAGAGCACTTTTAACAAAGTTGAAAATCTGAAAATTGATGAGGCTGCTGCAGTGCACAACCTCTGACTTGCAACCGTGGAACCTGCTTACCAAGTTTCCAAGTCAAAATTCAGAAGTCAGTTCTGACACAAAACTGTTAGAAGTCAACACAACTTTCTAACAAATCTAACCAGCATTAATAGCAGGGAAGTCTTGAGTCAAACGTTGATCATCTTTCTCACTATCGCTTTGTGTTTGCCATGAGCTGAATGAAGCAGGGTTTGGGCCTTTTGGAGAACCCTGAATTATTAATTTCGCGCAGTTTTAGTTTAATTCAGAAAGAACTCCAGAATATGGGCCACAAATGGGTATAATACTTTTTGGGACAGTTGTTGAGGACACTGCAAAGACTCATCTCTTTTGGTAGGATAATCTTTGGACTTGTAGATGGGCTATAGTTTTTCAGCAATTTACAGGCATTTCTACGTCGAAACCAACCTCATCTTGTCTGTTTTCTATGTGACTTAGGAAACTAATCAGTAACTCAAGTGGCTTGGACTGGCTATACTAGTACTTGTATTTGCATCTACTGCCAAGCTTTCTCGTACAAAATGTTATTCAATTCAATTGGTGCTCCAAAAATTCAGCTCTTTGCTGAATCCAAGTATATTGTGGGCTTCTTCTTGGCTGTTCTCTCTTGGATTATGTTCGGCATTTGTCTCGTAACTCTTCATTATGATCACATCCCTGTCCAATATTGTGAGCAAAATACAAATGGTTTAATATTAATCAAGTAACATTTTCTCCTCAAAAACAGGCACAAAAAATAATAATAATAATCCCTATTGCTATTTTGCAAAAATTTCCTTGGACAAGAGAGATTCGAGAAGTCACCACTGCATCATTTTCTAGTTTGCATATTCATGTGATTCGATCAACATTCAGACCACAAGGCAATCCACACATGAGTCTTCCTACTTGGACATCCGATTCGTCTTCCTCGGCCTGCAGAACTCAACTCTCAAGGGTCTAGACTTTGGTTGCGTCATACGCTGAAATGAAATCCTCCAATACCGAGCCCTTTTACGAGATCCACTTTCTCTGGCCCATAACAAAATTAAATGATGTGTGGGCTCCGTCATTCTGGTCAGTAATGGTTCACTAGGGCTGCAATGGATAAAATGCCTAACCATTCAGCCTTTTTTTTTTTCTTTTTCTTTTTTTTTTGAGAAATATGCTTTCATTGAGGTCAAAAAAAAAAAAAAAATCAATTCGTTGTACCCATTAAGAGTTATTCATGGTTGATTATTTTAGTTAATTATAAATTCTGGTTTTTAGTAATCAATTCTTTTATATTCTCGTTTGCTGTTGTATTTAGATTATAAATATTTTAATAACAAAAAATTAAATTTCATAATCTATTAAAAAGTAACCTTTGTTAATATTACTTATTCTATTCACTTACTTTTCATAATCAGATATAGTGAAATCTAAAGTAATCAACAACAAGGGGTCCCTCATTGCGGTAGGAGTTGGCACAGATGTATTCAGACTTCAGAGGAAGAAATTCTCCATGCTTAATTGTTATTGGACAACATTTTTAATTCTTTTTCAAATTTGAGAACGACAAGTCCTGTTTCTATACCTCAATCAAAATTTCATTTACTTTAGCTTGTAAAAAAAGAAGTTATCTGCATTTATTCACACTAAACTGAACATGCAAAATTTGCATAATTAATCTCAATGAATAGTTTGATGAATTATTCCAACAGATCCCAGAACTAACGAAGGTGTTTGGTAAAACACATTTGTTAGCAAGGCCAGAAGACTAAGAAAGTGATTTACAAACTAAAATCTCATGTCATCCCTCTATTCAAGCAAAATCTATCACAGGATGCTGATTCACCTAGAATTTTCACTGTGAAATAAAAGACTTCGAGAATTGGAAAAAACTTTCGGCGCCCCTCCTAAAATCACGTCAGTCTCTCCTTGAATCTTGACGATACCATTCATTACTTTTTTGACATATTACCTCAGTACATCAATCCCAAAGTTCTTCTTCTCGAAGACACAAAACCCTGATGTAGTCTTTGTCTAAACAGTCATCACCAAAAGACAAAAGCCAAATAGTAGTACTAGAAATTAGGGACAAATTGATTTGATACCCCACAAAGTGCAAATCTCACTCTCTCATGTGTAACCTTGCTTGTATTTGCGAAACAGGTCCTCAGTCTTGGCATTCCTGAAAGCACAGCATCCAATTAAATAAACCCAAATCAAGCCCACAAGTGTGATTAATAATATAATGTCCGCTCTTCTCCATTCTTTCTTGAGATTAGCTAGTAACCCTGCTTTGCATGAGTCGCATGAGTAGCATAGCTGTGTTTGCTCATTGCTCCATTGAAGGCAATCCATGTCTGCTGCCGTGTCGATTGGACTAATCCAGTATGTAGGGTTCACAAATGTGTAGCCACATTGTGTTGGAGGTTTACAGCACCCTGACTGTGAATGGAAAATCAAGAAAAAAGCTAAAAGGTGAATCATTCCTGGCTAGCGGTTTAAAAAAAAAAAAAAGAGGTTTTCGCACACAGTTAAGTAGGGCTTCATGATTGAGAGGAAGAAAATAAAAAATAAAAATTGAACTTAAAACCCTTGTGTATAAACACCTAGAAAGTTTTTATTTTTATACTCCCCCCCCCCAAAACAAAACAAAACAAAAAAATGCCCACACTCTTCTTACTGCTGACCGTCCAGATATGGATTATGAACGTAACAGCAGACAATAATTTAAAGTCCTCCTCTGACTATTGAACCAATACTAATGATTAACACATAAAAAGTTTTGCTTTTACTCATATTTCTTCTATAAATGTAACATTTTGTAACTTAGGAATTTAGATTCAAATTTTTGTGCAATTGAAAAGATAAGTTTTACGGAAAGAAAAACTCAAATTTACACAGTCTGTCTTTTTTCTTTTTTCTTTTTTTTTTTTGGTTTTAAAAGTAGTGTAGTAACAAAACCTAATCTTGATTTGTTTTTTGTTTTTGCGTAATCTTGCTATTCAACTGTTAGCAACTATTTGTGGCTTTAACTATTAAGGTCCTGAATTGTTGTGTGGAAGAATCCTCACTATTCTAATTTTTATGATGCTACTAATTCTTTTCTGTACCAAAAAAGTAAAAACCTTGTTTGACATAGAAAGCACTCTAAGAATACTTTAGATGCTAAAGCATACGTGTAAAATCAAGAAGAGAGTCATCCCTACTAATCACTTTTCTTTCATGATAAGCTTTTATATTAGGTTTGAGTCATTGAAGGGTCCTTTCAACATTTTTAGTGGAAGATGTATCAGCAGCTTTAATATTTGAAGAAGATAAAAAGGGAAAATCTGGAAGATGGTGTAAAAGAAACCCATTACTATTCTAATCTTGACTACCTCACCTTTCAAACAAAAATGTTGAACTAAGCAAGTTCAAATCCCCAGAGCAGAAAATGGAAAATAAATGCAAAACTAAAGATCAAATCTCTATTAATCCTCCTTTTCTTTTTCTCTTTTTTTTTTTTTTGTTTTTGGAAATGAGCAAGTATGCAATGCTCAAAAACCAAAAAGAAAGGAAAATAAATACAAAAAGAGTTCAAAACTTTGTTGATCCTCTTCTTTGTTTTTTATTTATTAGAAAGAAAAATGGACCGTATGTTACTAGAGTACACACATTTGTTGATTAAAACTTTTGAACAATATTATCAGTTTTTTATGTCCAACCATGCGACATTTCACCATAGAACCAAAAAATGGAAGTCAAATGCTAAACAGGCATGATCAGAAGTAAATTTTTAAGCAAGAAAATGAAGTTCTTGAAATTACCTGTAAGGGAGTAAGATGTGCGTTGAAGAAATCTTGAGGCATACGGTAACTTTGGTTCAACTCAGCACACATGCTAGAGGAGCTAAGGCAACTTCTTATTCTATCCCATTTATAAGAGCTTTGAACTCTTCTTCGAAGCCATCCAGAGAAATCATCAAGATGATATTCCAAATAAGCCCGGTTTGTTGCAGGCCGGCCAGAGCCTCTGATAGTAACCATATAGATGAAGACCACCAAACAAGCAAGCAAAACTATGAGAACAAGCATAGCAATGAGGTACAAAATAAGAAGCCATGGAATCCTCCAAAACCCTCCAATAAATCCCGCAAGAGCGACAACCAAAATCAGAACTCCCAAGATAATCACTGGCCACTGAAGAAGTTTCACACAGGAATTGTCCGGTTCTGTTGCTAGCCAGATTCCAGCACCAATGATGGGAATTGAGAGAAGCATTGCAACAAAGTTTATGCAACCAATAACATTATTGCTTATTGCCATTTCTTTGGAGGAGGAAGAAATGCTAAGTCCTTTTTTTTTTTTTTTTTTTTTTTTTTTGGGTTGGCTGAGAAGAGTAAGGATGGAGGAAGAGCAGGAAACTAAGTAGACAAGATAGAGATTTTTATTTGCAAGTCACCACTACTAGTTTTGTTCTTTTCCTTGGAAGGATGAAAGCAACAAAAGCAAATGAATAATATATGTACACAGGGTTATGAGCTCTTGGTCCAAATGTTCAATCACTTTAGCTTAACTTTTTAAAAGGGAATAGTTGTAAAGAAAACAAAAGTAAAAGCAAGAAGAAATTCCTTCTCATGAGTAGAAACTTGAGCTCTGTCATCATGTGGGTACAACAAAGACTTTTGTGCTTCAGATGCTTCGGGCTCCATACACACCATGCCATATTTTCCCTGAATTAGATCTACGATGGCCCGGGGTAAAAAAGTTAATTTTATGCTAAAGAAAAAGATGAAGAACTAAATTCACCTGGCTCATATGTCTCTATGCTTGTGTCCTAAAGAAGTATTTAAACGTAGGGCACTTCGAATGGTAAAATACTTCACCTATTTGATTGGAGGGAACAGGAGGAAAAGAAAAGGCAAGAAAATGAAAAGGTAAGATTTTTGATGTTTTGATTGAGTTCTTATGAGGAAAAGGAAAGAATAGGAAAAGAAAGGAAGGGATTACGTCTAATTATTTTTTATCAGCCTCCATTCTATTTAAAGTAAACAAAAATGGAGGGAAAAAGAAACCATTAAACCGATATTAATGAAAATATTTGAATTTCCTAAAATATCCTTGTACATTTTTGTGTTTATAACTAATGTAATTTATCTTTAATACAATCGCCACACTACCTTATAATCCATACCTACTTCTTTTTAACAATATCTTAAATTCTAAATATTAAATATTTTATTAATCTTTACTATCATTAAAAAATCTAATTTTTATATTCTTCAATTGTAATTTATTCTCATAAAAAAACTGTAAAATAAAAAATATTTGAGTCTTTTTGAAATACTATTATTTTGGAGATTTTCACAGACATAAAAGGATGAATACAAATAAATCAAACTACAAAAAGAAAAAAAAATCAAACTAAAAGGAGAATAAGGTGTTATATGTATACAAATTAGGCCTTGCTAAATTGTGGACAAATTCATAAGGGAGAAACATTCAGATGACCCATATGCTATCATTTTTTCATGTAACAAAATGCCATATTTCACTTTTTTAGTGGCAAAAATGAATATAAATTGGATCAGATCTCTTTTTTCAGGAGAAAAAAATGTATAGAGTTCAGGTCAGATCTTACTTTTTTAGAAGTAAAAATAAATATGGATCGGGTCATTTGTTCAACTACAAAAGGGATTTAACCTTTTTGCTCCTAAAAAAATGACCATGTATGGGCTATGTGATAGATTTAAGATAAAAAGTGATTGAAAACTTAGCTTAGAAAAAATTTTTACTCACTTGATTTTATAAAACACGTAAAATTATCATTTTAAAAGTGAATGATTAAAATTTTTATTTAGTAAAATGTAAGGGACATTTTAAATTATTTTCTAATTCGTAACAAAGATGTGATTCCTACCCTAATCCAAACAATATGTTTAGTTTTTTCATTCTTTCCTTCCATATCAGATCTAACATCTGCTTGCTCTTATGCTTCTTCTTCACTAACCCCTCGTTTGGTACGATGGAAAGGTCTAGAATGGAAAGACCTTTCCAATCAGAATTCCTTTCCTGTCAGAATGGACAGGAAAAATTTTTCATTCCATTGTTTGGTAACCAAGTCAAAATGGAATCTTAATTTCTTTTCCCATGTTTGGTATAATCATATTGAGAAGTCAGAATGAATTGAAGAAACTACTATATTGACTTAGTTGCCCCTATAAATAACATTCTATACACATCTTGATTTAGACACAATGAATTATTAATAAATAAATAACTTTTTAATAGCATAAAATCACAATAACTTATTAAATGAGAACATAACTTTTTAATAGCATACAATTACAATAGGTGAATACTAACTGTAATGCAATTGTCATAGGTGAATACCAATTGTAACTAAATTAAAATTTTAAATTACATGTATGTTGAATCTTGTGTATTTTTTATACATGTTAAATCCGTCATTTATGCATGTTAAATTCTTTGCCCTTGATTTGCTTCTGAATGGTTTTAAGAACTATTTATAAATAGAAAAATATAATTGTGCCTTAGCAAATAGTCTAGTGGGTTTACTCTTTTTTTTTTTAACTTCATATGAATGTATTTTGGCATGTTATTGTTTATTTGAATTAACAAATGTTATCATACAATCCAATATTGTGAATAAAAAATATATTAAAAATGTCAACTAAATATTTTATTTCAAAGTAAAAAGAAAGAAAAGTCATTAAATAGAATTAAAATTATTCCTAAGTAAAAAAGTAATAGACTTATTAACTAAACTCACAAAATAGTCTTAATATTTCACAAAGTAAATAACAAATTAATATATATGAAAGATAAATAGGTACATAGGAAATAGAGGCATAGAATATAGAAGGGTAATCTTGACTCCTATAATTTAGATATTTTCTGGATAGAGTAGGAATGGCTTTTCCCTAGATTTTTGTAAGGAATGGGATTCCAGGAAAAAGTTGGAATAAGGTTTCTAGGGGGAAATGGCTTTGTAAGGGGAAAGGACCATACTAAATACTAGAATGGAATGAAAAAGTTGGCAAGGTTTTTCCATTCCAGGCCTTTCCAACGTACCAAACGAGGGTAAAGTCTCTTCCTTCCTTTTTTCTCCCTCTTTATTTTTCTTGCAAAAACATTGTTATTCACTTTCTTAAAAGAATTCTTTAGAAATATGTAACTGTGCCTATAAAATAGAGGAATATAACACAATATATATCATTTACCTAATTTGATGTGCAAACCAAAAGAAAAATTACATTGAAATAGAAGAGGCATGCAATGAATGCCCTTAACTTGTAAGGTTTTCTGATTGTGGTAGATCAAAATGTTGCAAGTTTGACAATCGTTTGAATTTGAACGTCATATTTTGTACATCTGATATGCATTCTGTATATTTATTTACCTTAAATATAAGAAATATTAATTCATATCATACCAACGAGAAGATAAAACAATGGTTCTTGCTTTTATTGTAAAAAAAATAATATAAGGAAATATTTGCAGAAGGAAGGGGCCTAAGCTAACATATATTTACATTTGGCCCAAGCTACAATGGGCCTTCGTTTTACAGGATTACAGTTCGTCCAAGCCCATCACTTTGGCAGGTCCGGTCTCTTGTCAGCCCAGGCCAGATTAATCTGCATGATTTGCTTTGGGAATTGAGAGGATGCGTTTTCTCACGACAGAAAAATCTTTGGGAACCATCTTCTCCAACGGTCCCCTCAGTCAGCAGCAATGGCTGCAATTGAAGCAGCAGCATTCTCCATACCCTCCTCTCCCTCTTCCCTCCCATCAACTTCCCCAAAATGCTCTTTACACTTCCTTAAACTTCCCATTTCCACCTGTGCCATTCCTTTTTCCTTGAAATGCCCACTCTATCTCCTCCCTCCACTGCACTCCACAAGAAAACCAAGGCTCCAAATATGCTCTACCTCCACAGTTGAAGAAGTTGTTACAGTGGAAGGAAAAACAGAGCCAATTGAAGAAGAAACAGAGTCAAGCCCACAACCCAATCAGAAAAGAAAGCTTTTTGTGCTAAATTTGCCATGGTCCCTCAAAGTTGCTGATATTAAGAACCTCTTTGCTGAATGTGGCGCTGTCACTGATGTTGAGGTACTTCCATGAGTCTGATATTTCTGTTAAAGAACTTATTTTGGATGATTTTGTAAGAAGTTGAAGAAGTGAATTTAGTTGGTTGTTCTTTTTTTCTTTTTTCTTTTTTTTTTGGGGTCTGAATTTGTAACTGAAGTGAGATTAAATCGTGGGTTTTGTTTGTCCTGCATAATTTGTTAAAGAAGTGATTTTTGAATGGTGGGTCCTGTTTATCACGATGACTATGTTAAAGAAGTCATTTTGAATTGTGTGTACTGTGTTTTCTCGGATGAATTTGTTGAAGAAGCGATTCTGAGTGCTTGTTTTTGTTTTTCTTGGATGTGGCAGATTATAAAGCAGAAAGATGGTAAAAACAGAGGCTTCGCATTTGTCACAATGGCTTCTGGGGAAGAGGCTCAGGCTGCGATTAAGAAATTTGACTCTCATGTGAGTTGTTTTGGAATCTAATTTTTCTGATTATTGTCTATTATCAGTATTTTCTAATGGTTTACTAGATGTATAGCACAATATGTTTGTTATCAGAGCAGAAACGATGAGGAAATAATTGTGATTGAGTGGTGGAATGAGTGTATTTGGGGAAAGTGATGGCTAAGTGTATTAGGACAATTATGTTCACATTTACGTGTCTGACTTCCAATAATGTCAGAAAATGTTTGTTTTGGTTTGTTAGTCAATGATATTTGAATCTTTAAGTGTAATTCTAGCTGCACATAAGATACTCGTCTATAGCTGGATTTTGATGAGTTGTGCCTTTATCTTATTTTCCTGGTTCAAGTAAGAGACTGGTAATGTTTGTCAAAAATTATGTAATGTAAGATATATCTTCAAATCTGCAGCTGTAAACCATCAACATTGCTTTTGTGCTGGCTATCTTTAGGAAACATGCTGATTATTTTTAATCGATAATGATTTTCTTATTGACTATCAGCTATGAATTTTAAATTGTTCTTTCAGTTTTCACTGGAACAATGGCCTTCTGAGCTCTAAAGAAATGAATTCTTATTTATGTCTTTGTGGTTAAATTCCAATATCATCTATATTTTAAATGGCTATGCAAAAATTTTTTAGGAAAAATTACATTGAAAACATCCAACCTAATTCAGAACAACTATTATTTTAGGTAATCTTCCTTTGGTGCTATTTGTCTTTAGTCAATTTGAGTTCTTTGCTTGTGACTTTATGTCAATGAAAAAAGGGATGCATAAAGCGCTATCTTTTAGGGATTTAGTAGCATAATGTACTGTGAGAACATATAGATGTGGGGAAGTCCATGGGAATCCCTTGGTGTCTTAATTTCCTTGAGGAAGATGTACCAGCTGGTACTGGCCTGGGGTTTTTCTTTCTGGCAAGTTCTGCAAGTATTACTCTGGTTGCTAAAGGTGATTCTTCTGTGCTTCAGCAGTAGGTCCCCTTTTTCGTCTGTCCTTCCATTTGAACATGGCAATAAGCATGATTAAACCTTCAGGGAGTAGATTGAAATAAATTGCAAATGAGATTATGTATTTGTAGCAAAAATAGAAGAAATGATCGAGTCTATAAGGATAGGAATTCAAAGAATACGTGCAGACACCCATTCATCTTCTGCAAAATTAATTGTGAGGCTCTAATAGGGTATGATAAAGCCTGTTATTGTGTCTTTGATAAGTGCCAATCACTTAAAGGCTGAAGCTTATGATTGGTGGTGAGCTGCGTTGATGATTTCATCAAAGATCTTCTTCAGAATAGAGAGCAAATTCCTGAGGACTTAAGGTCGCCATCAGAGTGCTTGGTTTCGTTTAGTTGTAATATTTTTGAGCAGGGGCCCTGAAGATATAGTCTTTTACGGGTAGAAAGATTTCTTTGTGTAATTATTTTGTCTTAATTAGTGTTACAAATGAC
Source organism: Gardenia jasminoides (assembly GCA_013103745.1). Classification (NCBI taxonomy): domain Eukaryota; kingdom Viridiplantae; phylum Streptophyta; class Magnoliopsida; order Gentianales; family Rubiaceae; genus Gardenia; species Gardenia jasminoides. The sequence goes on from CM023103.1 coordinate 63,512,865, forward strand.
ACCAAGTGACCTTCAAAGAAGATATATTTGCTTATTGACCTGGAGAAAGACTGAAGGCAAATACACGCCTTTCCCTATTTCATTTGGTGTTTCTGTTTCTGTATATATAAGTGCTCATGAGTTCAAAGAGAAAAAAGATCTATAACAACTTCTGTTCCAGTCTTTCATTTGTGTTGTGTTTTGTGGTACAGGAATTGTCGGGCAGGATTATCAGGGTAGAGCTTGCAAAGAGATTCAAGAAACCCCCCTATTCACCTCCTGAGGTTCCTTCCCGTGGTGAGACCCCCCATAAGCTGTATGCATCCAATCTTGCCTGGAAAGTGAGGTCTAAACACCTGAAAGAATTCTTTTCTGCCTACAGTCCAGTTTCGACCAGGGTCGTTTTTGATAGTCCTTCAGGACGATCTGCTGGGTATGGCTTTGTCTCATTTGCCACGAAGGAGGAAGCAGAGGCTGCAATCTCTTCTTTGGAGGGCAAGGTATCAACAGTAGACTAATTCTGCTTGTATTTGGTTTACTTTCTTTCAACTGACTTGACAATGGGGTTCATGGAATTGTTTGGAGTGGAAACAATTAACCTTTGGTGATAGAATTTTATGCATGTCTACAGCCTTCAAGGAACTCCATCTTCTCTAAACTCATATCAGTTTGTCTTGGTACAATCCTCTGGGAGAGAGTGGGAATGTATCTCAGTAGTTCAAGTTAAGTTAGAAAGATGTTAGAATCAATATCAGGAACACAAGTAATTTGATTATTTGAGGCATTGATTGGGATATCCAAATATTAGAAACTAAAGATCTAAACTAGAGTAGTTTTAAGTATGAATGTGCAGGATTTGGAATGAAGAGTATGATGTACGTAACTAAAGGGGTTACTGATGTAGTTAAGGGTTAGTAGTTTCACTGGTAGATGGTAAGAGTGGATAAAGCGATCATGTCTTCAATGAAGGAATAACAAGTGATATGAGCTTTTAACATGTCAAGTTTGATGATGTTTAAGATACTCAAAATTGGTTTTATCTTTAAGTATTGTTGCACCCTTTTGTGCGTCTCACTGTTCCAGATTTTGTAGACACCCAATAAGATACACTGGAATAACAAGTGGTACTTACTTTCAATGTGACAAGTTGGAGAATGATCAAGACATTCAAACTTGGTTTCATCTTCGAGTATTATTGCACTCTTTTGTACTCACTGCTAAATACTTTTTACATATCCAACAGTCCACAGAAACTCCATGAGTCAATATTTATCGAGCCTACTAAGCCTAGCACCTTCTCTAAACTTTTTACAAGGCTGTCAAAGTACCCGTACAGCCCTACTATATGTATTACATAAGTTGTATATTTGAATGTAGAGTATACCTAAAGGACATTTGGTCCTTCAGTAAATGGCCAATTGACCATCACAAACATATTGTTAGAAAGAACAACTAAGTAATAGATATTAGGAGCATAGAACCTCCTTTTGGGTCTTTGTATTTTGAGAAGCATCAAGTGGAATTAGCATTCTGAAAGATGAAGTCAAAAGGAAGAGGAAACTGATCTTGGATGTATTTCTGATAGTTTTAGTGCTTTAAGTGGGGCCAGGAGTCAAAAAAGGAATGCTAGTGTATATGCTTAGCATTTTATTAGAAGGTTTTGATAAGTCCAACACATGATGAGAATACACATTTTCTATATCATATTTGTGCACAATCTGTGCATCTAATGGCAGAAATTTTTGGGCACATAACTTTTAAAGTGCAGATTGTCGAAATATGAACTTTTAGGATATGCTTTTGGTTCCTGCTTGTCTGATAATAACCCTTATTGAGAGCTCCGCTTACTGGAAATTCTTCATAGAGAAACTCACTAGCTTTGAACATGTCCATTAATTTGTATTAAGGGTTGTACATGTTGTTAATTGTTTATGAAATGGTGTCTTAGTGGAAAATTAGTTTTATTCACGTCTATGCTTCTATTTTATCTTCCTTTGGTAATTTTGTAGTGCTCAGATTACACTTTTATTGCTGCTCTAATCTCCACTTTTATAAGTATATACCTCTGCAACAAATATGATCTATTATTCTTTGGCATGAATTCCTTAATTCTATTTCATACATTAACATATGGTGTTAATTCTCTGTGTTCTACGTGAATTTTTGGCATGAGTTCATTACATTATTTGTCCTTTCCAATTTCCATTTTGTAGGAGCTGTTGGGCAGACCTATAAAATTGAAGTTCAGTCAAAAGAACGATGACAAATCTGAGAATGAATTAGAAGGAACTACTGAGGAACAACCTACAGATCAATAGCCTTCACACTGATTCTGGCTTTGATGATGTTGCCTGTAGATTGAAGAGGAAAATTACAGGAAGTTGATTATATGCTGCATATGACCAATCAGTAGCACCATCATTTACATTTTTGCGTTTTCTTAGATTATATGCTGCTAATACATGAGCTAGCAGTCTCTGTAATGGCTTTTCTCTGTTTACACTATATAGTCTCAGCAATGTAGAAATTGTACAATCATGAATCTTGTGGCAAGTCAATATTAGGCGCATGCTCTTTGTACACAATTTTCATTGTGGGATCTGCATAGCGATTAACTTACTAGCAGTCAGTTAGTAATTAGAAGTTAATAACTAAGTTACAACAAATATATGAGACTTTTCTTGCTTTAGCCTTGGTGAATCCTGGAAGTTCCATTGATATAATATTGTGACGCAATGAGAAGACAGCCAGTGAGTTGACCTTTTTTTTTTTTTTTTTTATAAAATTACATGTGTAAGGACTTCAAATCAACTGTTTAGTTAAAAAGAAACCAATAATGTCAAAATTGCATCTCCGAGCGAGGTGGTAAGTTGAATGATGCCTAAGGTCTTTTTTCTGTGCGATATGCAAAAGACCAAGAAATCAAACATCCCGTTATAATTAAGTTCAAACTCAATCAAGTTTGATTGATTTTTTTTTTTCCGAGGACTTAATAAAGCAAGGTGGAAAATAGTGGAAATGGATATGATACAAGATTCAAGTACAAAATTTGGTTTGTTTTATAAAGATCTATAGAGTTATAATACACGAAATGTACCCCTAGATATTTTTGCAAATGTGACAGTGCATGTAACCCTGTGGGGTGTTTGTGGGGATCATAGATACATGGAGGGAATTAACACTTGCGAGCTGATATCTATCAATCTTATGTTGTTTAGGGATGTGGTGATGAGGGTACTTGAGGTGGACCTTCACCTTCCCCTTGTGGACGAGAATGCAAAAACGCATGAGTAGGGCTTTTGATGAATTTGTTACTTTTGATGTTATCATTTTATTTTTATAATTATATATCAGACTGACACGTATTTTTTTCATTTCATATTCACCATTACCTAGTAAATTTTAGACATATTTTATTCTAATATATGGCATAAAAACAAATATCAAATTCCGACTTCAAAATTTAGAGATTTTGGGTTCACCTAGTTTCTTAATTCCTATCTCTACCCTGCCACCAAAAATTAAAAAAAAATTAAAAAAGAAGAAACGTAAGACCAAAAGTAATAAAGGATCCGAAATCTCAATTTGGGTATTCCTTTTTTTTTCTCGTCTCCAAGGTCATCCATCCATAGAGGCTAAAGAAAAAGAATTTGCAACTCTCTAACATTTGTTGTTGATTGGAACAACCGACATTTTCGTTTGCCTTCTTGATTGAACTGATGAATTTTCTTGCATTTCAGCTGTAAGTTGAAACCGTGGACTTGCAAGTTAATGGATGTGTAATTATTGGGCTTTTGTCGCAAGCGTGAAGGACAATAAATTCAGAAAACTGTACGAAGATAAGCATTTGCTCTTGTGGGTTCTTCTACCTATGTATTTGTTTGTTTATGGATAAACAAAACAGATATGCTCTCGCAAAATCTTGGTGGGATATACATATTGTTTCAAAGAAACTGAAGAAAAAAATCTTTCTAGGAGTCTTTTTATATATGTATATACAAGTCCAATTCGTAAGCATAGGAGCTACCAAAAGAACAAGAAGGGTTGGTCAAGATAAACAGCCACCCTCTCTGTCACAAAAAGTATGGATTAAAACTCCTTTTATTCTTCTTTCTTTTACTTTTAAAATTCACTGGGGTGTGTTTCTGCGTGGGAATGAAGTCATGAACACATTCTTGATTTTAACGCCAATCGTATTCTTGACTGATCTTGATTCCAGTCTCGAGTTGAATACCAAGAAAGATGCCTGACTGACTAGATTACTCCAGCCCATGACATTCTTTTTATGGCTCCTGATTATAAAATTACTGCTTTAACCCCAAAATAAATAAATAAATAAATAACAGATCAGTCACCATGATTCATCCCGAGAAAAGCTAGGTAGCTATGGGTACAGTGCACTTTGACATTCTTAATATTCCATTGAAATCTAAGCTTTATGCTGGATTTGCCCCAATTTGGATCTCAATTGATGAATTGAGTTTGTTATGACTTGGTGTTAATTGCGCGTAGGGTCCCCCTTAATATTCATTATCGAAGAAATGATAGTCCCACATCTTAAAAGTGAGATGACAAAATCATGAATTTTACAAAGAATGAAATATATGCCCTATCTTAACCAACTCATCGCCTGAGGTGAGTCGCTCACCATAAAGCATAGGGCGGCACGTCTGACTGCAGGTTAGGGATCTACACCTGCATTTAAATTTAAAGGTGTGCAATAGTGCATTCCTTTTATTTAAAGATAGGAATCGTGACTTCTAAATTTATTGACCTAGTTGAGTCCCCCTTTGGATAGATTAGAGTAGGAATAAAAATAGTATAACTGCAAATCAAATTAGGGATCTACACCCAGAGTGACATAATTGAGTCTCGCTCTCGATTAGGGATGCAAACGAGTCGAGTTGAGTTAAGTTTTGGCCTTGTTAAATCGAATTCGACTCATTTTTCACCGAACTCGAGCTCCAAAAATAAAAAATAATTATTTTATTTTTTTAAAAAAAATAAATAAAATAATTATTTTTCTTAATAAATAATAAAAATATTAGGGATATATATGTAATTTCACTATTAGAATAAAAAATAAAAATAATATATATATATATATATATATATATTCGAGCCTATTCAAGTCGGCTTGCGAGTTATCGAACCTGAGAGAGTCGAACTCGAACTCGACTCGAACATAAAAACGAGCTGCACGATCGAGCTCGAGTTGAGTTCGAACTCGAGCCATTCACGAACAGTTCGATTCGTTTGCAGCCTTACTCTCGATAAATTAGAGTAGAAATAGAAATTGTATAACTGCAGATCAAGGATCTACCTTGGAGTAGAATTTAAGAGGTATGCTGTAGTGCATTCCCTTAATTTAAAGATAGGAATCACTCCTTCTAACTTCCTTGACCTAGTTGATTCTCACTTTAGATAGAGTAAAAATAGTATACGAGTTGACAATTGACCCAAAGAAAGAAAAAAAGAATATATGCCCTATCTTAAGTGGTGTTTACTCTTCTTCCCATTTATAGGATTCCCTGAACTATAGGCTACGATGCCTCTTGGAAAATGAAGGTGATGAATCATTTGATATATTCAGGATTTTCTATCATATTATATTCCACGTTACATATATCCTCATCTTTTCCAGATATACTACACACGTAGCAATGTAGCATATAGTCATATACCACACACGTAGCATATAGTCATATACCACAATTGTTGTTCTTCCCAGGGAAAATAAACTAGTTTGTCTCCAATTTCCAATAGGGCTGAATAAGATATGCCCCTTTAATCTTTCTCTCTCTTCTATTTTCTTTTTAAAATTTGTTCTGTATTTTTTATCAGCTAGCTCTTATTTGTCTATATATTCATTTTTGGACACATTTGGCCATCCAGCTATCAATGATACTCTTTTTTTTTTTTGGAAAGATAGCTTTGAATGTTTGGATACCCTACTGATCTTTTTTCTCTAGTGTTGCAGCGCTGGGCAGGTTCAAGTCTTGCAGCCGAATATAATTTCAATCCCTGGTTCAGGTACAGATTTTGATGTCTCACATCAATACAATTTGTGTTGCTTCAACTTTCTATTTGTCGGTGAAGATATGGTAAATTGTGTCAATTTCACTTCTTTATCTTTATAAAAGACGACACTGTCTCCCTGTGAATACACATGTAATGTAATATTCATTGAGGTAATTCACTTTGGCTCTACCTGCTAGTGGCCTCTTGAACAATGATATAAAGGAATTGATTACTTTGATGAATTCCCTACCAACATGACCACCTTAGCTCTTTGTCAACAAACCATTATCAGATAAAAAGGGTTAAACAAAAGAATTGATAAAGAAAAGAAGGGAAAAGAAAAGAAAGAGGAAAAGAAAATGGACCATAACCAATCAAAGAATAGGCTTCCTCTGCTTTCTGTCCATGCTGCTTTTGTTGCTTTTCCACCCTCAGCCTTCAGCTCATATCTTCAACTAGTATCCCATCACAGCACTCTCTCTTATTCCTCATACTTGATACTTGCTCTTCAATCCTCTCACTCTTTCCTCAATTTTCACCTCAAATAATGTTATATAATTAAATGTGCCCCCTCCCTCCAAAAACAGTTCTTATCACTGCGCAGATAAACAGACATTTACTTTCGTACTTTGATTATGCTTTTGTCCTGTGATAAACCTTTCAAATACTGTTGCCAAGGCAGATCATTGGTGTTCCATTAGTCACTATTCTCTGATCTTTCTTCCTGTCTTCTGCTCAAGATGGGTTCTATGGCCAGCCCAGAACCTTGGGTTCCTTACACAATCACCAAAGATTGTTCTCAGGGCTTTTGTAGTGTGTACTGCCCACAATGGTGCTACAAGGATTTCCCTCCTCCACCTCCCTTTGTATTCCCTCATGCAAGTGCTGGAATTTGCCTTCCACCTTTTGTTATTGCCATTATAGGCATCTTGGGAAGCGCTTTGCTTCTTGTGACTTACTATGCCATAATTTCCAAGTACTGTAAGAAGAGAGATTCCTCCAGAAGGAGAGAAACTCACTTCCCAACTGTAGAATCAATGGAGAATCAAGGTCCTTCAAACTACGAGCCCTGGCATGTTTCTTCTGGCAATGGTTTAGATGAGGCTCTGATCAAGTCAATTACACTGTTCAAGTACAAGAAAGCAGATGGCCTAATTGAAGGGACAGATTGCTCAGTTTGTCTAAGTGAATTTCAAGATGATGAAAGCTTGAGGCTTTTACCGAATTGCAGCCATGCTTTTCATGTAATGTGCATTGATACTTGGTTCAAATCTCACTCGAATTGTCCATTATGTCGTGCAAACATTTCTTTTGCCAATGCTTCTTCTCCTGCTCAATTGCCTCCTGTGATTGAATCTCCACCAGGCAATGAGTCCACATTGAATAGCAATCATGAGATTGAGAATGTAACTTCTGAAGAAGACTTGGAGATGGGAATTAGAGAAGCAGAATCGCAGATTAACGTTGCTGGAATATCTACCAGACAGGCTACTAATTTGGGCACTTCAGGTGATCTCAGCAGATTAAGTGGCATTACAATTGAAGAATGTGAAAAAATAAGAAGATCAGTGTCTATGGATTGCATAAGTCAGAGGAGATTGTCGATAGCTGACGTTTTGCAGATTGATCAAGATGAAGAAGATCAATCAATGGTAAAGATCACGCTTAGAGATGATGTTGGGACATCAAAGCAACCAAATGTAGATGTGACCAGGTCTAGCAGTAGGAATATAGTGTTGCATTGTGTCTCAAGCCCTGCTATTCTCAGAAAACCATTTTCGAGTGCTAGATTTCTTTTCACACACGGTGGAAGGGAAGGAATGAACTAGTTTCCTTGTGAAATTCTTGGAAAATACATTATCAAGACGAAAAGAAGAAAAGTCATAGAGCAATCAAAGCTCCGATGCTATTATTTTTGTTTTGCGTGTCCTTTAATTTCTGTTTGCTTCGCCAGAGGATGATGTTTTTGCCTTAAATTTTTCAGGCTTCAAGCTCGTCCAAAAAGCAACTAAAGTAAAGAAGTTTGGATGGATTGCACTTGCATGTTTCTCCTCTCTTCTTTCTAATTCCACTTTTAGTTTCAATCTATATTACTTGGCCATTTCTTGGCATTTATTCATTTTCAGATGAAGAAACCAACTCGTTCAGTGTTTTTTATGTTATGTTCTTCATCGGAAGTGCCATAAATTAATGATAGGCAATGTGCATTTGCAACTCCAGTTTGGACTCTTGAATGTTGTGTTTATGGATTGACCACTTTTGATACTATAGCGTTTGAAGACTAGACTTGGGTTCCTTGAACAAAATGAGTACCCATAATTTTTAATAATTCCTGATTAGAAGACTAACTAAAAAGTTACCAGTAAAACTAAATAAATGTTTATTTTGCCTTGAAAAAGATTGTTGTCAAACCGATTAAGTGGCTTTCCCTCTGTGGACTGTTTTGATGAATATTTGGTAATTATAATAATCTAGAAAGAAGATGTCATATACTGGACAAATGAGCATGGCCTCCTCAAAATCATTATAGGAGGCCAAAATTGAGTACAGGGGCTCCTTCGCTTCCAAAAAGGTGTTCTTTACGTTTGAGCTAAGTTACTTAGCCATATCTTCAAAAGAAGAAAAAAAGAGAGGGGAAGAAAAAAAAGAAAAAAGAAAACTAGAATCATGCCCAACATTTTTGACATCATTCCAGGCTGTGACAAGTTTATGTACTATATTATTGAAGCTTCTCCTTTCTACGACAAATGTAAAGAGAAGGATAATAGTGTCCTTCAGATTTGGCCATGTTGCTCCATTGTTAGGTCTGCAAAATTGTGCTTTAAACATTAACTCGCCAAAGCAAAATTTGGCCCTTCTGTCAGAAATAGGTCCTCCCCTGCCCCATCTTCAAGTGCACATAGTACATATGCTGGCTGATCCCATGGAGAATGACTGCCAAACCACGCCTTCATTTACGCACTCGCTGTTTACAAAGTTCATTGAGCTTGCTTGCATGAACTCCTGATATGGTGCAAGAAGAGATTTTTGGCTCCCCTTCTCACAAATGTTCAAGTTGTTGGTTAAGCAAAAGTTTTTTTTTTTTTTTAAATCTAACACGTACTTAAATTACATCTAACCTTTTATGTGAATATATAAAATCATAATTATTGCACTCGTGGCAGTTAGATATTCTCTCGGATTAACTACTAACTAACACCTAAACCCCCTTTTAATGAGCACCCCTTAGCCAACCAAATAAAATAAAAAAAAAGAAAAGGAATGATTGGCTTGTCAAATTAGTGGGTGTTAGCACAAGAAATCACGCAGAAAGAACATAATATTATAGGCAAAAGAATAAGGATAACCACACACAGCTCATTAAACGGAGCACGGAAAGTCTTATCACTTGGATTGGTCACAAATGACCATACGAACTATTGGGCAAAGCAAGAAGATCGGAGATAAATCACAATAAACAAAAGATACACTGGGATTAAGAAAGGCAAGAGGAGGATTTAAAATATTATTCTCTTCATGCTATTTTCCTCAATTATAAAATTCGGATTTCAAGTGCTTAAATAGAAACATATAAACTATGAAAGTTATTCTAATTATATTATCAAAATATGACTCAACCCTACTTTCTAAACCAACTTTGATACCAATTCTTATCTAGCTGCCAAATAACAAATCAACTTCTAAAATAACATATCTCGACATCTCTAATGCCATCATGAGTTTCAATTGCTGTTACAGCCTCTAAATATTATAATTGATGTGCAATTCCAATTTAATTTTTATCTTTATCTTCACTAGTGGATGTTGGGCGTACTTGTACTCCGCACACAATTTAGCTGCTAATCCCGCTTTGATCAAATATCAACCATGGTATACTTCACATCAGCTAATGGCTCCCATCCTTAGACCCCAGAGACAGTCATACTTGTCATTGTCCTTTTACTTTTTTTTTTTTTTTTCAATCATCTGGTTAATATCTTTACCAATTAAGTTGGGTTTGGGAACACAAATTTTTTTCATTACAGAATATTTTTTATTTTTATATTTTTTTTTTTTGGGAGATGTAGACGGATTGGATTCATGTGGACATTCTGAAACTGAAATGGCCTGTATTACTGCAGACTCAATGAGCCCAAACTGGACGTCACAGTCTAGGCCCCGCTAAGACTCCTGTTGGATGAACTATAAAATGCAGTGAGGAAAACCCCGTGAAGACCATTAATGCTAAAAAATCTGCATGCAATTCAGCTATATGTTTCATTCCCCGTGATCCCATAATTAGGCTTCTTAAATCGCCCACCAACCCATCTCTTATTCTGCTACCATTTTCAGTGTTCACCAACTTTTCGCATACCATAAATATCCCATCATTGCAAAAAAGCCCACATTTCTCCCAAGCAAACGTTACATACTCCTCCGGAAATTCCGTCGGTCTTATATGCAACATGTACACAATTCCCTCCCTCAAAATTCATCTGCTGCTGATTTTAGCATGCGTTATTCCTGTAGGCAAGTCCCTGACGGTGACAGTGCCCGATTCCAGCTCCCCATCAGCCCTGGTCGACGGCCCACAAACTGCCTTCATCGTCAACAGCAATGGGGCTCGGACCGACGTCCGCGAGCAAGATGCAGTCTACGACATCATGCGAGCCACCGGCAATGACTGGGCCACCGACATACCGGACATTTGTCGCGGTCGGTGGCACGGGATTGAGTGCATGCCGGACAAGGACAATGTGTACCATGTTGTGTCCCTCTCCTTCGGTGCATTGTCTGATGATACTGCGTTTCCCACCTGCGACCTTACCAAATCCTTCATTTCACCCTCCATAACAAAGCTCCCGCACCTGAGGGCCTTGTTCTTCTATCGTTGTCTCGGGAGTAATCCTCAGCCCATTCCATCATTTTTGGGCCGGCTGGGAAAGAGCCTACAGACTCTAGTCCTAAGGGAGAATGGCCACGTTGGGCCCATCCCCACTGAGCTGGGGAATCTCACCCGTTTGAGAGTGCTTGATCTCCACAAGAATGATTTGAACGGTTCGATACCCGGTTCACTTGGCAGGATCACCGGTCTAAGGTCGTTGGATTTAAGCAGAAACCAACTCAGTGGTCCGATTCCCGACCTAAGCTTCCCTCGGTTGAATGTGCTAGACCTGAACCAAAATCACCTTGTTGGTTCAATTCCCACCCCTCTCATGAACTGCCCTTCTCTGATAAAATTGGACATGAGCCGTAATTGTCTATCCGGTCCAATCCCCGAGTCAATTAGCAGTCTAGGGAACCTAATCCTCTTAGACTTGAGCTACAACAGTCTCTCCGGTCCGCTTCCAGTGTCTCTGAAAGCGTTGAATTTCCTTCAAGCTTTGATACTCGATGGCAACCCGACCATGTCCACCACCATCCCAAGCTGCATATTTGATGGTCTACAGGACTTAATGGCTCTAACATTATCGGAAAACAATTTGCAGGGAATAATACCCGAGTCGCTGGGTCGGTTGAGAAAGATTCGAGTTATCCATCTTGATGGGAATAGTTTGAATGGTTCAATTCCAGCGAGTTTCGGGGACCTGCATGACCTCAGTGAGCTAAGGCTAAACAATAATCTACTAACAGGGCCTGTCCCATTTAACAGAGACATGGTTTGGAGGATGAGAAGAAAGTTGAGGCTCAACAATAACTCGGGTCTATGTTATGATACGAAAAGTGGGCTGGGAGATGATCTTGATACATTGTCTGATTCGGGCATTGGAAAATGTGAGGCAGCCAAATATGGAGAGGTAACGGAAACAGTGCAACATATTTCTACTATTGATGGAACAGAGTTGGGGTCGTTAGGTACCAAATCAGCTGGTAGAGTTCAGCAACCTGCAGTTGCTTGTTTCATGCTGCTACAGCTTGCAAATTTCCTTCTTTTTGCTGTTTATGTAATGTGACACTTTGGAGGGGAAGCCTAGGGAGATGTGTAAAGTTAATACCAGCATTATTAATTATTAAGTATATATCTAAATGTTTCTACGAAATAGCTTTCCACACATCGTAGATTCCAGATTTGATCCCATAGATATATTGTGATATTTCATGTAAGTAGTTTTCCTGGAGGATTTATATCTGAACAGTGCGAATGGGGAATTTGAAGCCAACAACCCCGTAATGTTTCATATCAATTTAACAGGAAAAACAATAATTCTCGACATAGGCTAATACGGCTAACTTTACTCTCCACAATAGTTGTTTTGCCACCAAATTATTATTATTATTTTTTTTTGGTAATTAAAAGTTTGGGTAGGTTCGACTCCGGTCACCATCACGGGCCAAGGCAGGTTTCAGGGACCATAGGTCACTTATAAAGACACTTACAGATTACCCGCCAATATAATCCTCACATCGGTGGCCCATCTTTACCAATTGAACCTACTTGTATTGTCGCCAAATTATGGTCTCTCTCCTAATATCACAGGACTATTGAAATTTTGTAGCGTTCCAAAGCCACATCTTAGCCCAGTGGCAGGAAAAAAAGTAAGATCCCACAAGCTTAATTAAGGGGGAAAGAAAGCTGCAATTGCAGTGTTTATTTTTTTCAGAAACTGTGACAATCAAAGTAGTAATATATTTGCACTTTTAAGATACTCTAAGCAGTATAAATTTGTACTTTTACTCTCTCCACACCCTTCCTATCCCCAATTGTCAGGTCTAAAATTTAAATTTTAAACCTAAGTTTAGGGAGAACCCTAGGGGTCCCTGACCATTAGGCCAATCTCAGTAATTCTATATGCATATCTTGTCAGTTCAAAAGTTAAATACGATGGGAAATACTAGCTTAGCAGCCTACTATGATAAACTATAGCCTTGTTCTCGATTACTTTAGATTTTATAAAATCTAATTATAGAAATTGATTATAGAGAATAATCAAATCAACAAAAGCTACTCTTTAACTGAATATGGATTTTAGCTTTTTTTTGTCATTAATAAATCTATAAATAAAATGCAAAAGCAATCGAGAATATCATGCAAACTGATTATCCAAAATTAGAATCCATAATTAGTTAAAATAATCAATCAAGAACAAACCCTATATCTTTTTCAGACGGTGTCAAGCACTCATCCCAGAAGGTCTAAACGATGAACTTTTAACGATGGATTAGCACAAATCTATAATAATTTTCTTTTTCCTTTCTTGTGAAAGCTGCCAATGAATTTTATGGTCATATCGTATACATCTTACTCTTTCAGGGTGATTTGTTAAAATGATCATACAAAGACAATCATTGAAAGGGCTTAGGACTTACATTGGGCCGAATTAGTTCTCCTCACTTCTAGATCCCGTAGCCCACCACGGACTGGGAAAGCCCGTTCTGAAAATGGAAGGGACATCGGGATCTTGGATTAGTCCTGGATCTTGATGGGCAGAGGTCCAATGATTCCCAGGGAAGTTCCAGCCAACAAACAACTACTTGTTTCTTTTTCTTTTTCCCATTTGCTTGAGGACCTTTGCCTTTTTGTACTCAAGAGTATGGATTTTCCTTTTCCTTGGAGGGAGAATGGAGGAAATGACAATTACCCTCTTGTTCAAAATAAGGAACAAAGACTGGATTAGCATATCTATAATAATTATCTAGTGTGTCGCTAGAATTTGCATATATTTTAAGGATATTCCCAACGAGACATCTAAATTACATCTTATTTATTATTTCCATGCACATAGGCAAACTTTTATACCCTAGGATTTAGATATTTTTCCAAATTAATTTCACATTTGGCAAATAAAGAAGCACCTTAAACTATCTCAAAAAGCGGCCAGAGCCACTCGTCAGCCAAACCATGAGTACAATTTGTTGCAGAAGTACTTGTTAGATTGCTTCTTTGATTAAGCTCAAAATTAGCGAATTTCAAATTTGATAAATTTTTATTTAGTGAAATATGCTATAAAATTCCTTAAACAATTATTTGTGCTGTGTGCCGGTCCTTTTTCATTTTTTTTTGTTTTGCATCTTTAATATTTTTCATCATTGTAGAGATGACAAATAATTGACACTTATTTTTGGCCGAAAAAAGTAATTCTATGCAAACGGTCAAAATTTTCGACTCTATATTTCATACTCATTGATGTGGTAGTAGCAGCAAGAAAGATCTTCTCCTGCGTCTAAACCAAGCTTACGCTCTGGTTCAAAGTAGTAAAGCCTTTGACTGTATGGTTTGAGGAATTACCAAATTCATTGAGTTTTAGGAATTATACACAGAGGTGGCTAGAGGTGATGTATAGTTCATATGTTCTCTAAGCCATGGGTGCTACTTCAATTCTCATCAAAAATTTATTTTTGTTTGATGCTATTAACTTGGTAAGTTGACAGATCCATCAGGTTATTCGTTTGAGTTAGGGATCAAATATAATGATTAGTTGAACATCAGAAACTCTTTGCAGGTGACTGAATAATTATGATATAAATTTCCCTGAGCAGAAAAATGGGGGGAAATAAAAAGAGATTGTATAGAGGATTGACAAAAGTTGACAGTCATCCAATGTCGTACTAAAGGAAAGTTGAATTATTATAATTAAATCATCATATTTTACTCAGTCTAGTTTAACATCTATACAGATGGTTTAGCCGAATTTAGATTGACATGAATTTGTTTATACATACATAGTCACGTAATCAAATTAATTATACTTTCCATAAGGTTCTATTTGAAAGGTTTTAACTTGCTCTATCTCATCCTCTCAAAATATGTGAACCACAAGAATGAGTCAATCTGGCAAACAGGTAACATTTGTTCGGCAAGTCCTGTTAAGGTATGTACAACATTTGTACCAAGTGCAAGTAGTTAGTTTAATTACCGCACAAAGTTAAAGAACAAACCATCGCAGCAACAACAGCAGCAGCAGCAAGAAGAACCTCATCTTGAATCGTGTGAAGGAGAAATGTTCACCTAGTAATCCATTTCGACTAGGCAAACATTGTGCCAAAATAGGAGCTTAGTAGTTACACGAATGGACCATGCAGAGTTGCACAAACATGCATGCGTAGGCTGCGGCCACATCCAAATGATATTCATTTAACTACGAAGCTTGTACTGCATACTACATAATTATTGCAGTAATTTACTGGAAAAGATTGTGGGATTGTTGGGATTTGATCAGTCCTTCATCTCTCTCTTTCCCTCTGCAACCCGATGCCTGGAAGGGGTCCATCAACGTCTCTATCTGTTCCCACAAGATGACATGAACCTTAATGAGGTTACAGATTAATCCAACACTAACCAACAAAACTGAAAGCTAGAGAATCAGCACAATTGCCACTGCCATCGATCCCATAAATTTCTCTCTGTACCATTTTCCTCTTTGCCCTCCTCTTTGTTTTTTTTTTTTTTTTGGTTTTATTTTGAACGAGAGCTGCAACATCGGATACCGTAACATATAACATGCATGGCGGTGGTTTAAACATGTCACGGTTTACTCGAACAGAGACAGCGAAATATCACCATTGAAAGAAACATACACAAATGCTGATCTATTAGGGTCACGAAAACTTGGATTAGATTTACATGAATTAACTTAAGGTGAGGTGTACAAATGATAGAGAGCTAATTGAGGTGTACAAAAATGCTGATCTATTCCTTTTTTCTTTTTTTCTTTCTTTAAATGACAAGAATTAACAGTAGAACTCTACCTACATTTTGGTGGTTTGAACCCGGAATTTATTATCAGTTAAGTTATACTTTGTCGACACATACATATGCTGTATGTTCATGTTACCTGTAGATCACTACGTAAATACAAGATGTACATTTTTGCTTACATTATCAAAAGATTCTGAGAAGATGTGATGCACACGTAAAATGAAATAAGTGTACAGTGGGCTGTATAAAGTTTTACTAGATTGTGCTTAGGCCGTCAAACAAGTTGGAGCTTCAAGCTTCTGATCCTACATACGCAACCGTATCCACAATGGCGCGCACACAAACAAAAACAAAAAGCAGACTGAAGAGAGAGAGAGATGCTTACCCCCCGGCGCCCGCAATGGCTCAATCTAGTTCCGATGGCTAGAAAAATGGACCACACAAACACACACTCACATAGTAGTATAAACCAACAGCGGCTGTTGATTTATCATCTTTTTGCTGTAATGGTACAGGCTAGACACCTTTTACTCTGGTGTCTCTTGGCTTTTGTTTGCAATAATTCACAGAAAATAGTTGCTCAGGAATTTTTTTGGGTAGAAACTGAACTTGACCTATCATATATACATGCATACAAGCTACTCCCTAGGTCCACTGGCTAGATGTAATCATGTGTGTTTTGGTGAAACATTAGGTAAAAGCTGTTAGTTAACATGGACTTCACAATAGCTATATCTGGTAATTTTGCAGTGGGAATTCTTTTTTCTTTTTTCTTTCTTTTCTTTTTTCTTTGGTAATAGTTTTGCAGTTGGAATGGCGTAGAGAAACACATTTTGAAGTTCCAAAGGACGCTGTCCATATATATATATATATATATATATATATATATATATATATATATATATGTGATTATTAGTTTTAAGCTAAAGCTTTGCATTACGAAATAACATGGCGCTTCACAAGCTCTTTTGCTTGGATTCATGCACTACTTTATCTATCGATTATAATCCCGTAAACAACCTAAGTATTTTTTTTTTCTGATTTACGTTTTTTTAGGGGGTAATGAGTTAATTAATTACTTGAATTCTAGAGAAAAGATTTTGTTTAAAATTACCTAAAAAAAAGAAAAGATTTTTCTAAAATTAGTTGTTAAACCAAGTCTTTATAAGATTTAGTATCTGTTATCTTTTCTGTCTCACTCAATCTCATAGTGATAAGCGCAAAATCTAAGGCCCTAAGTCATTGAAGCATCAAGGTACTCAAATTTGGCTTGATAAAGTACATTTTAAAGCCTTAACATCTAACTATGCCAAACTTAAAAATTCATTTCAAAATTATTAAGAATTACAAATAAACTTCAACATAATTAGTATTTTTTGCCTAATGGTAGCGATGATACCGCACCATTTTTTTACTGACACTCCGTAATTTTTTATATGTTCAAAAATTGTCAAGAATGACCCTTTAATCTTATATGTCATCATTTGAGAACTGGTTTAGACATATTTTCTTAACAGCAAAATCAGAGAAATTAAAATAATTTGGACAGCATAATAATATATCACTAGGAGTCTATTTGGTATTGTGGTGCTTTTGCCGAAGAGGTACTTATGGGTGATTTAACACACTTGAGAGGTATCCTGGTAATCATTATTTACTAGATTTAGAAGCATAACTTTTGGTCTTTAAAGCACATCTATTTCAAAACTAACGCTTTAAGGATACCCTTATATTTTTACAAATAAAAATAACTTTCAACCACTTTATCATAACTTCAAATTGGATAATGAGATAAGCGTATATCAAAAACTTAAAAATACAAATTATGTAACACAAACAACACTTATGCAAGTGTATATCCAGATAATATAACCAAACACAGAAAAAATACTTTCACCAAAAAGTTTATTAAAGAAAATGCATATTGATAGTCATCGTACTCCCAAATTGGCACCTTATAGGATATTGGTAACCTCATTGGTCATTTTTTCCTTTAGTTTTGAATATTGATATCTAAAAACATCTATCTAACATAATAATGAATAGGGCAGCGTGACAGTTAATTTCATTATTTTCATGATGCTAAAATAAAATCCTTTATTACATAACATATATAAACTAAAATATCTATCTGAATAGACATTTGTTCTATAAATTCTTAAAACATGCATAGTTCAGTAACATTGATATACTCTGAGTTAAATATACGAATATGTATACCTAACTAATCAAGTGCTGCAAACGAGTGAACGTAACGTCCCCGAAATAACAACAGTTGAAAAGCAAATGGTCTTCAAATTTTTATCTCTCAAAGATTTTGAGGGTTATTATAAACATCTTGCATCATGTTTAAAGCATTTTCATGGTGCCTCAGCACCTTCTGGCGTATGCAAAAATATCAACAAATTAAGAAGTTAAGAATTAATAATTATCCCCTTTGGATGTCTATTTTTTGAAAAAAAATATACTATAGTGATCTGACGTATGTGAGATAAATAGATAATTGAAAAATATTTTCATGGAAAATGTGAAAAGTTTTTTGGGAAAAATAGCAATCCAAACAAGTATATTTTATGGTCGGATACATACAAGAAATAATATTTTGATAAAATTTTCTTTTCATAGTAAATTAGGATTGTGTAGTTACAAATTTTTTGACAGCAATAGCATTCCAACTTTTCATTTCAAAAGATGAAAAGCCTACGTATTTCCCTTTTTTGCCTATTATGAACTGAGCTCCTTGCTACAACAAGGACACCAAAAGTCTTTAGAAAGAGCGGAACCTTATTAGTCTTGGTGATCGGTCAGGGATACCTTTTATATTTTTGTGCCAGAACAAAGAATCTAAATATTCAGTCAAACTAATTTCTTCCCCAGAAAAGTATATTCTGACTTAATTCGCTGTTAAATCAAGACAAAGCAAAACGTCCTCAGCCTAATCCACTAAATAAATATTCTATGCCATGATCTTTTTCTTCACATTTATCTCATAGTCATAGTCTTGCCAAATGTTTTTTTTTTTTTTTGCGTAAACCAGAACGAAACAGGAAAAAAAAAATCTTAGTGGAGCTAATAATATGTATATCCTTTGGGACCTTGCTGAAAAATCTGTTTACTAGAATCCAGCTGAAAATCGAAAAGATCAATTTTTTTTTTTTGGGGTCATAGAAACCTAGAATGACAGAGGAAGAAAAAGAAATGCAAAGAAGAAAAAGAAAATAGTTCACTTATTGCAGTTGAAAACCCCCAAAAAAAAAAAAAAAACCACTATTGAATTGTACTAGCGACAGCCATAGCAAAATTATAAGCTTTCATACATACAAAGGCCATTAAAAAAATTAAAAAAAAAAACTATGCACTAAAATATTCATGATTCAGCTACAACTAAACATGTACCGATTCCCCTAGCTAGGCTTGACAACACAGTGTAGCTTCCTCCTCAATAATTCTAAGTATGTGATGAACTGCACCAGCTATGTCATCTGCTGAATTTAGTAAACAACCTTCTTCCACCTGTAACATGATAAAGGCCAAAATTTAGCCCCCAAAATACACTTTCATTATTGCCTAAATTGTTAAAAAAAAGAAAATTCACTCAAAGGTCCAAAAATTTGAGGATACCGTTTCTTATGACCATCAATGACCCCTTATGGATACCATTGGACAAAGACTACTGGAATGCCCAATATACCCAAAGAACTAAGTTCAACTTGTCTATTCTATAGAACCGCTAATGGTCCATGATTTCTTCGAATAGTAGCTGTAGCATGTGTAAACTTTAAAGTGGTAGCTCGCATTCTCTAGTCATTTTCTGTAACAAATGTTCGTCGATATCCACGAATGTAACGTACTGAAATAGATGCCATTTTATTTTAGGACTCATTCTCCAGAATTAGGTAAGGGTTGATAACGGTGTCCTGGACAGCAACACTAGCACGTTACCAACCATTGCCTGAAATGAACAAGAATAGACAAGTACCATATGTTAACGTACCTTAGCACTGATAGAGTATAGGACCAAGGGGTCCAAAGTTGTGATATTTAGGTGAAGGATGGTGAGGTACAGCGATTGAAGGCCAGTAACCATTTTGGAGAGCTGTCTAACTCTTCTTCTTGAAAGGATTCTAACGTTTGCATGAGTTTCAATCAAAGTGACTTCAATGTCTGCAATTGCTGCCTTGCTCTTGGATGTGTACTTGTTTGGCAATGGGGCTGAGCATGTGTACTGAGGGTAAGCGAAAAATTGAGCAAAAGGGGTTGGAGCTGGAGGAAAACACTTGTTCCCGGTGGCAGTGGCTGCGGCCATGGTGGTGGTGGTGGTTGTTTTGTCATTTGCTCCTCCATGTTGCTGTAATAGCAAGAACTTTTGTGCTTCAAGGGATTGCAAGTGATGCTCAAGCTCCTTCACAAATTCTATAGCACCACCAACTATAGAGGCCTGGTCACCCTGCAAAAAACAATCTTTTCTTATATTTAATCTTGTGATTATTAAAGTGAATAAGTTGAATCTTTTCTAGTAGCATGAACAGCCTTTAGAAGGAAGGAAAAGAAGAAGAAGAAGAAGAAGTGGCATGCACAGAACAGTGAAATTTCTTATTTGGAGATCTGAAAGAAGCTTGCATCCATCATTTTTATTGTGTCTGGTCTTAACTTTTACCTGGACAAGAAAAGTACATACATGAATGGACAAAATTAAAAAGAAAAAAAATCTAATAACAACCAAACGACCATAGTGGTCAGGATTGCCATTTTCAAATCATAGAAAACCAGCCATAAAATTTGGCTTTCTCATGTATCAAAGGCACCCGCTTAAGAACCTGTCTTATTCTGCATTGCAAATACATGAATTTTGAACCCCGTGCTGCAATGGGAATCTTCACAGACACAAAAACAAGAATGAGGAAGAATATTTTGTTTTGTAGCAATCATGTTAGTAATGGTAGTACTAAGAAAGTCAACATAAAAAAGCATAACCTGTCAAGAAATAATAAATGCATGCCTCAATTAGAAGTTGAAAATTAAAATTAAACCTCAGCAATTAATTGGTAACCGTTCAAATGGCCAAAAAAAAAAAGAGGGAATCTCATCTCATCTTACCTTTGATTAACAAAATCAATTACCTCGTCAACAGAGATTCCAATTCCCAATTTATAAACCTCACAAAAACCTAAAAAAATATGGAGTCATTTATTTAGAGGAGAATGAAGAAGAGAAAAAAAAAAATTATACCCTTTGAACATAAGACTCTGGCATGAGAGAACGCAAGACAGCAAGATGTTCATTCATTTGTTTACGACGGTTTCTTTCAACAGCAATGTGAGTCATCCTCTGAGTCTCAGCTTCCTCTTTATTCTTGCAAACTCTTTGCCTTCTCCTCCTCTTCTTCCTACCTTGCACCGCCAAACTATTCTGCTGCCTTTGCGGCGGCATGGGAGGCGGCGGAGGCGGAGGCGGCATGCAAGAACAACTTTCTAAACCCCCACCAGCTTCAGCACCGCCACAATTATCAGTTCTCAGCCCACCATTGTCCAGCAAGAAGTTGGTAGAATTCTCATGACAAGAATTATTGCTGTCGTTGCTGCTAAAAGGGGTGGCGGAAATGGTATCATAGATGATGAAATTCAGGAGTTCATTGGAGGAAAGAGCTTCTAGAGCCATCATCCCTCTTCTGCACTCGACCCCAATGTTGTTGTTGCTTTTGTGGGCAGATGATGAAAAGATTACTCGAAACCCTCGAGTATCCCAATACTTCTCCTACTGCTAATGCTACTATTTTGACTACAGGAGTTGTTATTATTATTATTAAAAAGACATCATATCATTCCATTTTATAGCAAAAGCAAAAACCCTCTTTGAGTTACAAACTTACAATGACTTATGACTTCTACTGTTTGAGAGTTGAGAGAGAGAGAGAGAGAGATTTAGAGGAGACTTCCTTTCTCCTTCTCACTCACTTTTTGGGATGCAGAAAAGAGCTCAAAAAGCACACGTAAGACTTGAGCAGTAACCTCTCACGTGCATGTGTGAGATTATTTATAATGGACGGATCCTTCTTTGCCTTTTCATTCTGCTCTTTTCTTTTTTCTTTTTTTTTAAATTCATAACCCTAAAGGGATAGATAGAAAAGCCAGGAGATATACACAATTACGCCTGTACACAGTGGGGTTATAAGTCGCTTCTAACTAGGAGTGTTTGGGGCTCGGGGCTTAGATATCAGATCGGTGAACTAAAATGCTGACCTGATTTGTAGAAATCGGATGATCCATTTTGTGATCCGCATTCCGATCCAAAATGCATAATGTGGATTCATAGATATCCGTGTTCTGCGGATCAAATCAATCGGATATCTGATTCGTATCTGATTTTTAAAATTTCTTAAAAATTCATAAAATATAAAGATAAAATGAAATTTAAATGTATTAGAGTTTCAAAAATATCATGAGTTTTTAGTTATTAAAAAAAGATTCTTTGGTCGAAATTAATCTTTTTTTTTTGTTTGCAACATAAAGTGACTTTCATATTTTTTTTTTCTTATTTTGACTCAAAACAAATAAGATTCAATATTTCATCTATAATTTTTTATCCACAAATTATCTAACAATATGTTTAAAAACTTAACACCATATGTAAAGAAAGCCTATTTTTGAAAGAGAATGATATAGATACAAAAATAAGAAAAAAGAGATAAAACTATTATAAATTAATAGATTTAATGTATAAAAAATTCTTTAAAAAAATACTGTGCGAATTGGATTAGATATCTGAGAATAATAAAAAGTAATGTCAGAAATCCGATTCGCATATAATCTGATGGATTGAATATCCACTAATTCGGGTTGGATTCAGATCGGATCACCAATTCTTTCCGATTACCAAGTCAAGATGCACACCCGGAGTTGTACCAGAATGTTCATTAACACGATTCTTGTATTGACAGCTGAATTTGGATATACGATGCAAAATTTTTATTTATCAAAAAAATTAAATAATAGATGAGGAAAATGATCCAATTGTTTCATGGATGCTGTCAAAACATACTGCCACGGTGTCTGCAACTGAGGAGTGTGGGTGTGGGGGGACCCAAATCTATGTAGAAATATGCATAAAAACAAGAGAACAAGCTGTACAAAAGCTACCCTTCACGTTCAAATATTTTATTTGAGTTTGGGTTGGGATTTGCAAGAAATGACTGGTGCACCGCTCGCGACACATTCACACACCCTAGAAATTTGAGTATTATGTGATTTTGTCTGTGAAGAACAGGCTAATTGCAGTTGTAGTCCACTCTCCTTTTGTGTTTCAGCCTAGTCCCATTTTTACTTGGTATGTCGGATTGAGTCCCTTAGTTCTCTTTTATTTGTTTTAAAGTGTCCTAATGTGAGCATTTGAAAAGTGGTTAACCAAAGAGCATCAATATTAGGTTGATATTAGATGAAACTCTGCTAAAAAGAAATTAACATTAACAATGAAAAAATAGCATTTTCCCTACATTTTGTTTATGGGCATAGTACCTTTAACATGTAAGGCAGTAATTAGAGAGAAGGAAAAGTGCTAGGATATTTGACATTATTAAAGCACTGATTAGACAACATTTGTCTAAAACAGAAGAAAAACAGGGGATTGACGATGATGTCCTGTCACAAGAACTTGTTTAAGTTAAAAAAAATTTAAGTTAGAATCTTAACAATTGTACCAGTAAGTAAGAACTATAATTTACATTTTTATGATGTATCATAAAAATTCATAAGTACACTCTTTAAACAAAGTACAATTATATCAACCGCTATCGCGAGTTAGGATCATCACTTGTGCCTTAACAATAGCTGAAATTGTAGAGAAGTAAATGTAGAAGACCAAATACTCGAGGGATCGAGTGAGATTGATTGCAAATATAATGACTAGAGATGTAATTTTTCGTATACTACAGGAAGTACTGCAAAGTATGTGTCTAAAAAATGTTTGCAGATTACATTCACCACCGATAGTCAACAAAGTTAATGCTTAAACAATTCAACCTTATCATTGAGAGCCATTTTTTTTTTTTGGGAAATAAGATGCTAAAATTAAATTAGGAAGGAAAGTTAACAATCTGAAACAAAGAAAAGCCTCTACAATCATCTTCTAAAAGTTTCAAAATGCAAGAAGGAGCTACATCAAAAAATATAACATCTTGTTCCTGTTTTGCTCCCATCTTTGTCAAAAGGTCAGCACATCTGTTGGTTTCTCTGAAAATGTGCTCAAATGAGTAGTCTGCCAAGCTCAGTATTGAGAGCCATTTCTATGCTTCATATATAAGATCAGATGGTGAATGTTATCTACTTGAAGAGGGGATTGTAAAATAATGGACTACACACAATGCCTATCACTCCATCAATATCCCTTCCCCACCCCATTTCCGCCGTGTTGTTCTTTTGGGAGGACGTTGGAAAGGGCTTTAGCCCTTATTCGAAACGTGGGCATCCACACAGGAAGGGCAATGTCACGTCCATTCTTTGACCTGTTACTAACAAACATGGGAAAGGACCGAGTGGAAGTATTGCAATATAGAAAACTGAAACAATTACAGGGAAGTTGGATCTTTTTGTTTTTTGTTTTTTTTTTTAGCCATTAAGTTGTTGATAGAGGATATGAAAATGAAATAGTTTACCCCACTTGGTAATAAAGTGAAGAAGATCATTAGTGACATTAACATATTCGATTTTACCATCATTTCAGCCAAGAATCTTCCAGTCTGCACGATATATCAAACTTCCAAACTATGCATGATTACTGACTTGAAGTTCCGTGTGTGATGATTGATGTACAAGGAGAGCCATTTATGGTTGATTCTGTGCGCTTTATCTTCAATAAAGCTGCCTTAAAAAGAAATTAGTGAAGGCTTGCTTCAATTATGAAGAAACAAAAGCCATAATTAAGGGAGATAATAGTAGCTACGAGAATATGGTACGTAACGGGCTAAGTAGCGGATTCTGAAGGGTTGAATTCTTACAAAAAGTGAAGGGTCAAATTTTATAACTGAACCTGCTCTATAGAGACGAGAAACATAGCCATTGTTTTGGTTCCTTGTAACAATATGCTTTCGTCCTTTCGAGATGTGCAGTCCTCAGTTTGGTCCCAGACATGCAAATTCACCAGCCCACAGATTTATGTATTTATTCATTTATTTACTTGGTCTGAGAGAAATTTCAAACCTACAAGAGCCAAAGGAAAAGATAAAATTTGAAATCGAAACATGAATCTCATGGTCACTTGACTCGTATATAAACCGACTGAACCAGTTCTTTGGATAACTGTGATTTATTTGCATGAATATGATGTGGGTTATTTTGCAAAGCACTCTGCTAGGCTATAGTAAAGCGACCAGCATACCATCCATCCCCCATTAAACGACAACAAGAAGTACTATAACAAGAAAACCTTAGTTAACCATTAGCCTGCTGTCCAGATCCTAGAATGCAATCATAGGTTCTTAGCTATTGATGCTTGCGGACTACTGTGTTTATTCAATCGGTTAAGAATGCTCAAGAAAAAGTTAGGTCTTGGGTACCCAACCATCTTAACAAGATTGGTTCACGCTGTTGAGTTCTCTCTTCTACATTTCATTTTCTTTTTCAGACCCAATCACCGGGCGTGGCACACTGAGTCTGTTGTTTTGGTTGCCGGTTTGGGTTGCCTTTTTTTTTTTTTTTTTTTTTAAGATGTGATGTATGTTAGAAAACAAAAAAGTGATTGAAAATTATATTGAAAGAACGTTTCCCAAAATTTTTTTTTTTTGGCAAAATTTGCAGTCCGAACTTTTTTGGATGAAACCAAAAAAAGTTAGATGTGTATCCAAATGCAGCAATATTTTCCCAAGTCTAGTTAAATCTTCTTGTTGTATTAAGGATGATCTAATTTTTACCGATCAAAGCACTCCCAACAGGATTCTCAAATCCAACTTCGAAAAGTAGGACTTTGGATTAATGTATTTTAGTTCCCGTGTAACAATTTAGATCCCAATCTCTTCTGCTATAAAAAGCTCGTCAGGATTAACCCCATTTGCATTTCACTTCAAATTTTAATTAATCCTTATATTAGATCCCGAGATTCTCATGAAAGTTTCTTTAGGGCTCATTTTGTTAAGCAACTTCAAAAAAAAAAAAAAAAAAAAAGTGGGACATGTACATTTTAATTAAAAGAGATCTGCTATCAAAATCAGTTCATACTCTCTATGCATTTTCGTAACGTGGTTTCTGCATCTTTGAAATGTTGACAACTTTGTATCTGAACAAAATGGAACTAACATACGCGTATAAACATTCACGCAAAAGATAGAAAGTAGTTTAAGTCCAATCTAAGCTAGGACTAGAGCTCCACATGCAAGAAAGATTTATACCCTTACCCAAAAAAAAAAAAAAGAAAGAAAGAAAGATTTATAATTCTAGTGAAATCATCATGTCGTATTACCAAATTAAGTAGAATTCCTACTAGTGACTGTACAAGGAACGAGCACAAAAATATACAGCAAATTTGCAACAATCAACCCCAAAAGTTCTTAGTCACATCTTATCAGACCTAATCAAAAAGTTAATCAAAGCCCAAGTTGCCCAAATGGACATAGCCGGACAGGGCAAATAAGCAACGTTGTCAGTATGAGAAGGGAAACAAAGCAGAAACACTGGGAACTGTAGCCTTATCTGGAGATGAGGACTCATGAGAGAGAAAGAGAGAGAGAGGTTTGGTTGGACCACGGTCCAACCTGTCAGAGACTCTGCAGGGGAATCCATGTGACGACCAGCCTCCCCTCGGAAAGTACATATTTACCAATCATCCACAAATATATATATATATATTCAACATCTAAGTTAAAACTCTCTTTAAAATTTGCTTTTGACCCAAGAATAGAAGGGATACATATTGGCCAATGGCTTTTTAGGTTTCGGCTCAGGCTTTAGCTTCCTTTCACTTTTTACTCTACTATCTAGTAGCACTACACTCTAGTACTGCTCAGTGACTTGTGGGTACGGATAAAATTCAATCTAGCATTGTAGCCATGCACAAACAATGTTAAGAGAGAAAAGAACGTATAGCCCAACTCTACGAGTTGAACGCGTACACAAAACCCTTTTTAGGCGAATGACACTTGAGCTTATGCAATGAGCAATTCAGCATGCAGGCATGTGAACTTCATTATGTGGAACCCCTTTTTCTATTCCTTTTGAAAAGCTAGGCAACTTTGTTGATGGGTTGTTGGACACAATTGTGTCTGAAATCCCAATCATTTTAAGTCCATTCAAGCCGAAGGGAACTCCTTCAGAAGCAAAATTTTTGTATAACAACAATTGTGACTGCTTTTATCGATATGGAAGTGTCATGGTAGAGATAAACAAGCAAACTACAACTTTAAAAGTTCAATTGTGGCCTAAAAAGCAGTTCAGATTCAATTACCAAAGCAGAAGCGAAGCGAGGCCCTCTACCAAAATTTCAACTTGACGCCAAAGAAGTATGCACATCCAACGAAAGCACACAAAGTAAATTCATAGAGAAGCAGGATAGCAAGGGCAGTGGCTGGTGAAACCAAGAGCGTGTCAATGGACAAGTTCACTAACCCCGTCAGCACATTAGCCTGCATCATAAAGGCAATTTTCATTCCCTTGCGTCCAGTGGAACTGTAGAAAGGCACGAAATATCTATTATCAAAGAAAGATGAAATCTGAAAGCTCTGCTCACCAGAAGAAAAGATGCCAATAGGTTCTGATTAAATGCTTCTTCCAGAATGGAAATTCTATTTCCAGGTATATAATCAGAAAGTGTTAGTATGGCTAGTACCTGAAAGTTTGTAACAAACATCATTAATATGTATCTTGTTCAAGGAGAGGTGCAATAACAAGCCTTAAGATGCCAAACAAGACATAAAGATTTAAAAGCAGAAGGATAGCAACAGAAATATCTGTGTGTATATGTGTACAGGCACACACACGAACACATAAAACATGGAAATGTTTACAACAAACAAGTGATTCTAACCATATCCATTTCCCTCCAGTTACCCCCGGAACTTCTTCCATCCCACACTTCAAAGAACAAAATATGCTCACGCAGTCCTCAAAGCTAACAAAAATAGAACATTATGGCCAAATAAAAGCAACCTGCAGGAGCAAGCTCCACAGAAATCAATAGCATGTCATTCCACATGATTCATTATCAGGCAAAACCAATTGTCCAGACTATGTAGGTATAGTGAATTCAGAGTTAAAGTGGTCCAAATCAAAAGAACTCCAACATCTATACAAGAAAAAGAAGCTACAACACATCGAGCAATTGACCATCAATTGGCTTAATAAAATCGAATAAGATTATCAAATAATGATGAAACAAACCCTAATTTTACTTAAAGGTCAGTAGCACAGTTTCCAGTTTGACAACCTCGACTTGTGACTAAACAGAAATATATATCCCAGGCTCTCATTTGCTCACTAAAAGTCCCCCTCCAGCCTGCCATACTGTAAATTACCACCTCAGCAAATAGTATTATTTCCAAACCTAATTCAGTCACAGCATTGATTGCTCTTATATATCAAATAGCCATGAGAACACTTCAATTAACTTTATATATATATATATATATATATATATATATATTATTACATGTTTAGCTGAAAGAAGCTCGCCTATTATTTTTGCTGCACTGCATATCCAATTCTAAACACAAATTAAAGTTGTTTATTACTAAGGGCAAAATGGATACACTCCAATGTCCAGGTGATCTAACTCAAGCATCACATAATGTTTGAGGTTGCAGGCATATCATGGATTGACAGAGCAAAAAAGCAAGTGCAGGGCAGGAACATGGTATTGAAGGAAGTCTTGTGTTCTTCAGAAAATCACAGAAGTAATAGGTTTTTGAAAATTTCAGGAGTTCAGATTGACTAATAGCAAAGGCAAACTTGAGGAGTTCAAATAAAGAAAAGGAGTGCCTTCAACAATTATCTTAAAGCACCTTCGACACTCTTATGATTTTGCATATAAATCTTCCGTGTTCCATTTGCAATTCATACAGGTACCCTATAATCTCCAGAACAATCTTACATTTGCAAAGCAAGGGCATCTCACAACCATATCCGCACACAACATAATCATGATTTCCTCTCTCCATACAGTCTTCACCCTTTCCTTACCCTTGCTAACCCTTTACAACATCAAGGAATACAACAGATGAAAGCATTACTTACTGTTGGTACGGACATTCACTCCAGGTTTGCTGTGGTTCTTCTCATAAATTTTCCTTTTACGGTTTAGAGTTTTACAGAGTAAGCAACATAGAATCTATAAGTAATTAACAGCAGTAGAGCCCCTAAGCTGAACATGCTATAAAACTTTACATATTATAACCTAGAGGCTACCCAAATGATCTTTTGTATCAAAGATAATATTTTGCAAATTACCAAAAGCTTTGGGCAGATGACAAATATCAGCTATTCAACAGGCTGAAACAGCAGACCCTATTGTTGATCATGCACATGACAGGCCAATGAAAAGTTGGTCATCTGAGTATTTAAACAAACTGCTACTCATGACTCACCTATCATCTGAAAAGATCACGAAAATGAACTTTACCTGTAGATTTAGAGCCAATACCAAAGCAACATACGCCAGGTTGCACTGCAGAAAGTTCTCTCGTTATCTTCTTTAAAAAAATGAATGCATAAAGCAAGTTCCACTTTCAAAAATTACTGAATATAAAACAACTTAACTTGCTGTTAGTTAAAGAGCTCTTAAGTTCTTACATAATAACATCAGCAAGATGTCTTACCATTCTGCGCGAGACTCTCTCCACATGCCAATCTAGATATAAAGTCAACAACCTACAATTTCAAGAGGGTTAGAAACTGCCTCGTTATTGAAACAACCATAAAATGGGTTGATGGATTTCATAAGACAACTAGCTTCAGAAATCAAAGTATACCAGAAGCAAATACAAAGCACCCAAACTATAATGTTTCCCCCCTTATTGGCACTTCTCATAACCTCGCCATGATTCCCAAATAAAAGAAGGCTGCCCAATTGTACACCAACAAGATAAATGCCCCAATATCCTGACAGGCAAACGAATCAATTCAGTAAAATATGAAATATAAACGAGTGCATGTTACAAGTACAGAGTACTAGTGCTCATTAAAAGGTAATGATAACAGGCTTCATATAGCCATTAAACTTTCTATATGCAATTGAATGATTTGACCTCAAATGGTGTTATATGATTTACTGTCTTCTGAGAATCAAAGTATTCAGCAACAAACATTACTAGCTGCAGATAATAAGATTGACATTAAAGTTCCAGTAAATAACGTAAATAAATTCCTGTTGCCGCCTCAAGTAGCAAAAAGTCATTGTTTAATTTATTTTAATCTGCATCAAACATAATTTATCATCAACTCAATTATTCAAAAGTATCATATCAATTTACCTTTTGTAGCTGTGTGTCTTGTCTGTAAATATTCTTCAAGAAGTACACGCTAGATGCAAACTACATTTATCATTCCTCATTCAGTTGCAATAAATTCTCTAATCTACCATTAGATGCAATGACATTATTCACAATGTAGCTTAAGAACTTTCTGGCAAGCATCAAATGTTGATGATAACAGATTTGATTATTATACTTAACAGATCAGGATCAAATACCAAGATGCAGAGCAATGGTGCTATATTTGCCTGGTAGAATGTATTATCCATTCAGTTTAGAACTGGAGATATAGGACATGTATAAACACGTCATTTTTTCCCGCATCATACTTTTTGCTACATATTCGAAGAAGAAACTCTGGATACAAGCAATTTGAGGATGATTGTCCACGGTCCCAGTTTGTATTCCCATGATTTACAAATATTTTATTTGTATTCTTAAGGTGATTGCGCAATCAAATGTAGTAAACACAACAAAAATGGCAAGCCCAATGGTCAAAGACAGAAATAATGAGGAGTAGTACACACATAAAGATGGTATAAAATATAGTACAGCTTAAGTTTTGGAGTTTCTCACCAATTATGCTAAATATCCCTTCCTTGTTTTGACTTATAATGTCTGCCCCTCTTTCATCAGAGAGCAAGTACTCATTTAGCCCATGCAACAGAAAGAATTGATATCCTACAATAACATAATAATTCAGCCCAATGTCAACCAAAAAGCCAATACTCTTCTTGAGTCATATGTAAAAGAACTGAAAGTGAGAAAAATGAATCTTACCCACTAAAACAAAGAAACCCAGAAGCCCACAGTATCTTGAAGGAACATTTATCATTGATGTCAGGATTGAAACACCAGCAAGTGTAAAAAAGAAATTCCAGTGCACTCCGTATTCCCCAACATGAACCTGAGAGGAGAAAGATAAAAATGTTCTTCTACATCATCTATTAGTTATCAATCATGGATAGAAAACCTCAGAATACAAGGATAAACTAGAGCTGATAGTATGACAATGAGGAACTATAACTATCCCGCTCATAGTAAAAAGGGGATTCAAATACAAGCCGAAAATGAGCACTTTCTAACCCACTTCGAAGCCCCCTATCCCAGTTACCACGTAGCAAGTAGACATTCAAAAATAAGTACACAACAGATGAGACCAAAATCAGTTAAAGGACACAAAGTTGCATCAGAAGTTGGAAACCTCCAAAAGGATTCAATTCTTTGATTATTAATTTGCTGATTTTGAGATAATATACATAAAATACAGTTATACGAGCATTTACATATATTATAGAAGATAGATTTAAAGAACAAAGTATCCAACCTGATAATCAACACCAGAGGTAAAAACCAGTCGGGCAAATCCAAGAAGAATTAGAGGACTGCATGAGCGGATTGCATTTCTGAGTGTCCTGAAATCAAATACCAGCTCTGATTAGCAGCACAAAATGAAAACGAAAACATGGATTTTTTTTCCTTTGACACAAAAAAGAGAATTTCAACCACATTTGAGCTGAAAGAAGCATGATTTTCAGTGTGTTGAATAACTAATTAAAAACATTTGACAGTAAGTCGTGAGTTGCACAAGCAGGACAGAACAACAACAGCAAATAGAGAACACAATTATTCACTGACTGACATAAGCTTGCAGAATTCATGCATATGCATGATTCAATTCTATTTCATACTAAGCATGCAAGGCTAGGAAACTATTATACAGCCATTGAAAAGAAATTGCTGAAGTGAGCATGTATTACTCGTCAATTTTGAAACCTTTCCATGCAAAAGCAGATAACATGGTATTTCAAATGCATTGTAAGTAGATAGTCCAAAGTCAGTGGCTAGTCTCCCTCTAAAAAAAATTAAGCATTTAGAGAACGAAAGCACAAAAAACCACTTACACTATTGAATTGCCTCGCGCCTGTCGTGAAACCAGGGAATTAACTAAAACAAATGAGCCCACCCCAAGATCCATCTAATAGACAAGAAAAGCAAAGAGGAATTGCTAGTCAGGCACTTATCTTTAAAGATATCTATCAAAGAGAAAAGTGTAGGCAGCTCAAGAATATTACCAAACCAGTGCCATAAGTCTCTGTTTTAGCATATTTTCTGGGAAATATTTTGAAGTCGACAGCCAAAATACACAAGCATGTGGCAAGCATCTGCAGCAATTACCCTTGTAGCCAAAATTGGAAATTTCAAGGAAAAATAATGCAACCTCAACAGACAAATGGAGAAAACTGCAATGTATTTAATCATAAGACAGGGTGCATACCATAGCAACCCGGTAAGACGAGACATTTGTCCTAAAAGAAAAGACACCACTTTCCTGAAAAGAAGAAGATCTAAATCTGTATGGAGGATTAATACCTTTCTAATGTAATAATTTGCATGGACTAAATTATTCCAAATAAACTGTAAAGTATATCTATCCAGATGTTTTGGTGTTATGAGGTAAATAATGCATAAACAAATTCACATACACAGATAAAGGACAAAAAATTCTATGGATATGCATTCACCTTCTAGCTGAAAATGAGATAAGCAGCAACAAGATCAGCAGTGTTGTAATCATATATATCCATTTAGACAAAACCTACAACAAACAGATGTCAGCAACAATTACAATAATTGTGTGTCAAAAGCTATGACAAGAAAGATATAGGATCTTCATATGCTGGAAAAGAAATTTGAAATCCAGGCAAGTAAGCTGCATATTTAAGATTAGTTGACAACCAACCATCCCTCAGTTGACAACCTCTTTGAGTAAACATGTTAAAAAATATCTCAAGACAAAACCTTCACCTAAGCCCCTACCCAAAATGCTGCCCCACAAAACCATTCCATAAGGATGTGTATTCCTTGTGTGAATGTGGAGAAGAAAGTGAGGGTTTCAATACAGCCAGTTGTTCCCACCCCATCCCTTGGTTCCACATCCACCATTATTTGCAAATAAATTACATTCAAACAAAAAGGCCAAGAAATGAAGTACTTAGAATTAACATATTTCAATAGCCAGGACAAAACACTTACAGTAAGCAACAAAGTAAATGGGACAAGGATGAAGAGGAAATCTACAACCATCACAGCAACGAAAGCCCTCTGGCTCTTATTTCCAACAACTTCATCATCATTTTTCTTCATAGAGGATTCTGCAGCATTAGGACCTAAATAAACAAAAGATCCTGATCAATGAACATATAGCACACTAATAATAGCGCTTCGCATCGCTGAGATCATCAAGTAAAATTTCCATTCGATATACATAATATTAATATGCCACAAAACAAAACATGCAACACGAATGAGAAACTAAAATCAATCATTGTTATTCGACATAATGCACTCCAATCCCATAGCCAAAAAAAAAAAAAAACCCATTAAACTTGCTTCTTGTTTTGAAATTCATAATCATTCAAAGCAAAAATTTTATAAACTAAACGCTCAAAAATTGTTCCTCCCTCCAAACCATAAGATGAAATGCATATAACTTCTCAAAAGATTTCGAAGCTGCAATCCACTTTAAACACCCAACCAAATGCAACCTCATTTGCTTCTCCAACTACTCTTAGACATCATCTAAAGCGAAATGACAAATAAAATCTGCCCACAAGCACATAATCCTTGTTTGTTCAGAGATACAGACAATTCCTACAATAATTTCACTTTATGAAACTAAGGTACTTGAACTAACTGAATAAACTGCTGCAAGCGTTCGGATTTTTTTTTTTTTTTTTTTTTGGCAATTCAACGATGCGTATAATACTTACCAACTGTAAAATTACAGCCAAAGGTTCGTCTTAGAAGTATCAAACTCTGAAATCACAAACACCAAAATTAAAATAAAATAAAATAAAGAAAAAAGGAAAGAGCAAAAGTTTTTTTTAAAAAAAAAACAAGCAAAAAACAGGGCTTCTTACAGAGAATGCTGTAATAACAACGACGAGCTCGAGCATAGACGAGCCAGTCAAATTGCTCACGAATCTGTGGACATTTTTATTCAATTGGTCTCAAATACTCCTTAGTCATCATTTACAAATTTAACCATTTCAAAGATAAAATTTAAAAAAAATACATATATATATAGCGAAGGAGGGAGAAGATTACTGCTCTTTGAGCTGCTTATTGGGGTTGACGGATTTGAGATTGGAATCCATTTTTCTGACGATTGAGAGATCAAATACCAGAAGCTTCACGATGGAACTATTTTACTTAGGATTATTTGCAAATTGCCCAACGAAACGAGACGTTGTTTGGAAAGAAAGAGGGAGAGTGGGAACCAAAGTAGTACTGCTTGTTATTTGTCCCGCATCGAAGGCGTGGTTTGAGAATGACGTCTTTATATACAGGCTCATTTGCGGGCCAGCTCGCGGAGCACGGTCGCGTGGGCTCGTGCCTCGTGGCCAGGCGGGGCACTCTATTAATTACGGGTGTGTAAATTCGAAAAATTTTTGAATTTTTGACCGAACTCGAATTGAATTTTGAATTTTGAATTCGAAAAAAATGAAATCGGAATTGATAATCGGAACTTTCGATTTCGAATTTGGTTCAAATTCGGAAATAGGTTTTTTGAAATCGGAATCAATTTTTCGAATTTGATTTCGAATTCGAATATAATATAATATAATATACATATATATAATATATAATTTATAATTTATAATATACATATTATTTTTATTATATAACAATATTATGTTAATCTTATCAATATATTATATAAAAATATGTTAATTGATTAACCCATGTAATAATTTTAGTTTAGTATATTATGATGTTTAATTAACTTATAATATAAAAATTAAAATTAAAAATTGAAAATTGAATTCGGTGAATTCGGTAAATAACCAAATTCCAAATTCATTTCGGAATGAATTCGAAATCGGAATTCGGAAATCAGAATTGGAATTGGTCGGATTTCACAGGTTAATTTTTTCGAAAAATTCCGATTTCAAACTTCCGAATTTCTAATTTCGATTCCGATTCACACCCCTACTCTTAACAGAATCAAAATACAATACCGAGTCAAATATATCCAAGTACAAAACTAACAAAGGTGATACACTTCTCTTCAATAGCAGGTGATACACTTCTTTTCAATAGTATTAAAGCAACCGTACTCTAAAATACAAAATATAATCTTATGAACAAGAAATCATCTTCAATTATTAGTTACTTATTTCACAATATAACTCATTACAAACCCATAAACCACTAAACACTAATAATGTATCCAAGTACGAACCACCAAATATATTCTTAATAAACAATAAGCCATATTCAATCATTAGCTACTCATTAGTCATTTCACAATATAACTCATTACAAACCCATAAAGTACTAAGAAAACACTAATAATGTATCCAAGCACAAAACTAGCACAGGTGATAAACTTCTTTTCAATAGTATTAAAATAACTATACTCTAAAGCACCAAATATATTCTCATGAACACGAAGTTATCTTCAATCATTAGCTATTTATTTCACAATATAACTCATTACAAACCCATAAAACACTAAGGAAACACTAATAATCCACTATTTGATATGATTATATTTCTTACTGTCTTAATTTTATTCAGTGTAGCATTATATTATCTAATTTTAGTAGGTAATTTTATCTTTTACCCTTTAAATTTACTAATTCTTGCATGATCATAGAATCACAAAATCCTACAGTCCAACAGGAAAGTTTAAAAGGATTACCATCATTAGTGTCACATGTTGAGACTACTTTGCTTTTGAAAATTATCAGGTCACATTTTACTGTTGGGCAGATTTTATTGTTCGTGTCCCTGGGCCACAAGAAAAAAACCATCATTGTTCACAGGGGTGGCCATGGTTCAAATTTGAACCGAAACTGGATCAAAATCGGATCGGCAGTTTATTGAACCTAAACCGGACCTGAAATTGAGAAACCGGAACCGTAACCGTAACTAAAGTTTAGATTCAATTTCACAAAAAATTTGAACCGGAACCGGCGGTTCAAAACCTATTCAAACCGTTTAAAATACATTTATATCCTAAGTTGTTGGGTTTTTTTATTCAATTTAGAATTTAATTTCAATAACCAACACCCAATATTAAAAAATCTCAATTTTAGTCCAATAACCTATTATCCAAATTCATTAATAAATCTTGATATAATAAATAATTTAGGCCTAAATTCAATTTAATCAGAGCGTTAAAGTCAAACTAATCAAAATATTAAACTAGCATTTGATGACACTTTGAGTTTGACTAGTCACTATGACAAATTCTCAATATAAGTTGAGGTATTTTTTCATAAGTTGAGGTATTTTTTGATAAAATTTGTATTCTTTGTTTTTCCTTACCACATGATAGTACAATAAAATTCATAAATTTTTCAACATTAGTTGTTATATTTACTTAAAATTAATTTTATAATACAAGTAGTTGTATGTAACTAAAAGAACCGAAACCGGAATCGGAAGAAATCGAAACCGTAATTGAATCGGAACTGGAGGTTCAAGAACCGGAACCGTAACCGTAACCATCTTTGTAAGGCCGGTTCAGGTTCCACCTTTTAGTAGAACCGGAATTATCGATTTTCAAATCGGAATCGCTGGTTTTAGAACCGTGGCCACCCCTAATTGTTCATATTGACTAGCGAGTATGCCATGCGGCCAGAGAAGTTAATACTCTTCATGCCTTTTCCGAAGAGAAATTAACATTTTAATGAATTGATTATGTAGGAGATATCTATTTGTTAAATGCTAAATCAAAGTTGTAAGATAGTATATCAATGTATATTCAGTACGATATGCAAGTTGCTATGACACCACAACTGTTAATCATCATCGGATTACAAAATAAATTATGGTACGATTGACTAAGTGTATTGGGTGATCCCCCATCCAAGGGGTCCCTGTTGTTCAGAAAGTTACGAGTCTTGAAAGAATTTAAAAAAACAAATTGGAAAATTGGCCATACTATATCTAATTGTCGTCATGGTTTAATACTTTGTGTGCTTCATTGACAAAAATAAATGCAAAAAATTTTTTAGTTATATTATTTGGTCATTGATAATTTTGACAAGTTTGACTTATGAAGCTGTTTGAAGAAAATTGCTAACGAACTTAGGATGCCATGACATCAGAATTGTTAATAGCCGTAATAATCAACTAATTGACAAATAAATAATCCGATAATTAATGATTAATCTGAATGACTAAACTACATCTAAATTTTGTGCTTAAATAGCTTTTTTACCTAATGACAATCATAATAATCATCTAATTAATAAATAAATAATCAAACAATTAATAATTAATTTGAATGACTAAAGTTGCTTTTCTAGATAATGGATATAAAGGTAGTTCTTCAGGTAGTTCTTCACAGAGAATTCTATAATCGGTGATGTGGGATTGTTCTGTTTAACCGCTACAGTTGGAGTGATGGAGTCGAGATACATTTGCGGTGGACTAGGCTAGTGGTTGGTCCCACGCCTTTACATAGGCTCTAATCTCAAAGGTAGCCCGCTGAGCCCGGTCTAGTGGGCTCCAGGCCAAGCGGGGCACTCTCTGAGCGGGGTGCATTGGAGGATTGCCCAGGTTCGCCCTTTTTATCATGGGCCGAGGGATTGGGCTTTGTCAGACTCTTTGGTCCTTCCTTTAAGAATAAAGAATATTTGGTCACCACCCAAAAAAAAAAAAAAAAAGGAAGAGAGAAAGAATATGTGGTTCTCATTAATTTGATTGTTTGGATTGCACTTTTCGAAGAGTTTTTGAAGAAACATTAAAGTTCTTAGTATATCATCTATGTGAAGCGAAAAAAGTAGATGGGAAACGTGTAGAATGAATATTCACAGAAAATGTAGAACTATTCTCCAAAACTTAGCAATTCAAAAAGGCCTTACTTCTTTAGTTACTTTTTTTTTTTGGGAATTAAGCATTTTTTTATTTCAAACATTAATTATATGTTAGCCTTATAATATTTGACATAAACTTAAATTGAATCGTAAAATTTTAACCAAGAAATAACGGGCATTTTTGTTAAAAAATCACCTATTCTCGTGATACAATGACACTTAAGTTCTGAAAATACACAACTTACCCCCTGAATTTTTGAGAAGTCAAACTTTACGACACGGTCAATTTCAGTATAAAAGTGTTCATGTGAATTGTTAGGGTTAAAAAGAAGGGGGGGAAAAAAACACTAACAGTGTTACCTTCGGGGAGAAAGTTGGAGCCTTGGAGGTGATAAAGTGTGACCATTTTCAAGGGGCAACATGTTAGTTTCGTAGTAGATGATATGCCCACTATCTATTTGCTAATCAGACTATAATCAACAACAGTTTCCTCTTGCAGTCTTGCATATAACGCTAAACTATGCATCACTACGATTTGATAAAGAGTCCTTGTTCTCTTCAAAAATCAACTAATGAAGATGTTAAAATTTTATCCAGAGAAGAAATGAAGAGTACCAATCTCTCTGGCTTGTCATACTTCTTTATGGTTCTTTAGGATGTCATCCAAAAAAAAAAAAAGTGTACAGCTTCAAAAATCAAACTCGTTACCAGTTATCAATATGACCGAGGATTATAATTTAAAATGTATTACGATGGAAAGCAAATGAAGAATTATAGACAAAGCTGCCAAATTTGTTCTTCAATTAATCTCCTACATATATATTCAAGAATTTGTAATATTTGTTTCCAAGAATTTCGACACAGCAGAATTTGGAATGAACGTAATATATCATCTGTATGAATGTTTATGATGGACGCCTGTTTGATAAAACTGAAAAAAAAAAATGAGGGAGGAAAAAGAAGAAGATAAATGGGAAAAATTGGATGAGATTAGCTCAAGAGAAGGACCAAACAAAAAAAAAAAAAAAAATCCAGTCAATCTTTGTTGATACCTCCACCAGATATCCCTGAAACTTCACCAAAACCACCATTTGTCGTGGTTTCTTGGCTTCTATATTCTCCGAAAACAGTGCAACTTCTGGTTGAATTATGTCCCTTAATAATTTTTTCTTGAACCTGCTCTGGCAATCTCAAAGTAAACCTATCTTGATCTTCTGATCCTTTCGTCCTAACTATTGAATGTCCCGTTGAATGTGATCTTGAGAATCTCTCTAGCTCAGACCTATTATTCTGCCTTTCAACTCGTACGTGATCAGCATCCGTCGCAGAAGTCCTTCTTTGGCCAACATCGTTGCCTCCTCTTTCATCTTCGGTTTCATCCTTTATTGTGATGGAAACACTGTCAGGCAATGGCACATTTTCGTTTATGAGACGCATGGTATTCGTGAATGATATAGGAGACTTCTCGGGCGATTCATCAAGCCTTCTTCGACACACTGGACAAGTTTTGTGTTTCTCAAGCCATAAATCAATGCATTCTTGATGAAAAACGTGACAGCATGTTGTCAAAAGTCGAAGAACATCATCATCTCCAAACTCATTTAAACAGATAGCACATTCGAGGCCATATTTTTCCTTCCTATAATCTTTAACACTTGAATAGGTGAACGTAGGGAAAGACTCTTTGATTTTGGGATCAATCCCAGGATTATCTTGTGGATGTGTTGGAACAATAGGAGTGCCTGCTGGACTATGACGAAGGTGCCAAGAAAGGAGTAGATTTTGCATGAAACATCTACAAAAGTATATTGCGAAAAATCCCACAAAGAAAAACACAAGAAGAATGATTGTTATGACTATGGTAATCGGTGGGGTGCCGTATGGTTCTGGTGCTGGAACTGATTGCTGGAGAGAGCCATCATTCGACATTGCCTTAAAAAAAAGAAAAAAAAGGAAGGCAAGTTGCAGAAAAGCTTAATGCTTTTGCGGTTGGCCGGATACTGACTATTCCGGCCGTGGCGGCCTTTTTGCTTTGTACGGGCGAAAGAAAACCCCAAGAAAAGGAGGTGACTTAACCACCCATTAGAGAGAAAAATCTAAGGAGATTAGTTTGATTACACTATGAATTTGGTGCGGTAGATTTTTCATGTTTGGTGAGAGTTGTGAGTTGCATAATTTGCTTCAGATGGAGAGAATGAAGGAGGGGCGTGCACTTGTTTATTTGCAAAGAGCATCAGCAAATTGATGTTTTAATATGGTTCAGCAACGTGGCAGGTTGGTTTTTCATCTTTGGTCAGAATTGAGCGAGTCGTCTGAGGATGGTGAGGAGTGTTTTCTTTGCTCTTAGCATTGTTGCCTTGCAACCACCAATTGACGTATCTAACATCTTCACAGTGTTGTGTTGCCTGCATGAAAGGCATCCCTATAACCAATTTACTTCTAGAATTAAAAAGACATTTGCCACAA
This sequence comes from Gardenia jasminoides, assembly GCA_013103745.1. NCBI lineage: Eukaryota > Viridiplantae > Streptophyta > Magnoliopsida > Gentianales > Rubiaceae > Gardenia > Gardenia jasminoides. The sequence goes on from CM023103.1 coordinate 63,553,228, forward strand.
AGGGAAAGGTTCTCTTAGGAAGGACAACAATGTTGCATCAAACTTTCTTTCAAGAGCACACTAGGGTAAAACGAACATAACCCGTGGAGACACTGTTTCCAAATGATGACTGCCCATCTTTGTGAAGAGCTAGCTAAAAGAAACCAACCATAGGAGGGAACCATCTCCATCTCTCCATGTTTTAATTTCCTTCTCTAAACCAACTCACAGGAGACTTTGAATTTATATACTGCTTTTGCAAGGAATTATTGAATTAGAACACTTGGCAATATTAGCTCATTATCTACGTGAACTTTTCTAGGCTGTATCTAGCAAAGCATGTGAACTCGTGATCGTGCTACCGTAGTCTATGCTGAAACTCGAGCGTTTAAAATCTAAGAATAGTCGCATAAAGTAGACTTCATTAACTGCTTCACGAATGCAAGACAAGAATTGTGACATACTACATCAAAATTAAGAGCTTCCCTTTGCATGTTTGGAATCAACTATAAATAGTATGTTGGAAGACGTGCTACAAAGATGGTTTCCATTAACTGATAAAACTCAAAAATCGCGGATTCCGATTGGTTCATGACACTAGCATTTTGCATTTTCCTGGACGGAGGGTGCGGAGAGGCAAGCAACTTTTTATTTGATGGAGATAACAAAGCAGAAAAGCAAAAGGAACACATTTGACAAACAAGCATGCTTTCAACTAAAGTTACAGCTACTGCATGCTAGAATACACACTCAACCAAAAAGCTTATAAGCTGTCCAAAAGAACAAGCCAAAAAGCTTATTCATAGCTGAAGCTACAACATGAACTTTCAAGATGAAGCTTAGCTTGCGGTACCCTACAACCATCACACAATAGCTCAAGTTCAAGCTTCCAACACAAACCTAATGCTTAAGGTGCATCCAGTCTCTTCAGGGCATTTGACAAAATATACCAGCTACTCGAGATCATCAATCCAGTCGCCATATATTTTACTGATTTTGTCTGGACCCTTCCACTTTAGATGGGGTTTCTGCCCAGTCTTCTGTATCACATTAGACAACTTTTGTGCTGGAACTCCAGCATGATAACTATCTGAATGAGGTACAGGAGTTACAGATCCAACAACAGCATCAGCCACAACTTTCGAAGGCACTGCTACTTGCTTTGTCTCTGAGGGAGTTGTGGGCACTTCTGATTCAACAGGCCCCCCACCAAATTGATGCAGCTCTGTCAAAGGATATTAAAATTCAAGTTCAGTGTACAAAACAAATGTCATTTCTTCCGAGGTAGAAACCACCAAGTCATTTTATAAGGAGACGGAGATGTGCAACCTGCATACCTAGAGGGAACAACTACACGTGGAAAAACTAAATGGGACGAGACATATATCAAAGTAGTGCAACCAGTCAATGCAAGAAGGACAACAAACACTCTAAGCATTATACATTTCAAAAGAAGAGACGTTACTTAACACAAAATATCATGCATTGATCAGTTTTGTGCCAGATACAAACTAAACAAGCTCAGTTCTTAGATAATGTTAAAACCAATTACAGCAGACAGGAAAACTATGAAATTGACAGGATGACATTTTGACAAAGTAATGACGATAGGAAAGTTTAGTAATAGAAAGCAAACCCATGGTTTGCAATCATTTCACGATCATAGTTGTCCACATTCCGAGTATCATAGCCCCTGACAATTTTCAATCAACAGCTTGAATGATCAACCAACACTACCCTAGCACTTCATGAAAGAGTGGGGGGACTAAATTAGCATTTAGAGCTCACAGAAATCCATGAAAAGAGTCATCCCTCTCATGTTGCATTGATACTATCAAGACGCTTCTTATAATGTTTGAAGTTTCTCAAATCTTGATTCCATAACGAATTCTTGTCCTTGTTCCACTCCTCTCCAAATAATACCTCGGTAACAGTAATAGCTCTTTCATACTCTCATCTTTTCTTTCCTTTATGCTGTCATAACCTTTAAATTCAAACAGTATAGTTCAAAATGAGCGCACTTAAGCACATCATGCAAGCGCTTTGGTTATTCACATGCAAAGCATGATAGATTACGTAAAGCGCACCAAAAGCAGCATTCAATCAAAAAGGATAAAAGCAAAAGTAAACAAAAACATACAAGGACGTCTTGAAATTTTGAACACTTTGGCACTCTTAGTTCATAACCATTGAACACCACTTGCTTTCTTGATCCTTATCCTTGCTCACACCATCGTCCCATTTGCCCAATCACAGATGATTTTTCGTCATTTATATTCAAAGAAATCTACCTCCATTTCTCCTTTTTTTTTTTTTTTTTTTGTTCCCCTCAACGTTAGGATGCTGATTATTTTTGAGATGCACAGAGAGAGAGAGAGAGAGTTATAAGACCAAAAAAAAAAAAAGTCACGCATTTTGACACTGAAAAAGACCACATTATCCCTCATTCTAAAAATTATACTGTCACAACTTCAAAAGGTTGTCTGTACTGCATGTGAAAGATGGTGGTGACTTCACAAACAACTATGAAGCATTTTGATTTTTGCCAATGCATACGGATTACAGCTTGCTGGATACATTTTTATAGTTATGCAATTTTTTTCCTTAAATCTTGCTTTTTTAAAAGATTCCTGTCCTTGTCATTCTGCCTGAATCCAGCTACTTAATGCCACAATCACAAGAGATTAAAATTTGTTTATCATCATTGTTTATCCTTTAGATTTCCCTAAATCCATGTTCAAAATTGCTTCCACCATAATTTCCTATTTTCTTCATCTTATATCTTTCCTTTCCCCTATTGTTTTAAAATCCAAACACAGAAGTTCAAACCATCCTCTCCAAACGGAAGTAGCACATATCCTGAAACCACAGGAAAGAAGTGATGGCAATAAGCATATCAAAATTTCTTCACTAGATGGCTCCGCCCCCTTGGAGGGGGGGGGGGCAACTAATAACCACCTTAATCAGGATTTTAAGTGTAGAGATTGTACTGACCTGTAAAAATTGGGCCAAAGTCTCTGTCTAAGGGAGCCATTAGCATCAATCTTCCAGACTTCCTATCTAATATAAATCCCACATGCAGACTTCTTAAGACACTCCTTTAAGTGATCTTCATCAAACAGAGGACCTTAATCTACCCTTTTTTTCATCTGAACAAATACTCGATATGTGTTTCTATCCTTTTCCTAGGTGTAGTAAAATCATATATCCAAACACAGGATACTAAGATGCACAAAGAGCGCACAGGAGATTCTTCAGGGTTGGATCTACGTATAGTCTTTAGGAGGTGTTAAGTAAGAAATGGGGTGCTAACAATGGAATTCTAGAAGAAAAGAGAAACAAAATTATATACAGGAGAGCTAGAGACCAAGCCTCAGAACTTGAGAGTAAGACAACAGAATGCATAGATAACCTATAAGAGGAAAGCACTGATATTTATGGACGGGAAAACAACCATTGACCATAAGATCTCAATTTCATCAGATTCCTGCCCTTGAAGTTGCATGTCTCTCTACCTAATTTAATGCGAGAACCAGGCAAGGCCAAAATCTGTTTGTTCTCCAAAAACAGCTTCATCTGCAATAATATTCTCAAAAGTACATATTAATATGTTTCTTGTCCAGTGTGTTTTGTTCCTCTGGTATTTAGTGAAGTTTTAATTCTGAAATAAATTTTTCCTTTGCTTAAAGAATCTGTAATTGCTAATTCTTGGAAGAAATCATTCAAACCAACATAAAACTAGGATGGTAAGTCTCTATTCTAAGCCGAAGTCATTTGAGGGTTCTCTACTGGATCTTCTTTGTAAAGCAAGCCACTTCCATGAACCATGCCTTGGTACTGTATTATAAGGTTCTGAAGGCAATGCCTAAGACATGAGGTGTCGCACTTATACAGAAATACCAAGTCAGTTAACCTTAACATTACACCAGTGTAATGTTTGTAATGTTTAAATTCTTACAAGAACAGACAACAAAAACCAGTTCTACAAAACCCTAAGGCAGCCAACAAGAAAACTTGTTTGATGCTTTACACCTCGAATGGAAAATAAATGGATCATTTTTCACGTATTTAAGACTTTCCAAGCCCCCTTTTCTGTAGTCCAGGGAATAGCTGTTGGTTTCTTAATACCATCAATTCCAAATTTTTCATGGTGTCGAATTAAAAAATCTGGCAATTCTCTTCCTGCTACGACTCCAGTATACAAAATGCATGATGGCTCAGATGTCAGCACACATAAGATGCACGACATACACGCACTGAAGCACGAAACGCAGTCCTATGTTTTTCTCAAATATGAACTGCAATAGCATTTACTAAAGCAGGTCCATACTTAAAGAACGAAGCAAAGAAAGCAGAAAGCCCTTTGGTCAATAAAACTGCACATTGGGTATCAGTAGTCATTTTTCACCTGTAACCTGGTTCCTCATGATTGCCAAGAACATTTGTTAGTTCTCCTAAACAAGTCTCTTTCAGCCTTCTTTTTCTCAAAATATTTTCAGTTCTACAATTTGAAACTATTTGTTCTTGTATCCTTTTCTTTCTCTTGGTGTGAAGTGAAGTTTCAACTCCAAAAACTGTACTTTTTTCATTCATCAAAGATTCCCTAGATGCGTATTCTTGAAAAAAAAAAAAAGGAATAGAAATATCATAACTAAGCCTGACTTTATACATGGCTTATGTACCAAATCTTCTTTGTAAAACAAATGCCTCTTCCTTGAACCATGTACCTTGCTACTCGTATAAGGTTCTGAAATTAATGCCCAAGACACTGAGCATCATACTTACTCACAAATACCAAGTCAGTTTACTTTATGCAGCATAATGTTGGTATTACCAACAAAATAGACACCAAATACGTGTCCCACAATATCCAAAGGGACCCAACCAGACAACACGCTTTGAAGCTTTCCACATCTGCAGTGGATCAGGATGCAATAATTTCTCAAATGCTACTAAGATTGTCCAAAGATTTCTTTACATTATTCCTCAGAACAGCTTTCATTTCCTTAGTTCCATCAATTGCCAATTGATAGAACTACAGGTTGTTCTATCATAATTCCCTCTTAATAAAGCTAAGCACAAATACACAGGGTGGACTAAGCAGAGTATTTAAAACTGCACGACATGCACACAGAAGCACAAAATGCAAGTACTGTACTTTTCTCACATGTTAAGTGCAATGCATGTGAGTAAAGCGCAGCAAATTCACCACTTAAAAGGAAGAAAAGAAAGAGCAGAAAACTAGTTTTGCACTTCTTAATGGAACTTTGACTGAATAGGATTTTTTGAACCAGCGAATTGGTAAGACTGTGGGGTACGGTAGCGTGTCTAAATGTCAGATCCATTAGTATTCCAAAATCACGATGGGGACGCAGCCTTGGCTATGGATATGGCTATATTACATGGATTCTCCTTTCAGCACTAGCGCACCCGTGTCGACACTACATGACAAAATTGTGAGTGTGGGTGCAGGATACATGCCTGACAAAATCAGGAAAATTTGGATGCATTGACTATTCCGGAGATGTGGGCATCTACAAATGAAATTCCATCACACTGTTGTTGATGGTGGCAGGGGAGAACTAAATCTACAAGAGGTTCTTTAGATTGGGGAAAGGTTCAAACTCAAATGTATTGCCAATAGGAAAATGGCAACAGTGGTGAATCTCGTTATGCAAATTGGTTGCGTCAATGCACAAGCACCACTAAGAGATTTTCGAGGACTCAATTGATGAGATGTGATGAATGCTACAGTGAGAGACGGAGAAATTTTTGAAGGGAAAGGATGGAGAGGATTATTTTAAATTTAGGAAGATGAACAGATGAGCCTCACGGTAACAGTTGGATAGAACAAACGCGGGAGAAAAACAAAAGTTTGTGTAAGAAAACATATTGGTGAACCTTTAGTTGTTACAGATGCATTCATTAGATAAACTAATATACCCATAGTTTTGTTCTAGTTGCAATTGCATGGTTACTGTATACCACAAAAAACCAATCCCAGAATCAAAACTTTATCATTGTAAACGAACCTGTAGCTTTGATTCTACTTAAGCATACTTCCAAGCATTAAAGACATATAACATGAAATAATCTGTCAAATAACATTTTTTTTTGCTTAGCTATTTATTCCACTAAATGACCATTACTAACATGAAATAGCCCACACCTGCACTTGTGTCCTATGGTGTCAACATGGGTGCTCCCTCATCAAATGCAAGTCCATGTAACATAAGACCCCACCTTCCTAATTCCTTCCCCATTTCCACCAAACTAGAATGTATTTTTTTGTTCTCCATATTTTGCCACTCCCAACCCCAAACCAGAAAAAGTATTTCTCCACTTCTCCTTCCTATTTTTCTCATTTTTGTATTTTAAAAAAATAACTGGTTCTGTGTGCATGTCGTGCATTTTAAGTACTCTGTAATGTTTCAAGATTTCAAGTAAAATAGGGCTGGATAGTTTATCATATACTATTAAGACTTTCAACTTCATACTACTCATGGGTTTTCTGGTGATATATAGTTCACAAAAGCTGTCATCAAAAGATAAGAAAGCTTTTATTGTTTGAAATTCATTTAAAATAAAGTTTTGTGCCAGAGAACTATTTAGCTCTTATTACAAAAGTTTAAATTGACAAAGAGCAATTCGGTTTGTATGACAAGCAAGACGATAGAACTGAAAAACTTGTATAGCTTTTGAAACAACTATTGTCTTTAATGCTTTAAACATCATCAACAGGTGATCTAACCAGATTGCACACATCATTCTTATCTCTACCCAACCACGTGCTTATCCAACAGTCAGTTCTTTCTATCATCTTTCTACTTGCCAAAATTGTGTGTTTTCAATTCTCCTTTTTCTTCATCGGGAACACCATCCAGACAATCAGTCGAGACTGCTGGATGAACTTTAACTGGTCACCAGCTGGCTGATCCTTTGATCCTTATAAAATCTCATCCACTTTTAAAACCTGAGTAACAAGGACCAGAAACCACCTAACAAAAACCCATGTTCCCATCTGTCTCTCATTCCCAGCACCAATGTTGATTGGGTAAATAAAAACCCAGTTAGCATCCATTGGAACTCTTTCCAAAAACAAAGTACCCATCTTATTTTGACCACAATTGTTATGTATCCAGCACCAGCACCTACATCATCTCGTATTGTGCAATATGGGTGCCCTGTGGTCAAAAGACAGTCCATGTAACATAAGATCCACCGTCATAATTCCTTTCCCAATACAACCAAAATAAATTTATTACTCCCTTCTACATACTTCACCACTCCCAGACCCAAACTTCTCTTCCATCCACTTCATTGTCAAAGAAATGAATGCTACTGTGCACATATCTTGCACTAGTAAATACTATCTGGAATGTTGACCCGGAGAACAGTTCCTATGAAGGGAAACTTGAAGTGCTGTATACAGATTAAACAAAGTCAAGCATCAAACTTGGCTTGTTAAGTTTTCTACCCACCCTCGAATCTGTTACAAAATTAGTAAGCCAACACTTTTGCTCGAGTTTGACTGCTTTAAAATAGTTAAAAAGTTAGACCTTGAATTCCTACTGCACAAATTGGTTTACTTAATGCATCACACATGCACCACTTTAGTTGACCCTGAAAGCTACACATAGCTTACTAATTATGCTTCAGGATTTTATAAAAGCATTATTTGAAAAAAATCCAAAACCTATAGCGAATATATGGACATAAGAGTAGGACAAAGAATAACTGCAAAAATAACTGCATCGCAACCAAGAATAATTCATTAATCAGATTAATCCAAATTGGTAAACATAGATTATGGAAATGAATGTAGACCATACCTTCGGCTCCATGAGCAAAATGACACTTGCTTCCAAAAGGACAATACCCAGTCAATTCCCACTTGTTGCAAATCCTTGTTTTCCAATTTGAAGGCTTCAAAATTGACCCAGTTGGATTACCAGCATACCCACCTCCCATGCCTGGACCCAAACTTATTGCCTCACTTTCTCGAGCTTTTGACTGCTCATCGTGAAGAAACGTGCAATTATCACCATATGGACAGCCCTCTTCAGTATAAAACTTCTTGCAGTGTCGCCCTTTGTAAGATCTCTGAGTCTCCGCACCACCTACAAGTGATGGTATCTGAAATTCTTCCCTCGGCTCCAATGATGCCGCCCTTTCTTCCTCATGAGCAGCCACAATTTCTTGCCAATTTGGAGGCGGTTTCCTAAGTTCTTCAATACTATGTGCAAAGTTACAATTGGTCACATACGGACAAGTCCCAGCTCGAAATTTGCAGCATAATTTGGTTTTATAGAACATCTTCCCTATAGCCTTTGATCGGCTTGAAGCCGTCAAATCCTCCATTTGGGAACTTCTAGATTTTTTATTTGGGGGTTCACCTCCGGAATATGATTGGGATTGCCGTCCATCATAATTAGAATTCGAGTTTATCTCAACTGAAGCTTCCCGATTCCACGCTCTATAATCATCTTCCGTCGCCCATGCAGCCTGATCAACTGACCCTCGACCCCAATTCCCAGCAACCCCATTTCCAGAACTTCCAGAGAGTACTTGAACAACATTTCCACTAGGAAATCCACTATCTCTATGGTAATCCATCAGAAATTAAATGCTACCAGTAATTTATTTCCCAAAGCAAGTTACTTGAGCCCCAAATTGCAGCAACCTAACTTTAACAGCTCATCGCGGCAAAATCCTCAACACCACCATCAACGCTCTACCTTTTACAAGGTACTTGAAACAAAAAGGTGGCAAATTATAAAAATACTATCAGTGCCCACGAAACTAATATGAAAAAGCTAAGGATTGAACAATATTTAGACCAGTAAAACTCCAAGAACTAATTTTTATTTTGGGAATTACAAAAGGTACAGGATATTGATCAAAATGAGAGCTTTTTATTGCACCTTTTCTGAATTCCTGCAACAATTCTTTTTCCCAAAAACAAAAAAAATCTACAGCCAAGATACTAACTACTATCCCCAAACAATAAAAATCGAAATACTACTAATAGGATTAAATAAAAAAGACAAAATCAAAGGAAAAAGTATCACAATACTCGGTAATTGAAGAACAAAGAACTAATTCTTATGAAACAAAAAACTACACTGATTTCTTTTACCTGATAAGCATTGATTTATATGACGGTAGTAGTCCTTACTTTACTGGTGACTGACTCAGTGGTGATGGAGAATGAGGTGGCTGCGGAAAGAGGAATTTGGGTCTGAGCCAAAGATCGAAGAGGCAAACTTTCGGTGCCTGAGCTAAGAAGTGAGAAGGCCCCTTCTTCCTGTATCTGTTTTTTCATTGTTGGGGTTCAATTACTTATTCTTTCTTTATATGTAGACAGTTACTGCAATTTAAATCCGAAATTTGCAAGCTAGCCCCTTTGAGTTATTATATTTAACATTTATACGATGGTCATGATCACCTCAGCTATTGCTTAGACAACCTAAAGTTTTTCCAAAATTAATCAACAAAAATATTTGAATGAGAACACAAAAATACCTTCTAAATGAGCCTTTTCACATTAATACTATTAAAAAAAACGTGTTTTTGGATGAGTATATATATTTATTAGGGGTGGACATAGAATGGATACCTATTATACACGATATTTGACTGACTTGTCCCACATATTGGAGATAAATCACTTTCTTACCTTTACTTGCCTCGGTTGGACAGAGTTAGTCCACCGGTATATATCTCATTCCTTTTATAAAATTCAGGGAATAATAAAAATCAAAGAATGATTTATACCAATTTCATATTGTGTTTAACCTAAGAGTCAATACAAAGTTTACCAAAAATAGCGACACCGATAGAAAGAAGCATCCGAGAATTTTTTTTTCCTAAAAAAAGAAAATGCATCCAAAACCAATAAAATTTGGAACAAAGAAAATTCTCTTCCAAATAAATAAGGTCATGACTTTTTACAAAGTAATCTTGTAAACAAAGCCTCCCATAATGGGATTGTAATTTCATTGAGCAAATTGCAATGTACATAAATTTAAAAAATAAAAAAGAAGTGTGGGAAGGGTTAGGTATTCATGGATTCTCAGCCCGCTTACTATAATATATTGATATTCGACCCTCTTTGCTTCCGTCAAGAAATCCGAATTAGATACCCTAATTTTCGCAATGGATTAGGATGAGTTTTGTTGGCGAGTCAATGATATTTTTTCTTTGCCCACCTTGATTGGTCATGACGTGGGATTTCCATAAACATCAAAAAATCTCTTTTATATGAAAAAATATTTTAATCTCAGAGTACGAAATATTTTTTTAGTCATTATATTATGTGTAAGGGCAACTGCATGCACTTTCTACAAGAAAAGTGAAATTGGATTAAAAAAATAAGTAATATATTTATCGTATCTATTAGCTTTCGATCCAAGTAGTTCAGGTACTTCATGTATTGTAGTTTAGATTTAACAATATGTATTTAAAGGAACTTCACAAAACTGTCAAGCCACTAGCTAGAGTGCTAGACTTCCCGAACCAGTTGAACTACATTCTTAATTCGATCAAATTATTTACTTGAGCACATGAAGTTTGAATGTTTTGTATTGTATAAAATGAGCGTATATTATCAAAGATATGTTATCGAAGCATTGGAATCATTTTATTGTTAGGTAAATCTCACTCAAGTCTTGATTAATCATTAATTTTGCATCTCTATATGTGTAGTAGCTTCCAATTGTTAGTTTCCGGTAGAGGTGTCAAAATGGGTGATTTGGATATATTTGGGTAAGTCATAATTGGGTAATGGGTATAATTGAATCAACCCATTTATACCCATTTAAATAAATGGGTATAAATGGGTACCCATTTATACCCATTTATTTAAATGGGTATGGGTGTACCCAACTACCCATTCATACTCATTTATGACTTGTTTGAAATATTATTTATTTTTTTAAAGATTTTTTGCATGGTGTTTGACAATAAATAATGGCATTCTATTGTTATTATATTGGTAAGAAATTCAAATTTATCTCCTTATCACTCATTAAAATTTTGAATAAAATATGTATTTATTTTTAAATGGGTTAAATGGGTGTGCCAAATCAACCCATCACCCATGAATTAAATGGGTATATATGGATCCATTTATGCCCATTTAAAATTAATGGGTTGATTTGGGTAAATTATTAATGGGTTGGGTTTGGATGAGCTAATATAAATGGGTTGTGATTGACACATTTAGTTTCCAGTTTATATCATCCATCACCAACTTCCCCCCTTTTTTTGTGTGTTTTTTGCCCCTCCCTCTTTTGTATAGAAGCAACCAAAGACTTGTTATTGTCATATTGATTCTACTGTCCTAGCTCATTTGTCCTACTAAAATTTCTTACGTTCTTGCTGCCTCAGTTTTCCTTGGTCTTTTCTTCCTTCACCTCAGCACAAACCCTCTTTTGGAATGTTGAATCTGAAGGCAAATGAAAGAAGACCCATGGATTCATCTTTCAATTAAATATTGGTTTACTTGACTTCTTTTCTTTTTTCCCCTGCCTAAATGCTGAGGTAACCACGAGTAATAAAGCACATTACTCATGTGTCTTTAACACGTTGATTTATCAAGAAAATCACTTTCATTGGTATACTTAGAAAAAGAACTTTTTACATCTAATCACAGCTGAAAGAAATGAAGTGAAAATTTTAAAATAACATTCTAATATGATGAACTTAGGGTGCGTTTCATAAAATTAAAAATTTAAATTTAAATCTCTTAAACTACTAAAGTGTAGTATTTATGATAAGTGGACAATTGATAACCTATTGTTTGAATAACTTTTGCCTAAAAAATCCAGAATCGTTTAATTAATTACAATGGTAATATATTAAGATCTGAACTCATCAAATTAGTGTTGAATTGAATTATCAAATAAGGCTCATGTGACAACTTTCATACGTCTAACTAAGATCATGATATTTAAAATATTTAAAGCATTTACAGTTTTTGGTATTTAAAAAAAAAAAAAAAGAAGGACAAAGTATAAACTATTAACTTGGGCAATCAAATTACTTTGCTGCGAAGAAAGTGCAAACAGAATCCCCAGGCTAGGCCTGCTTGCTCCTTACCCCTAAACCCTCAGCCCACCACGGACTGATTAGAACCAATAAATGCTTTAAATTCGGAGTTGCATCCTGAGCTACATGGACGGGCTTAACATCATTCCGATGGTCCATTAAGTGGCTTCCACCAAACAGTCACTACATTTTTTTTTTGGGGCCTCTTCGCATTTGTTGTAGTATTCACCGAGCTAACCCGTTTGCTTTTAATATGGATTTTCTTTTTCTAATTCCATGGCATTATGGTAATACCTTTGGTTTTTCCTTGCATAGAATTGGAGTTAATTTATTTGCTGACATATAGTCTGACTTGATTTTATCTTTTGCTTTTTCATCTTTATATTTTCAGTTATTTTAGAGCTCACAAATTATAATACTATTTGTATTGGAGTTATTTGTTAAAAAATCATTTATTTGCATTACAAGTATATTTTCTAACACACATTTTTATTTTTTCAATCATTTTTTTATCTCACAAACATTACGTTATAAAAAGTTTTACAGTAATTATTTTAAATAATCTCCTATCCAAACACACTGTTGGTTTTAGTTCATAATTTTTTCATCCTGTATTCAACACGTTAATTAGAACAAAAAAAATTTATTGACTCAAACAAATTGAAAACTATTTGGTACATGATTTGAATAGATTGAAACTTTAGGGAGCACTTCAGTGCAGTACCCGAACTTTGGGGACTAAAAGTGTAATTCCTCCAAAATCTTTTGCCTCAAGGAGTAAACTATATAAACCCATTCGTACCCCAGCCCTTCTGCTGTTTAGCTCTCTCGCCTTCGAGCGCCAAGACTTCCACACAGTTCACACACGGCGGCAGTCTCTCTTCCCCTCAGCCGGCGGGAGCTCTCTCATCTGATTCCTGTGACAGTGAAGCTGCTACTCTAGTCTTGAAGTTTCTTCCTTTTTTCTGGTGTAAGCTTGTACTCTGAAGTTTTTCACCTGTTCGATAATAAAGTCCTAAAAGGGGCTTTGTTACATATTCCATCTGGTATAATGTGGCAAAATCCGTATAATGATGCAGCAGATTTTTGACCATTTTTATGATTACTTGAAGGTTTCGACATGAGGAAAAAAGTTGATGAGCGGATTAGGAATTTGATTGAAAATGGAGTAAGGATGAGGCATCGGTCTATGTTCGTAATTATCGGTGACAAATCTCGTGATCAAGTCTGTGTTTCAGCACTAATGCAAATTTCTATTGTATTGGCTTTTTTATACTTCTTTTTTTCTGGTCTAATTTTCTAAGTTGCACGGATTTTTGTTGCAGATTGTTAATTTGCACTATCTGTTAAGTAAAGCAGTAATTAAATCTAGACCAACCGTTTTGTGGTGTTACAAGGACAAACTTGAGCTTAGCAGGTATTTTTATTTTCTCTGTGGATATTTACCAATGTTAGCTTGGCTAATTTTAGGCTCAGAAGATGTTCATTGTCGACTATGCTCAAATTTAATTGCTTAGTCCACTGTTGGACTTACCTGTCCTCTATTCCTTTGTCTATTGTGGTAGGTTTATAGTTATTGAACTATACATTGCATTCTAATAGTTGATGCTGACAAATCTTCTATTAAATGGCTGACTGTATGAACTTCTGGAAAGAATTAAGTGCTTATTTTGCTGCTTCTGACTTCTTGTTATCCAGCCACAAGAAAAAACGTGCGAAGCAAGTTAAGAAGCTAATGCAAAGAGGACTTCTTGATCCTGAGAAGATAGATCCGTTTTCACTTTTCATTGAAAGTGGGGGGGTTTCATATTGCTTGTACAGGGACTCAGATAGGATTCTTGGGAATACATATGGAATGTGCATATTACAGGTGAATTATTTAGTCATTTGTCTGTCTAGCGATTCATCAATATACTTCTATAATCTTCTGTGTACTATGTATTAGATTCTTTAAATTTTGCGCTTTTGGAATCAGGATTTTGAAGCACTTACTCCAAACATTCTTGCAAGAAGCATAGAGACAGTTGAAGGAGGTGGTTTGGCAGTCTTGCTGCTGCGTTCACTCTCTTCTCTTAGCTCTTTGTACACAATGGTTATGGTTTGTACTCTCCTCCTTAATCTTCCCATTTTATTTAACTAACCATGTCAACCATCTTGCAAAAGCTCCTAACTAGATGCATGGGCCCATGGAAAATAGAAAATCTTGGATGATTGAAATCCACAGCTGTATATTTGGTTTTCTTTTGACTTCTTTTATTCGTCACTGTAAGGGTGAGCCATTGTAGTGACGGAAAGGCACTAATTTTATGTATAGGAAATCTCAACTGCTTGTAGGTGTAAGGTCTGTGACTCAATGAACAGGTAGTATGGTCATCCATTGGGTTTGCGCTTTTTTGTTTTGGTGGAAATGTGAGGAGGCATGGTGCAAAGTCAGTCAGTGAACATATTTAATCAAGGAAAGCAGATGTCTTTTATGTGTTCCAGCTTTACACATACTCGGATTTGGAGAAACTGTCACAGATTTATTGATCTTTAATTGTATCTAATAGTATTCATGCATTATGTATCACTAACTTCATTCAGGATATGTGATACATAAAACAGGTAACATGTTGTGGATTTAAGATTTTGGAGTTTCGTGTAAGAAGGAACACTGCCTTTAGAAGTAGCTTGAGGAACTAAAATTCTACACCTCTAAGCCAGCTCATGAATAATCCTAGAAACTCAATATTAGGACATTTGTCCTGAATTTTGTTTCCTCCATCGCCTAACTACATTTATAAATTTGAATAATATCTCCAACATGGGTCAAAACCTTAATCTGTAAGACTTCTTCTATTCTCATTTTCATAAGGGGGATTTTGGCAACATTTTTTCATATCTGGAGCACATGGATGTAATTAGTTTTTCTATGCCTTTACATGAGATTGGAAACTTGAACTCGAGATTGAGAAGAACGAGAGTTTTGTGGTGGAATTCTTTCAAGGCAATAGATTTAACAATTGTACATACTTAATGACTTGTGCATCAGATATTTCCATAGGATAACATATGTTGCTTCCATAAAAATGTTTTCCCAGCTTTCACCTTAGAGAAACAAGATTCTTTGAAGTTAAAGGTGTTTGCTTGATGTTTGAGCTGCGAGTAAATAAACCCAATGAAAATGTGGAAAATGGATCTATTATATTTTACTATCTGTAACACTTTTAGATAGTGCATCTAAGATGCTACTGTCTTTATTTCCTTCTTCTTCCTTTCTGTTTCTATTTCTTTTTCGTTTTTTTTTCAGTCAAGGAGTTTATGCTTGTTCAACAAATGCATATATATTCATAGGCAATTTAACTTGCTTTATTATCTCTGTTCAACAAAAGGTGATGACCCTTGCTTGGTTATCACTTCTTGTACTATATATTAACAGGAAAAGAAAAAGCAAGAAAGAGTATGAGAACTATGCAAGAATCTTTCTTTGGAGCATTTGTAATTTCCTTTTAGCCTCACTCCGTGTTTAGTGCGATGTGATTGTTTCTGCAATTTTTATTTATTTATTTATTTTAGTTTTCGAAGAAAAAAATGGAAGTATGAGACGCATGGCACGTTAGCCTTTCATCTCTTATCTCCTTTTGTTCAACAAAAGACTATGTGAAAACCTTTCCTATTACTTTAGAAACAGATGGATTGTTATTTTCAATTGTGATTAGTGATTGACAGCTAATGGTTTAATACTCTAAGCTTCTCATTCTGTGGCTCTAGGATGTGCACGAAAGATTTCGTACAGAGGCCCATCATGACATTGTCTCACGTTTCAATGAGCGATTTCTACTATCTCTTGCCACATGCAAATCGTGTTTGGTCATGGATGATGAACTGAATATTCTGCCAATTTCATCACATTTGAAATCAATGAATATGTCATCAATTAAAGAGGTAAGAATAAACTTTTCTTTTATCAGTCATTGGCTATCTGTCTTTTATCTGAGACTCTGTGATGTTGAGCTTAGATCTTATTGGCACTTGTTCACTGAATGTGAACTTAAATACTCTTTGCAGTACAGTGGTATTGAATTGAGGTTGTTTTTACTTCCTTCTTTCTATTGTGAGCTCCAATTGTGAATAAGCACACTTTTATGCTTTTGAAGCCATTCTTTGGAAAGGAAAAACATGCCTTTGTGTATCAGATGATTTTCTCTTTGAATTGGGTGTGGCTTTTGGGACAGATCATTTCCGTTAGTTGCTAGGTAAAAGTGTGTGTATGATCTCACTGAGTTTCAAAATGTAGTAAAGTGGATTATGTTAACTGAAAATTAAATCCTGAGAATGCGGATCAAATTGCTGCGCGTTAAGTGAAATCTCTTTGTAAGCTGACTGTTTCTTTTTTCTTATTTATTTATTTATTTTTGAATGAAGGGTCAATCGGTATCTGTAGAGGGACAAGATTTGTTGAATATGAAGGATCAACTGCATGATGTGTATCCAGTAGGTCCATTAGTTGGAATTTGCACTACACTAGACCAGGTAAATTCAATCATGAACTAAGGTTATTAGCTACTGACTGTATAGGATGACTGTATAATTTATCTTATGAAATTGGTGTTTCTTTTGAAAATGTAAATTAGACAAAAGCAGTATCAACTTTCCTTGATGTAATTTTGGACAAAACTCTGCAAACTACCATTGCATTGACGGCAGCTCGTGGACGAGGCAAATCAGCCGCTCTTGGATTAGCAATCGCAGGAGCCGTTGCTGTGGGGTTAGTTTACTTTCTGAATCCTATATTAAAAAAAAAAACTCTTGTTTTACTTGGTTTCTTGTGAATGGATCAATTGTTCTCCTTTCAGGTACTCAAATATATTTGTAACAGCTCCTAGTCCAGAGAATTTGAGTTCTTTGTTTGAGTTTGTCCAGAGGGGATTACGTGCTCTTAAATATGAGGTTTGTGGTCACACAAATTCCATTGGCATCAATGTGGCTAAAGTTCTTATATTGCTGGAGCTCTTCTCTGGCTGCAAATTTTCTTAACAATATTCATCTAGTTCGAATATGTTCTGTTTCAAGCATATAAGATGGTCATGCTATAGTTCTTCTTGCTTCCATTCTTTGTTTTCTTATGTCTCCCGGATTTCAAAGCGTTTCATCACTATCAAAACGACATTAGTATGAGATTTTAGCCATCTCTCTTAGTGCATCTCTTTTTGTTTTAGCTACAAACTGCTAATTTAGTACCTAAAAGTTTTTACTGTTTTACATCTATGGTAATTTGCACTTCTCTTTTCCCTCCAGGAACATTTGCATTATGATATTCTGAGAAGTGATACTTCTAATTCCCGAAAAACTGTTGTGCAAGTAAACATCTACAAGCATCATAGGCAAACAGTTCAGGTAAATTGCCAATAATTGATCTCAATATTGGTCTTTTTACATTCAAAAATTAATAAGCACAGAAGACAGCTTTCATGGATTGTTGCACAACTCTTTGGGCTTTTAACCCTTTCTTTTATCTTCGCATATTATTTTGCTGTTGTCAGATAATATTTGCTGTTGTTAGAATTGTTATCTTTCTTTCTTCATATTGTAATTTCATCTATCAATTGAGTTCATTTCTCAGGCCATACATTATGTTACCAATTCTAATTTGTGTTTAAGGGGAACAAGATATGGGGTTCATTTCATGTATCAATTGAGTTCATTTCTCAGGCCATCTTTCTTTCTTTCTTCATAGTGTAATTTCATCTATCAATTGAGTCCATTTCTCAGGCAATAAATCATGTTACGAGTTCTATTTTATGTTTAAGGGGAACAAAATATGGGGTTTATAATAACTAGGTGATGATTTCCTGTTCTTTTTGTTGCATATTTTTGGGTGCTTAGAAGTGAAAACATCAGGAATTTAACTTGTGGTCTATTACATATTTTCCTTTTGACCTTGGTCTGCAGAACAGTACACTTACATACTTCAGTGGTAAAAATTTCAAGTTGCCCTGATATTTTTAAAAAATTACTCAAATTCAAAGCATTGAATAAAAAAAAAAAGCACAAAGGATATTGAGATCGTTGCTTTTGAGGTTAAATAACTGGCATGTTAGTAGTAGCACATCGGTGTGACAGATTACAGATATTAGGGTTGACCTAGACTGTGGCTAAGACGTGAAAGTCTTTGAGATGCTTTATAAATGTTTTGACAACTTCTGAATCCAAACTGTAGGTATTGCATTCATTTTTCAGCATATGCATTAGTGTGGTTTTATTGCATAAAATCAGCTATCTAAGATAATTTGACGCTGTTTGTTCAAAATGAGTTATATTAATCATTTCTTAACAGTATGTCCAGCCTCGTGACCATCAGAAACTCTCTCAAGTTGAGCTTTTGGTCATCGATGAAGCAGCTGCTATTCCACTTCCTGTTATTAAATCCTTGCTTGGCCCTTACTTGGTTTTTCTATCATCTACAGTGAATGGGTATTGCTATCTTGGTCCTTCTTCCTCCTCCCTCCCTCCCTCTCTCTCTCTCTCTCTCTCTCTCTCTTGCACACACGCACACAGACATACAATGGTCAGTTTCTTTCTAAAGACTTTTTGCTGTAATTTTTTAATTTTGTTAGTCCGTTGTCTAGAGGAAATGTGCCTTGGAGTCATTGAATAAAGTTTGCAATGGCTTTGGAAGTTTATAAATCCTGATACTTTCCTTGCAGCTATGAAGGCACTGGCCGTTCTTTATCACTGAAGCTTCTAAGTCATTTGGAAAAGAACAGTCAGACATCCGCTGCCAGGAAAAATGAGTGTCAGTCAGGTTTAGCTTATTTACATTCCTCTCCTCATAGCATGTTAGCCTTGCCATGAATTTACTTGTGTCTTTCTTTATGCTATTCTTTATGTGTTATACTGGAGGACTATAACAGTTGCAACTCGTCATATACTTTTTTCTATCTAAGTTCTAGAAGGGAACACTTTAGATTCTCACCTTTCTGCAGTTAAGCACAAAAAATCCTGCAATTTGTGAGCTACCCTCTTGCTGCATAGCCATACTCGTTAGTTGAAGAAGGGGTAATTAGATGGACGATTCATATGAAATTTATTTATTTCATGCATACTACACAGGAGGAGTAAGTATTTTGAACTTGTAAGATGTCCTAGCTACTATGGTACCTTTCGGTCACAGAAGCAATAACTGAATAAAGGGCTTGTGTGCCATTGCAGAATGAGTTTTCCAGTTTTTGATAGACATTAACACATTGCCAAATTTTGCATCCAGGAATAAGCCACTCCAATTGAATGAGATAAGTGGAGAACTTTGAAGTGCTTGTGCTGGTGAATTTGAAATAGAAACTTTGAAACACAAATTTTATGCTTAACGTCTTATCCTCCCTAGGAGAAGAAATACAAATGGTCAGAAAGGAATTTTGGCGTTATATTTGTATTCAAGCTCCTTTAGAATTTGGACACTTCATTGGATAGAATATTTTGTCAAGTTCCTTCAGGATGTTGCTTGGAGTAATTATAGAATCTATCGCAGCAAAAACAATAATGTTGTTGGTAATGATTTTCAGCTATTCAGCTATTACAATGATGTTCTTTCTGATGACTGTCATCTTGTAATTTGTCAATCTTTATGGTAAAATAAATGTACTCTATATGTGATTTCTCTCATGTCATGTCATTAGTTTATTTGTAGCTATTGTAGTTCGTCAATCTTTTTATTGTTCAGTAAATGGACTCTTTTCTTGATATAGTTTCAAATATGTGCTGCAGTTAGGCAATTTCAGAAGTTGGAACTGAAAGAATCCATCAGATATGCTGCTGGGGATCCTATAGAGTCTTGGCTGAATAATTTACTTTGCTTGGATGCCACAAGTTCTGTGCCACCAATAAGCAGGTTTAGCATGTCCAGAAGTAGACTTCAGTATATTTGTTTCTACATAGTTTACGACTTCTCTTCTTGTTGTGCTTTTAGGTTTTGCCATCCAAGTGAATGCAAGCTGTATTATGTTAACAGAGACACTTTGTTTTCCTTCCACAAAGAAAGTGAAATATTCTTGCAGGTACTAGTCTTCAGTAGCCTTTCAGACAAGTTTGTTTAGCTTCTACCTGATTGCTCAGTGAACCCATTTACTTCATTTTGAGTTCCCGACTTGTAACTTATTTTTTCCTCTGTTCCTTATACATCTGTTGATACAGCAAATAATCTCTCTCTTTGTTGCATCTCACTACAAAAATTCTCCAAATGATTTGCAATTGATGGCTGATGCTCCTGCTCATCACCTGTTTGTCCTACTAGGTTTGTGCCCAAGCCTAAATGTTCCTGATAAATTTACTCTTCGCAGCTGAGATGGATCATTTGCATTCTTGTGCAGGTCCTGTTGATGAATCAAAGAACATTCTTCCTGATATTTTCTGTGTAATTCAGGTAAGTGCTCTTCCCTAATTTTCTTTTCTTTGCTGATCTTTTGACTTGCTGCTGGTACTGAAGCAGAAATAATTGATTACAAAATTTGAAACTTGGCATTTGACAATTTGCAAAGTTTGAGCAAATATAACAGGACTAAGGTTTTCCAAAGTAGATTGATGGCCTTTGAATCAATTTTTCTTGTGATCTGAGATGGTTTACAGTATTTCCTAATTCTCTGAAAACATTCAATCGACAAAGAAATGCAAAATAATTTTCTTGGATTTGGGTATGAAGCCTAAAGCCTACTGGTTGCCACCAAAGCCTTTTGGTTTTGGCATCATCTTTTCTTCAAAATTAAAACTTGCATCATTCAGTTTGCATCTGTAGTCTACAGATGTTAACTTTTCTGAGTGTACCTCTATGATCTTTGAATGGTGCTTAAGAGTTACAAAAGTAAACTTACAATTTTTTTTTTCTTTTAGGAATTTTGCTCATGCATTAGTTTGAATAACATGTCAATGTTTGACTTTTTGCCACAAGAATTATTATCTCAGCAATCTTCATTAGTATTGTCTTAAATATAATAAGTCAATGTATTACTTTAGTTGTTGTTGAATCTGAATAGATTAATTGTAGGATCTTTATAACTGAATTCCAGAGTTTGAATTGATGGACTTGATAGTTCGATTCTACAAATGAGATTGATAACTTAATTTTAGGGACTAGATTGGTTCTAATCTTGTATATGTAGTGACCTCTTGATTTTCCAAAAAGCATGAGAATAAACAAGATATGTTTCTTAGTCATCCTACCATTTATTTGGTCTTTGCCTTTTCCGTCATATGGTTTTTCATTACAAATGTGATACCTAGATAACATGCTATACTGTTATTTTGCTGCGATTTTATCAATTTGGGCGGTTTGGTCTTTCTTGTATTCTGAAGTTCATTCATTTTCTATGTAATTGTGTTATATCTTTCAAGGTTAAAGGTTGAAATCCTAGTTGAAGGAGAAGATTTAGAATCTATCTGCGAGACACGTATTTTTTTATTTCAAGAGAACCTAGCTCCACATTCATCTGTTGCATGTGAAGCCTTCTGAGATTTCTAGCTGTGGTCTCTGAATTTTTGTTGCTCTCCTTTTCTTTCTTCCAACTTCCTATACTTACAGCCTGAGGCTGGGCAATTTAATTGCTCAAGTTCCAAATATATGTCTGCCTCATGATGTTTAGATACTAATTTGTAATTTCTTTTTTATGAGCATTATATTTATGCATTCAAAACTTATTTTGAAGCAGGAAGCAGTATTTACAGCAAATATTTATCAATTTATATGTTAGGTAAATAGTACCTTTTGTGTAAGCACAAATGCAGCAAATGCGTAAGACGTGTTTGTCTTTTTCTGTGTCTACAAAGATGCGCTCTTCATTTACAAAATAAAATTGTTTAAGACACAAAATCTTGAAGAATACTTGAAAGAACATATTCTATTTCCATGCAATAAGTAGCTTGGCACACAAACCTGTATAAAGACCTAGCAGAACATTTTTCAGTTCATTGCAAACATTTAAGATGAAGGCTTCTCAATTGTTTGGCATTTAATGCTTTCGTTAATGGTGATCTCTTTTGGAACTCTGCCTTTTTTTTTTTTTTTAAATTCGCAGACCTTTAAGTCACAAGTTGTCACATTCTTTCCTCTTGTGCTTCCTTATTGTTCCTTTTTTAAAAATTAACTAATGTTCTTCTATAGTTGTAGGATTATTAGATGTAAAAACTTATGCTCCATATTTATTAGTTTTGCCATAACGATATCTGGAATACTTTTCTTCATCCTGATCACAAGTCTGAGTATTCTTCATGGTTTCTTTTAACCTAACATGTGGAATTTTTCATTGGATACATAAAGTTCATTAATTTTTATTTCATTCTTCAGCTTGAGCGCCAGCAGGTAAATTGTGGTGGCAATCACTGCTTGTCCTTTCTTGCAGGTCTGCCTTGAAGGACAAATTTCTCGAGATTCGGCATTGCAATGCTTGCATAAAGGTCGTCTTCCTTCTGGTGATCAGATACCATGGAAGTTTTGTGAAGAGTTTGAAGATACAGGATTTCCTTCTCTTTCAGGTGTTCGTGTTGTCAGAATAGCTGTCCATCCAACCGCTTTGGTGGTACTACATAACCCTTATTACACTTTCTGTAGGTCCATTGTTTCGTTCAACGGGAGCCTGTGCTCTTGTTACTTTCCTACTAGATATTTATGGCTTCATTTTTTCATGTTGGACAGCATGGTTATGGCTCAGCTGCTTTGGATCAGTTAACAAGGTTAGTTTTGTGAAACTTTTGCTGTATATTATGGTGTCTAAAGAAATGAGACCGTACTGTCCAATGAGCAATTTAACACTTGATTTGTATAATGCACTATCTTTTATATGCTACATGGTAGTCCTATACTTCTATTTTTGTCAAGAATTCACTCCTTATGCTTGCTCGTTTTACCACCTTGACATATGCTCTTTGTGCAAAAGAATGCTTCATTTTGAAATCACAAAATGCATATACCATCTTCGATTTGGTCCTGATGCTCTGAACAGTTTCAAGTTTTGGCAAGCAATTACGCTGACATTAATGGTGCTTTAGGCTTTAGATTTCTTTCTGAAACTATCCTTGTTCTGATTTTATTGCTATTTCAGTTCTACATGTATAGTCATAAAAATATGTTTTTCTTTAGCAAAAAACGTACATGAAAGATGTTTCACCTGAAAATAGCTCTAGTATTTGAGTTTTACACATCAAGAAATTGGTTCAAAGACATAATCATTGTGATATATGAATACCAAACACATTTGGTAGCTTGACAAAAAGATTCTGAGAGACTAGTGGCCAAATTGTCTCTGCTGTTTCATGCTTCCAAGATCATCCATTTGGTAGCACAAAAATATGAAATTTCGGTTTAGATGTATATGTGGGTTTTTGCTTCCTCTATTTTTGTAATGGCAATATTTTGGAGTTCACCATTTTATGAAAGTCTTATATTATATTAGAATGCAGTGCTAGAAGCACAAATTGAAATCACTATCAAATTTATTACCAAGAACTGAAGGAATATGATTTGCAATGCATGTATTACTTAATGTGATCTGTTATTTTGGATCAAGGAATATGACACTTCCATTAACAATGTTTTTGACAGCTGAGCTTCTCACTAGGCCTGTGTCATATGATGCCTTAAAGTGGACATGGTTGAAGTAAAAGCTAATTAAAATGAAACAGAACTCTGGACTCTGAACGTGTCTCATCCACTAGTAGTGTGTTATTTCAATCAATTATTGTTAATATTACTGCTCAAGTACATTATCTTCTGGGGACCTGACATTAAATGGTTTTCTAAACTATGTGCAAGACAACGGAAATTCATTTTAGGAGTCCTATGATATGAATATGTTGTCTTTTAGATTTGACTCCAATGTTTTGCTAATTATCTCTTAAATTGATCTCTTATATTGGCATACTTCTTGGTTGCTTTCTTTTGATTAAACACATATTGTTACATCTAGCACCACTACAATTGATTCAATCTAGTATCTTTAATATTTGTGTTTGACAGAATTGTGAGTTTGTGTAGTCACAATGGAAATCAAGATTTAGAGAATTTTATATTATGATTTGATGAAAATAAAAGAAAAGGCTGGTTGTCTAACTTAAATTTTGTATGTTACTATGTGGAGTATCTGCTGAGACAAATATTTGCGTCCACAGCAAATACATTACTATGCTTTTTTTTTTTTTTTTTTTTTAAATGGCACTTGCATTAGATGCACAACTTATGCATGGAGAATACTTATGCTAGTTCGCCATGCAGGTACTATGAAGGGCAGTTGTCTCATATCAGTGAAATAGATTTTGAAACAGAGGAGAAGATAATGCTACCAGAGAAGTTGACAGAAGCAGCTGAGAAGGTTTGGCCTCTCATTTATCTTATTACACTATGAACTGGTGAAGCTTATCCGACTCTACATAAAGCAAGAGCTCTGCTTTTGGTGTTACTTTTTTTTGGTCCCTTTATGCAATACAAAAAATTCCCTTCTATTCTTTAGTTTCAAATATAAAGTGATCACATTCCTTTTTCCCTTTCCCATGACCATTGCCACAATAAATTACAAGTTGAAAGAAAGCCAAAAAAAGGAGGAAGAACTTCCTAAAACAAACATATATCTGTTGAACAGTCACACACTGTGTTTGCCAAAATATCTAGTTACGGATTTTGTTGGTGGCTTATCATGGTATTGAGCAGATTTCCTGGCTCAAGTTTGGTTCTCACCTCCTCTTTGCTTCTTCATTACCCCATGAACCATGCTAGGATGCTGAACAGGGGCCCTGTATGTTAGCTTGGTGTTTCCTTCAAGATGTCTGGATGTCCTTGGGGGTGGGGAGGGGGATATCACACTCTCCCTGTGCCTTCCCAAGTTTCTCTTTGTAAACATTGCATAAGCAACCATTGCATAAGCACTTACATTTGCAGGTTTCCTTGCTGGAAGAAAAGGTATCCCCTAGGGAGAATCTTCCTCCTCTCCTTGTGCATCTGCAAGAACGGTTGCCTGAAAAAGTTGATTATATTGGTGCTTCATTTGGGCTGACTGGTGATCTTTTTCGTTTCTGGAAGAAACATAAATTTGTTCCTTTTTATATCTGTGACAATCCGGTAATAATCTTTTGCTACTTCGTATTTAGTTCTATTTTGGTTATCTTGTCTAATCTGACTAAGATACTTTGTGGATCAGAATGATATGACTGGAGAGCACAGTTGCATGGTCCTCAAACCTTTGGAAACTAATGAAACGGATGGGAGTAGAGTGTGTTCTCCTGGTTTTCTGCATCCTTTTTTCCAGTGTAAATACACAACCAGAGCATCACAACATGATTTTATGGGTTTTTGTGTATTAATTGACTATAAAAATGGTATGTTTTAACGTGATGGATTTTACTTTTCAGGTTTCAGGCAAAGGTTCATGCGGCGCCTACCTTTGTGCTTTCAGGAACTGGATTACAAGCTTGCTATGAGGTAGATATGACTAAAGATATAGTTTGACATGCATTTTGCTTAGTTGCTGACCTAATGTCCTTGTAACTAGCATCTTGGACCCAAAAATCAACTACTTGGATCATGAACCTTCGATGTCCTCCAATTCTGAAAGCTCTATGCTGATGAAATTAATTATATCAGCAGATGACTTGAAATTGTTAGAGGCGTATACCAACAACCGCAAAGAATATACAAAGGTAATTCGACATTCTTCACCCTTTGATGTTATTTATTTCTTCTGTAGTTATTTATAAGACAATAAGACTCCATTGGTTTTCTTACAGATTTTCTAAGATCCATGTATCTTGAAACATTTATGGCTGGTGAATTCTTCATTGGATTGTCTATTTCTTTCTCTCAAACGTTCTATTACCAAAATGGGAAAAGTTGAAAAAAAAACAAATGGAGGGGAAAAAGAAAGAAATATATAAAAAAAAATGAAACTTGTCAATCCTCTCTCCTGCAGATAAAGCCATTCAATTTAATTTGATCAGATCTTGTCTACAAAGTGATGCTAAATATTTTGTCCCACATGAAGCATTAAGCTGTTCAAAGAGAATGCCATCAGTAAACAAAGGGTGGACGAAAGTATAACTGTAAAAGTTTCTGATCAGTATCCTTCCTCAAGACAACAAATAACAGAGCTGGTTTGGTTCTTCCATGTAAAGTTTTATTGAAAGAGGCACTATATGTAGTGACTACCACATTATGAAAGGAGATCTTGTTGTCCTGTGTTGCTTGCTTAGTAATTCCTGGCACATTAAGTATACTGTTCTTGCTGATAGGTTTTGTAGATGGAAGATCCATAGATACATCAAAACATGCATGTGTTCTTGTTTAAGATAGAAAAACAACATTGTAATCCCTCTTATATAGCTTTTTTCCCTTATCTCATCTTCCATTTATAGTTTTATACCCTCTTGGATTCAAATGAAAGCATCAGAAAGTCGTTACACTGTCAAATGATTGTATCTGAATTCACTTATCGGTTGAGATGAATTAATCTATGTTCTATTTAATACTTCTTGCATTTTACAGGTCAGGGATATGGTGCCGATACTCGCTCGGTGCTATTTTCAGGAGCAGCTTCCAGTTACACTATCCTACCTTCAAGCATCTATCTTGCTTTGTATGGGCTTGCAGCTCCATGATGTAACTTATATTGAGGTCAGGAAATATGAAACTGAAGCTCAATTGGAATCACTTTTTTCAAGTACTTTATATAGATTTGGTACAGCATTTTGGTTCAAGTTAATTGGTCTGGAAAAGGATTTCAGTAAGATTTCTCTTAATTGACTGCATACATGTTTTAGCCATAGACCCACTTTTCTTATGAATCTTTCTTTCATAACAGAGTAAAATGAACATAGAAAGGCAACAAGTATTGTCTTTGTTTCGCAAAGTTATGACAAGATTCTACAAGTACCTATATCATGTCCTCACTCAGGAGTTCCAGACAAGTTTTGCCAAACCAAAAGAGGTATATGTTTGATCTCTTTCTTTAGTTAGTCTACTTTGTGCTTCAAAAAACAGTTCTGCTTGGTGTCTGTTTGTGTGTTGTTGTCTTGCTACTGGTCAATGTTTTATCTGAACTAACAGCATGCTTGGAGACTTGTTTGAAACATCTCTGAGGTAGAATATTTGGTTATAGTAGTAGTATAGCTTACCAATTCAAATAGTCAAATTAATGTTTGTGTTATAGAGATTTAGTCAAATAGCTTCTTGCTGAGCCTTTATTAGTCGGTTTGGTATAAAAGGATAAACTCTAGAAAAACAGGACAGTGGATACTGGACTGGTGGCAGAAGCACGAGTTAACTAGATATAGCAATACAGAAATAAAAATTATAAAGAACAATTACACATGCTTTGACAGTTTTCTTTATGCTACTGTAGATGTAGTACATAGCTACATGGAGTAGAGCAAAGAAAAGTAGGACAGAAGACATGTTACCCTGATCCATTCCTAAATCTCCATACTTGCAACACACATGGCCTTTCTTTCTTTTTTTTTTTTTTTTTTTTTGATCTGTGTTGATATACAAAGAAAAATGGCTTTGTACCCATATGTGGACATATAGCAATCTTCTACTTAAGTTAAATGAATATCTTTGTACTTGAACAATGGGAAAGGAAAAGAACATACATAAGCATGAGAAATAAAGGACCTCGGGTATTAGATTGTTTGATCATTCTCTCTTCACCACTATTATATCCAATGGCTCTCACCCTCTTGTGATGGTCCACTACCCCATATCCCTTCAGCCTACATTGTAGAACTACAGTTTCTTTGCAGCCAACATTCAAGATGTAGTTCTGTACTATCTTCTCATTGTTTACGAACTTGTTTCATGTATGGAGGTCCACATTAGACTTTTGGTTTTTTGATCTGTAGAGTAATATAGCTGAATGCTTTCAGTTTCTGGAAAGTCATAGTATTGATGGTATTCATGTGGAGATCCATTAATTTTGGGAGGTAGATTTTTCTGGGAAAGTGGGTGAGGCTTCTGCTTTGGTTATTTTTATTTCATTTAATAATCAAATATAATACATTTTCATGAAGATGAGGTGAACGGATACTTTTTTGGCCAACAATAATATTTTGGCACTAGCATACTTGCGTGAGAAGGGCCAGCGCGGTTGGGGTCTGGTACGGTTCAGTCCGGTTGTTGTACATTTTACATTGCTTGTTTGTACAATTATATTACATTATTGTATTTGAGGTAAAAGTTGTGTACGTGAATAAAATATTTGACACATTTAGTACAACATTATGATGTATTTGTGCACCAAAAATTTTAAGATGTACAACGTCTTGACGGTACCGCACAAAGCACAATTGTACTAAGTCCTTGTCCCATACTTCATCCATTAGGTTATCTAAATACTATCTTTTACTTTAATGTTTTTGCAATCGCGTAGATATGTATCTAAGCATGCACATGCTCAGACAAATATATGTAGGTGCATCTATGTACGACTTTTCCATATACACATAGATGTATGCATTCATCTATATGTCTGTACATGTACTTCTTTTAGGCTAGCCTATAGTTTTGCCTTTCCACGACCCCAAAAGCAGCATTATGGTATAGTATACTTGTAAAGGTCGCCTCTGTATGGTTTCAGTTTGTCATCTCCTCGTTTATATCTGGAGTTGCTTCAGCTAATAGTTACTTTCGCAACATTAAAGTCTAGTTAATTTGGAAATTCGAGTATCAGGAAGTTGAGTTTTTCAGTATGCAGGTTTGATAATAGATGAACCTTTAACAAGTCTGATTTTTGAATTCCAAATAGCTTAGTCCATTTTAATGAAAACTCTGTTTGCATTATTTCCTTAGGAATGAAAAGAATAGTTAATGTGCTCATTGACACAAAAATTCTAAGCTGCTTGCTTGGGTCCTAGAAGGTGCAGTTGTATGTAGTGAAGCATCATGTATTTCCTTCGAGTCCTCAAAGACATTCCATTGGTCTTTACTTTGCAGCAAGTTGGAAGCAAACCATGCATTGCTTATAACCAATTGCTTTCGCAAAGCTAATGAGGTTATTCTGTACTCTGATAGAAGTTATATAGACTGTTTATAGCATGTGTGAGGGATGTAGAGACAGCGTGACATATGAAGCAGAAGAAACCTTGTAGATGCATCTCTAATACAATGTTCAATTTTTGTTCATCTATTTAATTAACAAGTAGATGAAGAAACACTGAGTTTTTGGAGATGAGCGGAGAATTTGATTGCTATGATGATGAAATATGCAGTTAATTCTCTGGCTGTCTTCTTGAGAGTTCGGAGGAATCCTTGGCTCTATTTGTTTATGTGAATAAAACTAATTGAAGAACAGAAGAAACTAAAAATACTAATAAAATAGGAGGTGGCATGGATTTTGTTGCGCTATATGGATATTGTTGAGTTTGGAATTTATGTAGTTTTGGTTAAAACATTCTTGATAGTGGAAATCTCAGATAGCAAAACAGGTGCTCCATTTCCCTCGACCTTAACTTACTCTTAGTGTTGGTCAAATGTGTAAAATTGTTTTAACTATTACCCTGCATTAGGTTGAATTACTGCCACATGACATCTCCATGGAAGAGGATTTAGAAGATGGTGCTAAGAGAGTAAGGGTAAGTAGTGCATGGATTAACTTTGACATTCAAAACAATGTATGGTATGAAATGAAATTGGGTTGCCTAATGTCTTGTTTACACGCACATTTCAGGAAAAGATGAATCAAGAGGATGTTGGCGTCTTAGATCCAAAGTCACATTCACTGCAACAATATTCTGTTGTAGACAGAGAAGCTGACTTTGAGCATGCTCTACGAAGCTGCAGTACAGTATCCCCTGGCGGACTGTTAAGTGTGAAGTCTAACAGAAACGGGAATGGAAAGGTGGAGAGCAAGAGGAAAGCAGGAGAAACTAAAAAGAGAAAAAGGGGTCACATCACTGGGTCCAAAGTAGATCCAGTGGCCTGCTGATGAAATTAAGTTATTTAGATCAGATGCAGCACCCTTGACGCCCTGATTCTTTATACAGTATTGTTCTTTTGATTAATTTATCCAAAAGCTAGGTACCCAATCTTACACTTGGTCCTGGAAAGAGCTTCTGAAGTTGTAAGCATAAGCTCAATTTTGGTATACTGACTTGGTGAGAAGTGTTCCAGCATCAGCAGCCAGCTGATTATTAAATTGAGGTATTTCTTTGGAGGCAAATGGTTAAGAAGTGTGGTATAGGAATGTAGTTAAGATCTGAGGATCACGGGCCTGAATCCTTTGCAGTAAGCAGACTGCACTATTAACGAAGGGTTCTAGTTCATGTCTAAATTTGACAGGATATCTGACATGCATGAAACAGTACTTAATAACTGCAGTATTTATCTTCACCGAACCAAGACTTCTCCAAGTATCTTATACACAAGCGAATTACTAGTTTTATTTATGCTATTTGCACTAGTAAAAGTAATGGTTCATATCGTAGTTCCATTTTGCTGAAATTGATTCTTAGATGGTTTAGCCAATACAGATTTTTAGCCAAATTTTGTCATCTGAAAACCTGTTTGTTTACCATCCTTGTAATTACCTAGTAAGTTGAATTCAGAAATCATATTATCAATGGATTAGCATTTCTCATACTATTAAAGTTGTTGTTACACTAGCGAACTCTGATGCATATATAATATGTGCAAAAAAGAGATTTGCAAATTTGTAGCCCTCATGGCATTTTTAGAGTGCAGTGTTGCCATGCATTTTGCTCAATATTGACCATGAGATGGGAAATTATTATTACAACCCACATAAATAAGATCTTAGATTGCTTTTCATTTAACTATGAACGTAAAGCAAAGGTTGGATACTCGTATCAATTGATATGTTAGATCCAATTACCACGAATTGCACATAGATCTAAAGTGTTTTTGTTTCATTTTTTTAAACTATCCTTCTTTTTAATGCTTAGTTGTCCCAGTGTAATTATTAATGCTTCACTTATCAAGCGTCATTTATTCATTACTTCATAAGATTTTCTAGCTAATATGCTCAATGGAAAAAGTGGGCAATAACTTACTTAATAACGTTCAATACTTAAATCTTTTGACATGTTGAAGTTTGATTCAAAACTTGGTGCAGATATCTTAAATAGCAAAAGATGCTATCCTTGGAGGGCTCTACTTGCATATTCTGATATAAAGGCTTCACTTTATGCTTTAGATAGGAGACTATGCATTTTGTTATCACCTGTGTAATCAAAATGCTGACTTTGTCACTTGTTATCTCAATGGGATAGATAAAATTATTTTTGAGTCAAATTTCTCCCCTAATCTTCTTAGAATTATAGAGGAAGATAAGAGGAGAAAGTTAACTATTAAAGAGTAAACTCATTTATTTTACGTATATAAAGCTCGCCAATTCTCCAAAACTTACTTCATATCTTGTACTAATATTCAGCACAAGTGCATGCAACATTCAAATGAAGCTCGAAATGCATGCTTAAAATCTCCAATCAAAAGCTTAATTTGCATGCCCAGACTGAAGAAAATAAAACTAGAAAGGGAAAATCTCAACGTAAAAGTAGTGCTAGTTAAATAGCCAGGCAAGCAGCTAGTGGTCTTGGACTCTTGGGCTACTAGACTCAATTAGCACTACATGCAGATGCGTATCTTCGTCATAAGAGGCCACAATCACCTGTAGTCAACATGCATCGGCTTCTCGTTGGATGACACGTGGTGAAGATCACTAGCATCACCAGCCTCGATCAAAATCTTCCCACACCACTTCTTCCAGCTGTAGGCATTCAACTGGAGTACTAATTCTGTCGAGTCATACATATACTTCGCAGTATAAAATTCGGCACGCACACGCTCTACTTCACGGTATAAGACGATCATCCCCCCTCTCGCTTCTCCCTGTCATTTTTTTTTTCTGCGCTTTCTCTCTCTACTTTTGATTCCATTCTCTCCCCCAGGCCGTACAGATTTTACTTCTCTCCTCTGCTACTCGTAGGAAGCACTAATGGCGGACGTTCCTCGGTATATAGTACTATTCTTCATTGTTTATTGTTCGTCAATGTCGTCGTCTTCTTTTCTTCGTAGCAAAGTTTACGAGTTCTTCGAGCTTGAGAGATCAGTTACGTGATATTTTTTGCCGCCTTTTTTTTTTTTTTTTTTTTGGGTGGAGTTGATGAGCTTTTGCTGTTTTCAACTTAGAGCTGAAGACTGCAAACTTTTTGCTGTTGACATTCCGGCGCTACTGGGAGACAAGGAAACTTACTCAAGGTTCTTTCAGGTAAGGTGCTTTGTTACTTTCTTCAGAGAGGTGAAATAGATAACACGGAATAATGATAATAATTATGCCGGAGAGAGAGAGAGAGAGAGAGATAGAGATGGACATACTAGACTACTAGTAGATTTCACATGAAGTAAACGCTGAAACTGCGTTTTTTTTTTTTTTTTTTTGGTTTTATAATTTTGATCTTAAGTAGATTCTGCTTGAAATGAGTGGAGATTTCTTCACTGAAGAGCGGTTGTGCTTGATGGCCAGTAACCCCAGGCACCAGCTTTACGTGCTTATTGGTTGGTAGTTCCTACATAATTTTCATCTAATTTTCTCTCTTTCTCTTCCTCTCTCGGGGGTGCTATCTTGGCTCATACACTGCATATGTGTGTTATTTTTGGTCCTTAATATGTCATCGCGCATTTATTCGAGTCACGTTTGGTTTAAGCCGACGTTGTTTTTCTTTTTCAATTATGAACTTCGAGCAGGGCCAAACGATACTTGGAATGCTGATGAACCGGCTGTTTACTGTGCCATTCAGGTCTTCATCGTTTGCTTACTAGCTTTGATTATTAAAGCAGATACACACACACACACACACACTCTCTCTCTCTCTGTTTTTTTTTTCATTGGCTTTCCTTATATTTTATTTCACATAGGTACTTTACCTTTCGTGGTCTTGTCTTTCATTAAAAAATAAATCACTGAAATCCGCTATTTCCAGCCCAAGAAGAATAACAGCAAAAAAGCCTCGAAGGGAGTGAAATTAGAATTTGTAATAATTGAAAATCATAGTACAACGTAACGTTATGCATGTTTTCTGGCTCAAAATTTTGGTTGCCTTGACTCCATGCATGTCTTTTGGGATTGAGGATTTGAGATTCTTAGTCTCATATGCCTTTCTGAGCCTTTGGGTTGTTGTCTATCTAGCTTTTGTCTGAAGTTAACTTCTTAGCAAAGATTGATTGTAGTACCAAATATTGAAGATAACAGAAGAAGTAAAACAGGGGAAGGGAAAGGGTAATGGAAACACTGATTTAATTGCAATCCTGGTTTATTGACTGGTTTAAAGGTCTCCTAACTCTTTATATTCAAATCAGACATTAATTATTGATTAGGAGCCAAGCCAAGACTTGCAATATATATCCCTTATAAATGTGTTATCATTCATCTCAATTTAGTATCTGAACCGTAGAACTCAAAAAATTTTCTAGTGTTATTATATGAGAACCCTCATTCAATTTGTTACTTGAACAATTCTGCTAACCATGAGCTTCAGCAGCTAGCCAGGTTACTGTTTGTCTACAAGTGAGCTTCTTCGCTGTGCAGTAGGATGCAACTGATGATCCCAACTAGTATCCCTATTTTGCAAGTTTTTGACAAATTCAGTTTGAACTTTTAATTATTCTTGGATGCGGGTGACTTAGTGATCAAGAACGTTGTATATGTATTTTCGTTCTCGTGTCATATTGTCAATAGAGAGAATTGAAGTGTTGCATGTTCTTAACATGGACTCTGTATTATCTTGGCCTTGAGCTAGATTTTGACTGTTTGCAATTTTTGAATCCTTTATTACATGAACTGATTTATAGAAGACTAATGATATTGGAAGGTCTTCGTCATAAGATTGCCATCAAGGCTTCAATTAGCACTTGGAACACATTTAGATGTAAGATCTAGAAAGTAAGAAGCTGCAATGAGTATTCTCTGTGAGAACACTTAAAACTGTAAAGAACTCTTAATGACCATCTGTTTCATGAAATTTTGTTGCAGTTCTCTGATTATGTTTAATTTCATGTTTGCTGCTCATGGTATTTTTGCTGTATTCAGAGAAAGCATATTAAATTTATAGTTTTATGGCTGCAATGAAGGTCTATCTGGAAGGGCAGATTGGTTTGCCTGAGTGCAATGAGATGGTTAGTGAGAAAATAAATGACTGCTACCTGATGTTTCCACAGTTGCCTCCACTGGTTGGTGCAAGGATTGTGCAAATCTGCACTTTGATGGAGGTAATCCTTGTTCATAACAGTATCAATTTGAAGCCTTATACTCTAGGGTATGAGTAAGAATTGAGTTGCTGCACATGTTTAAACTAAAATCCATCACACTTGTCTTTTCAGGGAGCATATGATTCTGTTGCCGTAAACATGTTAGCAAGGTATGCAGCGTTGACTTTTTTATGTCTAGTACTAAATTATGTCACGCATT
Source organism: Gardenia jasminoides (assembly GCA_013103745.1). Taxonomy (NCBI): domain Eukaryota; kingdom Viridiplantae; phylum Streptophyta; class Magnoliopsida; order Gentianales; family Rubiaceae; genus Gardenia; species Gardenia jasminoides. The sequence continues at coordinate 63,587,685 of CM023103.1, forward strand.
TACATTGTTTCTCATCCTTTTTCCCAAACTCATTAACTATGTGGTTGTTGCTTTGGAAAGCAACCAAATGCTTCAGAAATTCAACCTTGAACTCTGTTATTCTAATGAGTTTTAGTTTCTTTTCTTTCAACTAATTAACTCCTAAAAGCTTTCAAGTTAATGGTCGAGATAAGAAATACAATCCACATTTAACCTTCATTCTCCATCCTTCTGCATGGTTTAGTTATCATAACGGTGCATATAAGACCTCTGATACTGTCACAATGGATGGTGGACATTTTTTATGAGGAAACATATTATAGATTAGTAAAAATTGTATGGATTGTTTAAGCAAAATGATTGGTAAACATTTCCAGGTTATTTACTAACTCATTTAGATGGCAAAGGAGAATACCTATTGAGAGTCAACAGGTGAAATGATTAGGTTCCTAAAGCTATTCTCTGATTATTTTGTTGTCCTGCTTATTGCAAATGCATTCTAGAAACCAAGAAGATTGAAAATCTATATGCTCACAGCTGCTCATCATCTCAATTTAATAGTATTTTTCACATCAATTTCCTAAAATCAATCTGTAGATGTTCAATCTACTGCATAAAATTTACTATTATTGGTTCCGTCTATGCAGAAATGTATTCTCATTGTTTTGATAAAAAGAGAATTATTGATACCAGCTCATATGACATTATATGCAGATACTATAATGGAGAAATGGCTCAAGATGCTGCTGAAATGGTTCTAGATCTTATAGCATTCTTAATTTGTCCTCCTTTTTACACATATCTGTTGAATATTTGACATCCATGTTTGTCACTTTATTCACAGGTTTTGCAAGCTGGAAAGCAGATTTTGAAACAACTTCAGAGCAAAAGATGGCAAGTGATGCATTATCTTGGCATCATCACTGAACCAAATTCGAATGAATTAAGCCGCTGGGTTGGAAGGGACTTCTCTTTGCTGTTTGTGGGCAAAATAAAGGTACTAAATGCTGTTCCAAATGTTGAGAGTTACTGGTTCTGTCTTAATCGTTATAACTTAATCAATCGTGTTGTGCATCTTGTCTAAACACCTGTCTCACTTTGTCTTCAATTCTCGAGTCAAGGCTGAGTCTCAGGTTCGTTGCGTGATGCTTAAATCTCTTCATGAGTTTGATTTGCAAATAAGCCAGCATAACAAAGATTGTACTCTCAATGCCCTCTACAGATGTAAGCTGTTTTACTTGTTGAATTTCAAAGTTATGCACCTTCATGGTTTGATTCTCTAATACTTGAACTTAATCGAGTCCTTTTGACAGATTCACGTGGTCTTTTTATCAATAGCTTGTCCTTTCCACACTTGCGCTTCTTAGATCATGATTTTGTTCTGAGGCAAGTAGCACAACTTGATTTTTTCCTGGTTATGTTGCTCTCGTTTATGTTTCTAACTTTTGGGGTTTTCAGGGTCATAAAGTTGAAGTTTGATCACGAAGATGTGCATCTGGTAACAAGAAAACCTTGGAGTGAGTTAGACGACAAGAGGATTAACAGTTATATCAAAAATCCCGGCAATCGAGAGGTGAGTTAACATAATTGGAAAAGTGAAGAAGCATGTTGCTCTCTCTCCTATCGCCTCCATACTCTAGGGCAATCTACTGTATGCTAATATTAAGTTGACTAAAGTACTTTCAATCAAAAAAATCACCTACATTTGACCCTCTCTCTATGACCATCAAAGCCAGTCCCCTCCCCACCGCCTCCTCCCTCTGTGATTCCCGGCTATAAACCTGGAGGGATCAAATAGCTATCTTGGAAACTTTAGCAACAGCTTTACAATTACAAGTTGAAACTCTACATCTGGCTGCTGTAAGTACAGACTAACTCTCAATTTATTGCCCTTTTATGCAGCTGATCCTACACTTAATACCAGTCATCACCAAACTCTATTTTGGAGAGAGACTTCCATTGATGCTATCCATAAATGAAGAGCTTGTTTTACTACTTCATGGGCTCCAAAAGCATGACTTTTTCCATATCATGGTAAGTAAAACAATGTAAGCGCTTCAAGTACCGTCGATTTCCTACACTGATTTGAGATGCTATATATCATATTTCTCGAACATCAGTGCATCACAAATGGCGCTTCGAATTCCAAACTTTAGGAATTTACCAACTTGATTATACATCTACTAATTGTGGCTCTGTTAGTTCTTATTTACAGCAAATACTGAATATTTCTGAGGAAGAAATAGATCATTTGTTCAGAGAAGTTCTTGCCAAAGTAACTGATTACTTTGATTCCCACAACCCAGAGGTGATTCTAAAGATCTTATAAAATGTATTTAATGATTAGACAAGTACCTGATTTGATAAGATTTCATAGCAACTAGGAATCTTTGTGCTTTCTGAACCAGGTAGTGGATGGCTGAAAGATAAAGGGATAACAAATCAGGTACATGTAGCAGGAGCTTCGTAACAAGTTGAGCTTCATAACAAGTTTTGAAATGTGACGAAAGTTGAGCTTCATATGTTTTCTGTTATCTGTTTCTAGCTATATTGCCGTTGTGAACAAAAACTTGCTGTCCTATCCTGATAAAAACTTAGACTCTACACTTAATGCCGATAAGCTAACAGAAGTTTGAATTCTTTGCAAAAAAAGTGTAGCCAACCCCTTCTTATGATTGAATTGGTACAAACAGCTGATGGATTATGTTGCCAAACCCTTGATGACTGTTAGTTTTTCATATTGCCATATACATCCTGAAGTATCAAGACTTGTACGTACAATATCCCATACCCCCTTGGTAAGCCCTGCATCAGTCAACCACCTGCCCCACGTGGTATCACTTAGCTCGGCAAATATGATCTGCATTTAAGACTGATAACTAGGTGTTTCGGGGGAGAAAGTAGTATTGCCTATTTATGTAGTAGTCCATTCCATGACTGTTTGGGTTGGTGGCATGACACGAATGAGTGCCGCAACTATTAAGGCAATGCGAGACTTGGAGCTTTAGACTTGGAACTTGTCCACAAGAAAATGGCAGCGAAAGACTCCATCTTAGATTTGGCACCTACCATCTTGTCTTCCCACCGTTGGTAGACTTCATTTCCATCTTCTGGTACATAATTAAGCACGTTATTAGCTTCAGATATGGAGCAGCCTTCGATTCTGGAGGAAAATACGAGTTTACCATACTGAACTTTGGAATCAAGAGGATAACAAGTAGCCTGAGTTGCGACGGTCAAAGAGAGTATTAATCTAATCCTACATTGATCCATGTTAAGTAGAATTTACAATTTATGAGTCACTATTTTATTGCTCTTTGTCTCCCAAAAAGGGTTGTTTAGCATTTACTTGGATTCGGTATCAACTAATGAGTTCGTTAGCTAACACACAGATAGATTGATTGTGTAGCTTATTTCTAAGTAATCAATTTTAATGAAATTGGTTGGTGTGTCTTCTCGTGTACAGATTTGCTAACATATTAACAGATTTGCTAACATATTAATTTAGTATACATGTGATCATATAAAATTTTACTAAATGAGTTTGGCTCTTTTCTTTTCTTTTTAGTCTTCCTTATCAAACAGATAATGATTTTCATATGTCCTTGATAGGTTTTAGGGGATGTATATTCCTCCAGAAATTTGTTGACATGTATCTCCTAGATGCCGAAATAATTTCGAAACTTGTGAAATGGTTTTCAATACAATGGGATATCTTCAATCGCCTGAGGAATACAATTTAATTTCTTGTAATGCTAGTAGGTGATCATCACACTGAATTCGACCATATTGACAAGCTAGCGCTGTGTTACCCCTTCCAGTTTTTCCTGTTAGCACTCAGGTCCCATTTGTTTGAAGCGCATGTTGTTAGCTAAATGTTCCAGGTATAAACTTTTTCCTTTCCTTCTTTCTTTCCTTTCTTTTTTCCCTTTTTGCCCCCATTCTTCATGCTAATTTCTGTCAAGCGCCCACTTGCTGACCTTTTTCTTCTCTTTGCATGCTTGGAACGATCTGAATGCTCTTCATCTTCGCTTATCATTTATTGTGCAATTAATACAAAAATTTGCTATTTTAGACATTAAGAACTAATCATCAGTTTTAGAATGGACGCATCTCTAGCAGAAATTTTAATTACCATAAAAAAAATTTTCTAATACAAGCAATACACAGTAGTGCATTTGTATTGTAACATGTTGCCACTGACAAGACAGTTTGAGTAAACAAATTGTATTGCTACACTAAGTTGGTGAAAGTGAATGCGGCTGCTGCAATGGCAATAATGAGAGCTTAACAATTATGTATCACCCATACATTGAACTAGGAAAAAGAAAAAATTTGCATTTGAGCTAACCCTTGATATCTACTGTTAAAGATTTCGAATTTAAGCACGTATTTTAGCCATTGGTGTAGGCTTATAGCAAGACACTACCTCACTTCCAGATTCAAAGCCATCACAAATTAAATTCTCGGCTTGCCGGGGAATAATCAATCCGCTGAGTACTGAGAGGGTTGAAATTTTTGTTAAGGATCAATAGGTCAAATTTGTTAACTTTTTTCCGCTGATTTTTTTAAACAGCATGTTTTTAGGATGCTTATAATGATGAAAGGAAGTTATGTGTTTGGAAGCTAGATTTTTTGCTATTATATTTTTTAAAAAATATTGTAGTATCTTCTTGATATAATGTATGTGAAGTAAAAAGATAGCTAAAAAATATATCAATTATGCAAGTAAATAAATTTTGATGAATAATCAACTATCCAAACATACCTGGCACACCATTTCTGTCACCAAAAGGAATAAATAGGTGGAATGCCTTACAAAATAGACTTTATTGTAGAACTCTACGTATATTTCAGACAAAAGTTCTTGGATGATATTTATTAAAAACTAAGAAATAGAAGAAGAAAGAAGACCCCAAGTACTAAAATCAAGAAGCCATCTACAGTGGCAGATCCAGAATTGATTCTTAGTGGGGGCAAACTTTATATGATATACTTTTGTTTCAATTACTTTGTTCATAACTAACAAAAAGAATTAAGTATTCTAATAGACAATACTAATAGAAACAATAAAGCAAATAAGTTAATTAAACTCAATAGAAGCAAATAAGCAAATAAAGTAATTAAACTCACACATAGTCTTGAAGAAGTTCCGGTCCCGTGTGCAATGACCACCAATTCTAATTGATCTTTGTCAAGAAGAGGTTAGAGGTGGGCCGGTGGCCCTGGCAGTGGCTTTCTTTATTTCGAGATTTGGGGGAATTGCCAGATTGAAGTGCTAATGAAAGTAGAGCACAGATGAGTTTTGTTTGCTATTTGGCCTTTGGAAAATGAGGAGAAAAAGCCTTTTTTTTTTTTAAATTAAAAGACAACCAACTTTTGGGTTCTGACAAAAAGCATTTTTTTTTGGTATTTTATAACAATATTTTAGTCACATTACTTGCAACTTTTCCAAGCATCTTCCAGCCATTCCCGCCAATGACAAAAGTCAACAAGATTATATTTAACTCTTATTTACTACAATACTCTTCGATGAATTCTTTGAGTGTTCTGAGCTGTGGGGACAAATCAAGTAAATTACTAAACTCTTATATACATTTTAGAAATTTTATACAAAATCAATGGGGTCAATTGCCCCCACCGTGCGTCCGCCACTGGCCATCTACACATTTATAAACCTATACCACTTCTGTTCACGTTGTTGAGGGGAACTATATCATAAACAAATCATTTTTCGATGGCTACGTTTGGATTGATGAGTTTTTCCCTTGTTTTTGAAATACTGTTTTTCACACCCCAAATTCTACAGTAAAAACAATCCCAAATACAACTCCAAAAACAAACCACTTATTTTTCACAATATTATATGTTTTTTTCTTTTTTCTTTTTCATTTCTTTTTTCTTCTTTTCCCTCCTCTTCCCATGACTCTCTCTTCTTCTTCTTCTTCTTCCCTCCCTCCCTCCTCTTCCCCATCCTCCTCCCCCCCTCCATCCTCCCGGGGGGAGGGGGGAGTGGGGAGGGAGGAGGGAGGAGGAAGAAGAAGAAGAAAGGAGAAAAAAAAAAAAAAACTGTCATCACCTGGGTGGGGAAGAAGAGGGAAAGGAACAAAAAGGAAAACGAAAAAAGAAATGAAAAAGAGAAAAAGAAAAAGAAAATTGAAAATTGAAAAAAAAAATCTTCCAAATACACCAAATACCGCTACAGTGATTGTTTTTCGCTACAGTAATGTTACAGTACTGTTTTTGAAATACAACTCCAAAAGCACCTAATCCAAACGGACCCATTATTTTGGTAATCAGTTTGCAGCACGTCCTGTGGTCTCTGCATAATATGGTAGTTTTCCAAGGAATCTCAAAATGATACACTTGTGAAGTTGACTCTTTAGAAAAAGAAAAAAGAAAGAAGAGAAATTAATCTATAAGTTGCAAGAAATCCACTCAAGAAGCATTTAGCATACGTACATGGATTTGCTTGACCATAATCTTTACTATACTATATTGAGTCTGACTCCAGACTCCAGAAGCCTTACAGCTTATGCCCACATTCATTGGATTCTGGACCCTGCCTGCTATATTTAAAGAAACTCCCAACCAAATACAAATTTAAGTATTGCCAACTGGAGGATGTGTACACTTATCAGTCAACCAGCTGGGATCCACACTCAAAATCAACCATTACTTTGTTCAATTTCTTGTTGCTTATTCTCTGCTGAATCATCCTGTCGTTGACTTTGTCCTCATCATAACTGTACAATAACAAGAAAAATTAATATTTCAATCCATGAACATTGTTGAGACAAAAGCTTTTAAAAAGAAGAAGAAGGGGAAAAAAAAAGGGGGTGACCTTTGAGACTCTAAAGCTGAAGGTGTCAAGAATTTTGCTAGTTTGACAGCATCTTCTGTGTTTGTAACTACATGATTAAAGCATAAATATCGACCATATGTTGAGACGTCTTCATAAACACAAATGTGAGCATCCACCAAGAAGTCTAAATCCGCAGTTGCTAAGAGCCCGTTTTCATACATCTCTGCCGCTCCTTTTAGGTAAGGATTTCTGATCGACAAATCAGGAACCATCAACAGTCCTGCATTGATAGACACCATACTGAGTCCTCTGTCCATAGCCAAGGCCCAGGCAGTTTTCTCTGCTAGTGTTTTCGACAGCGCATGCCATAGCTGTCACCATATACACAAGATTAATTTTGATCAAATACATCTATTTGTCATACCATACCTAGGCATTATGATAATATCCAGTCGAGAGATATGATAAACAAACCAGGTAAATAATCATCAGATGCCTTAGCTGCAAAAGATTTTTTCTTTTCTTTTTTTTTTTTTTGGGGTTACAAACAGAAAATCTGATGTTATAAAGTTATGCCGACATCTAATAATAGATTGCATCTATATATAACTAGACTAGATGAGGTTAGCACAAAAGAAGTTGTAATCATTCCTCTATCACACCTTGAACTTACGGCAAAAGTTAATTTCACTCCAATTTTTCTCATCCAATTCTGCTGATGAATCTGACATCTGATGATCCCTCCAAATGACAGCCGTGGCCGAGGATGTGAAAACAACTTTTTCCATGGTGTCTGTCTGAGCACATGCTTCCAGTACGTTGTGTGCTGCTCTGACCTCCACTTCAATCATATTTTCCTGTCGTGCATAGCAGTAGTATTTTTTCAAAATCTTCTTCTTCTTTTTTTTTTAAATATTTGGGGTTAGGATTTTCGGTAAAAATCTTATTCTAATTTCATAACTTGGCCAAAAAAAAAAAAGATGATAAAAATTTTTTTTTTTTCGGAATAAGCCATTATCTGAGTCACAAACTTCAAATCAAAATTGGATTGGCAATTTGGGTGACCTTTTGACTTTAAGCTTTTAGGCACTAAAAAACGGCAGCCACATGTCTTCCATCATTTATTTTTGCGCGACAAGATACATAGCTTGACAGCATATCATTTTCGGGCAGGTTTTTATGGGACCATTTCCTCCTACATATGGCAACCAGGATGAATTTTCTACTGCATAAAAACAAGCATTATCGACAACTAATCAAGGTACAGATTCACCGTTTAGAGGAAATTAACTTTTCTCGTAAGGTTATTCTAATAAGTGACTTGTCAATTCCAAAGTGAATATTGAAACAAAACTCTCAGTTTCTGCATAAACTCATTCTTACTTAGGGACAAGTATCCTTTTAATTAAGAACACAAGCACTTCTTAAAATTTCAAGTAGCTCTTTGGTATACATCATTCTTTTTCTAAGTCGTCATCAAAAGTTACATGGATGACTAGAATGCTTAGGGAAAGGAAAATATTAATTCAACCCATCAACTTTTTGGGTTAAATTAATCAGGCGTATTTTAGTGTACACAATCAGTTACTCTTGCGTTGTTTCAATCCATTTAAGATATCACAAATCCAGACTGTTCTTATGACTGATCAAATTCATATACCTCATGTGGCTCATAGCTCAGGATTGATAAGGATGTAAAAGCCATTGCAATTGACCAATACTAACTTACTGTACTTAAAATTGACAGGTAACTGTGTTTTAGGCTATTAGCTAGCTAGCTTCATTAATTCTCTATTACCTAGCTTGAAGGATGTATACCAAATACCAAGGACCATATTGAGGAGATTTTCTTGTCCTTTTACACTCTTTTTAAGTTTACATAGAGTCTGATCTTACGTCCTTCATTTTTATTTTAATCAGTTTGAAACCTGAAATTTATAAGTGTTTTTTTAATGGGTACTCAATGAGCGGTCGAGACCCAATTTATAAAACGTCTCAAATGCAAAACAATAAGGTTATAGTTTAGAGCATTATGTGCCTATTAAGGTTCTCAAATTGTCATTAACATAAAGGTCATAAATATACTCAGTTCAAATCGACATAAATAGTTTCCATAAACCAACTTAACTGCACCCTTGAACCCAGAAAAATAAAAATAAAAACCAGCATAAATATAAATGAAACAAATGTTACAAGAAAAGGGAAAAAGTTTTGTCGTTGGACTACTACTGTTTCGGGAAAGAAGAGAAGTCGGAAATCAGAAGAGGATGGAAAGGAAGACACATACATCATATGTGGTGGAATGATCCTGAGGAGGCTCGAACGTGTAGAACAAACCAGAACAACCCTTCAGAGCATCAACCACGCTATGATAGTCAAAAGGGTCCGAGTGAAACACCTTCAAATTCTTGTTGTCACTTGCTAATCCACCAAACGATGACAAATCCCCTAATGATAAATCCAAAACAAACTTCTATAGTAATAGTGAAGATACTGATGAAAGATGACTATACATGCATTCTTCAATTTCATTACTTAAGCATACCAAGGCAAAAGTACACTCTGAGGAGTGACAGTATAAGATTCATGGCACATGTACAAAAAAATTGAGTCGAGAGAAACAAAAGGCAAGAACCTTGAGTCTGAACAGCAGCATGGACAGTGTATCCTCTTTTCAGTAGCCTCTCGACTAAGGTTGAACCTAAGCGTCCAGAGGCATCCATGACACAAACAGTGCGTGATCCGAGGTGAAAAGAAGCCGGTGCCATTTCTGATATCTCCTGCGATTTTGTGCCCCTGCCGACTGGAGCAACTTACTGCTACTAGAGAGGGATGGAGGAGAGTCGAGAGAAGGAGAAAGCTGTGGCATTTATTAGGACTTAGGATAGGAGGGTGGCGGGGCAACAGGGCAAGTGCACAGTTGGCAAGTATTAGTTGGGAAACAACCAGCCCTTCAGTGCCTTTGAATGGGTAAATGAATGCAAAAGAGTGGTGAGTTGATGGGGACATCCTAAGAGGAAGAAGAGTTGGTGGGAACGCGTCTATGTTGTGTTCCACTGTGGTTTAGCTTTGTTTATACTAGTAGTATCTACTCAACCAACAAGAAACACCAACTTCTTCATGATCCCTTCTGGGAGAAGCCATATTTATTAATGTTGTAGGGTACTCTCCAACCATCACTAAGGATAGCCCATTAGATGGATTTCATAGCCTTTCAGATCGATTTATGGTCAGTCGACTACTTCATCGAAGTAAATTCAGCAAAAGTGACGCGTAGTATTTCCTTCTGTCATTGCCAGGCAACCAGATAAAGAAATCAGTGGACAAGTTGGACACTTCAGACTTCAGATCTCTCTCTTGATCATGTTTCACTTTTCCTTTGCCCTTATCTGTTCCAGGCTAACAGGGCTGTTGTTTGACCAAAAATCTGAATCCAATTATTTATTTGAGCAATCTCCAAATTAATTAATCAAATTAATCCCTGGTGTTGTACGGGATCATCTGGCTTGTTTGTCTTGCAATAAAGGATTTCGTTTACTGTCTAGCACAATAACATATCGAACTTTGAAGTTGATGAGCAAAGGTTATACCCATCATTATAGGACCTCCGCCTAATCTAACCATTGATCAGGTGGAATTGCTAATGTCCACCTGATCTTAATTTTTGTTTCTTTTTTCCTTTTTTTTTTTAACTCCGAGACGTTAAATGATTTGTATTGATTGTAATATCTTTACAGGAACTAGTAAATGATCCTTCAAAACTAGGAATATTTGATGACATTGAGAATTGATTCATTACTCATCTTAACTTCACTCGATCAAAGCTAGGAGTGTTTGATGATATTCAGAATTTATCCATTTCTCATCTTGATATGTACCTGATGTTAATCATGGACTATGGGATGTCATAAGTGTCTAGGATGTTGATATCCCACCTGTTACGGTTGGCCCATAGGGATTAATTAGAGAAAATATGGATGCTATCCAAGTATAGACTTGAAGAGAATTTATCATCATTCTTTCCCAAAAAAAAAAAAAAAATTTTATCATCATTATAATCGTTCTTAAATTTTGTGTTGATTATTTCTTTTCTTGTACGACCAATAATTTAGTCCAGTGGCGTGGACCGCTTGGTTAACTGGATTAGTTCACTGAATGACATGAAAGGATGATTGCTGTTGGTCAATTTATAAATCTTATTAATTGCACTGCTTCAAAATACTAACAATACAGCAAATTAAATAATGGTAAATTTGACCAAAATAACTAAGGATGTGCTTGATAAGTGGGTTTCAAATGAAAGAACTAGTGTCAATTTTAATTATATCAATACGTAATGTTTATTTAAGGAATCAATTAATGATTTTGATAAACCCCTTCTACAGACTAGGGAAAAAATTTTCATGATAAGAATTTGTATTCATTCCAAAAAAAAAACGTAAAAAAAAGCCTCCGTCTTACATTGCTCATTGAATGTCTAATTAAATCAATTCACCCTGTACGATTACAAAATTTTCAATCAGGTGTAATGGGGTAATTTCAGGTTGAATTTGGAATGCCCAAAGTCAACGCAATTGGATATTGACCAAATTACTTTTCTCTGTGCTATTTAAGATTTTTGGGATAATTTCAAAAACCTCCCCTGATATTTCTAAAACTCTCATTCCCCTACCCTGTGATTTTCAAAATATCATAAACCTCTACTACAAGTAATTAGGTAGTCTCATTTCTAATCCAATTCAAAAAAACAAGCATTAAAAAATTATGGTTCTAGAGAGAAATATAATTTGTTACAAAAAATGTAGTCAAGTTTTGCATTGGTGAGATAATTTCATTTGCACAGTACCTATGCTATTTAACAACGGTGAAAATTCAAGGATGTAAATGAAACTCATGATTCAAGTAAGGTCTAAAGTTCATGATAATTGTAACTACCAATTGACTCTAATTGGTAATCATCTTGGTCAACTATTCCTGATTGTATATTAGCATTTCTTTTAGACAATTTAAATCATGAATGACAGTATTTGATGTTTGTATTGAAAAAGAGACTCCAATTATAATATTTATGTGCTTTCTCCTACGTTACTTCACAGTCTCAGTAGTCACCAAAGAAACTCTTACATAATTGTAGTATGGACATTCCAAAAATTCTCTGCTTTTTTTTTAGTTGCTAAATTGTTTGTTATATTTTTTTCATCGATGCTAATCTTTCATACACTAACATTATATACACTGATAAATCTGAATGCATGTCACATTATTTCAATTTAAAATTAAATATTAAAATTTGTGCATAGAGTATACATCTAGACCTACTCATGTATATCAGATAGTGCATAAAGATTTACCCATTTCTTTATTAAGTCATAGGTCGTCTCTCTTTTTTTTTTTTTTTTTTTTTGGAGAAAAGCTATATGTCCTTTTTATTATCTTTCTTTAAATCAAGGTAATAAATAGACATAAAAAATTAAAAAAAATTGAATAATGTAAGTATGTTTTAGTTATTATGAATTTAGGACTTGATTAAGATCTTTTTTTTTGGTTACTTAGCATAAAAAATTGAAAAATGCTCAAGCGGATAAATAACAGGAGGGGAGTTGTCCAAATAAGCATGTGCTATCTGAGAATAAGCGTGGGTATTTAAGTGATTTCGCGTATGATGATGTAAAAATAGGATCCAAAAGCCTGCTAGGGGAGGTTTGCTATATTTTAGAAACCATAGGGGAGGGAGTGAGACTGTCAGGAACTTGAGTGGAGGTTTCTAAAATTATCCCAAATTGTAATTTTCCATAGTTTCCATCACTTGAGATGCGTGTCTCTCTCCCCCTGGCCCCTCTTCCTATTTCCGGCAGCTCATTTCCGTTGCCTCCACCACGGCTCCTCTCACCAAACAAGCGCCTACTCCATCTCTTCCTGCTCCTGCAAACTTGTTTCTCCTCTTCACAGAACAAAGAGGTGAGGTGAGTACTTTTCCGATTAATCCCATCTCAGCAATTAAATTTTCGGAGTGCTTTGCATTTTTCCCCCTACTTCAAGTGTTCTGCTTTTATCGTTGCTTGGGTTTTCATTTGGATTTGTGGAATTCTTTCTTAAATCAGGATTATTTTGACTACATATGTCAGTTTGGAATTCCTTTGTTCAAGATCATCATCCATATGTTCTTGGAACGCCAATTGTTGAATACTAGAATCTTTGATCTGGGTTTTATTTTTGAATTTCATTGGTTTGTTTGATTTTGTTAGCATGCAGAGTAATTGCAGGCTATAAGCCATTGGAGAATGAAGTTGGCTCTTTTAATGACTCAAAATTCAATAGTATTTTAATTGGAACTTGTAGACTACAGAGAGCGTAATACAGATACTAAATTACTAAAACTACTGATAGATTCATAAACAAGTTGAGAAATTACTATTAGAATTGATAGCCTTAATACGGATGCAAGACCACATGTTTGTGAGCCCAATCCAGTTTCATTGTTAAAAAAAAAAAAAAAAATTCTAGGTTGACTTGATTAAAACTCAATGAGCATAGTAGGACAAGACGCTATTCGTGTGCATTCACAATGGCCAAGTTCATGTCTTTCTATTGTGTCATTGACCAATGTTGTATGGCTTTGTGTGTGTTCGCCTGCTCCAAAATCAAATAATGTGGCACAAAGAAGAAAATCTCTGAGACATTTATAACATCGAACGAGGTAGAGCTTGGACTATTTCTGCGTAGAAGATAGAACTTTTCATCACCATGCTGACTGCTGCTTCTTTTCCTTCTGAACCGTGCAAGTGATGGATGTATGTTTGGCTTTGAGAGGTTTTACTGTATGATGTACCTTTATTTTCTTGTGCCTTTGGGCCATGTTTTAGTTTTAATCTGTTTGGTGCTTTTATTGGGGGATGAGAGACAGGGTCATTAATCAAGTTACTTGTTCCATTTACACTTTGTGATGGAGCATTTTCTTCTTTTTTTTTTTTTCTTACTAAATTTTGTTGAATTTTTAGGAGTTCTGAAGCATTAGTTTAAAGTTGGGTGAGGTAACTTTTGATAGGGAAGAATGAGAAGGACTAGGCAAAGACAACAACAGATCAAAGGACCCATCAAGGTGAAAAATAAACAAGATACAACCTCAAGTTTGCATTTTTGTTCTATTGCTAATCTTGTAGTACCATTTTGCTCTAATTTTTTTACTCTGGAAAAACACATTCATGTATATAGAGTCTGCTAAGAAATCCTTCTTCTTTGTGGTTTAGTTAATTCCATCTTGGAAATTGAAACTACATAAAACTCATATAGACCTTGGACGTGGAGCCCTGGTAATTGTGTAATTGACCTTGGGAATTTGATAGGTATCTAAACCAAGAAGCCAAGTAATTGGGCATATGCTACCACTTCAATTAATATCCTCAAAATTGATAATTTTGTAACCCTTTCTTTGAATTACTTCTTTCGTTCTTTGATTCCAACTGACACTTTTAACTAATCTTCTCCTTGGTTAAGTGCCAGCAAGCATGCTGAAATGAAATAATTGTTCTGCCTAATTTTTATATAATTAGTAAGCTTAAGAGTCTTTTTGGTGTGCATAACAGGTGAAGGAGAAAATGAGGTAGAAGCAGGTGTACTTTCTGAGTCCTCCAGTGACAATTAGGATATAGCAGTCTAGGTTTGACCACAAGGTAAATATTCAGTAGCTATTTATCAACTGAAATTGGGGGAGGGGGGGAGCTGATTCTGGGTGACTTCTAAAGTATAATTTAGATGTTCTTGGCAACATAAGCATGGAAATGGTTTTTATTTTAACAATGGCTTGTTTGATACTATGTCCAGGAGCATATCTGCTCAGTAACTGCATGATTCTAAGGTCCTTAGCAAGTACAACATAAGTATATGCACGCATACTAAATTCTATAAGTTAATGCCTATGTATAGAATGTTTTTATTAGCTTGTGCGCTTTGATATCAGATATGCTATTTTCGTGATGAAGTGAAACTTTCTGGGATTACATATGATAGTGAAATTGATTCTCAGTTTTTTCTTGTAGATGCTTTGATATATTCCTAGCACTCTTATGTGCCGGCGTTTGGATCATAGCTGACAGAAGAATGATGAAGTTCTCGTTAACTTTGATATAGTAACTACATTTTGATTGGAAGGTTTCAGTACTAGCAAAGATATAGGTGTATATAGATATCTTAGTTTCAGGAGTTAATATCGTGCTGATTTAGTTTTTACTGCCATACAGTGTGAAAGTTAGATGACATTTTGTCCTTCTCAATAAGGCTATTTAGTACTTCAAGGATCTGATTAATAATGTTGTTTGAACTTAGAAGAGGTGATTGAGGAGATGAACAATGCTATAATCACTAATTAGTGATTTTAGATTTAAATACTTAATAGATGAGATATGACTCATCCTTGGATAATCTCATGGGATTACTCATCATCCAGTAACATATAAAAGATCTATAAATCAGAGGGATGACTGCCAATTATAAAATGCAATCAAACATTGGATATTCAATCTGTCTTATCCTAGGTCGTTTGAGGATGTGGCAGGTTGCCATTGGTGGAAAGGTGGTTGTCACTCACGTGATAACCACGCGACTTTTTTTTTCCCTCCCTGAATTGAGGACAAAATTGAGATTTCACCTCATATTCACAGCTAGGGCAACTCGGTTGGTGACTCTTCTAGGCCTCTCCCTCTATCACATTTGTTTTACAAGACCTCTCTATTTCCTTTTGCCTTGGCCAATCTCCTCCATTCCTTCCATGATTCCTACCATGGATTCCTTCCATTTTTTTTTTCCTAGGTTTTTCTTTTTCAAGGTAAAGACTCCAATAAACAAAATGAACCCATTTCTTGGTGGTCCTTACCTTTCTCTGCTCATTTTTTTCCCCGCTGGGACAAGCCAGCAACAGTCAAATGCCTTATGTTATTTTTTCCCTTTAATCTCTTAAACCCACTGTCTACTTTTTTTTCTTTGCCCTTTTTTTCCAAGCACCTGGAGATCTGTTTGAATTTTCCAAGGACCTGCAGATTTGTTCGAATTTTTTCCTCAAATTCTCTTTTTTTTTCTCCAAATCCTCTCTATGGACCAAAGCTTTCAAGGGATCAACATTATCAAGAAAAATTATTAGTAGATTTTGCTTGCTTTAAAAATTTTTATTTCATTTTGCAGTGGACTTACACTCACTTTGGGTAGCATCAACCACCAAAAAGAAAACATGAAAGCATTCTAGAGAGGAAGAGAAAAGAAGTCAAACTTTTGCATAGTGATTGGTGATTGTTAAGGTTATTTTTCTGTTCTACTGCATGTATTTCTTGGATGTGATTTCTGCTCCTTTTCCTAGTTGTATTCTTTAAATATCACCTATGATTATTTTTTTTGGTTGTTTTAAATGATTATGATAGGTAAAGAAAAAGAGAGAAAGCCAAAAAGAAATTACTGAGAGTTTATGTTAGGACTGTACTGCATTTTCTTGTCTGCACAGGGAAAGGTTTGGGGTGTTTTGATCTTGTCCTCACTTTGTTTAATTTGATTAAGATGTCTGAGCTGCCACATATGAATTTCATTAATTTTCTTTTGTGTAGATTTTCATTTCCATTGCATAAGTCTCTCTCTCCTTTTCTTTTTTTACATAACGTGCTTCAACTTGATAGCCAAAAGTTATATATACTTTATCTACTTTTATGAGCCATAAAGGCAAGAAAGTGTGTACTAATGATTTGGTTCATGCTGCTGTATAAGTGTCCATATGGACTTTAAACAGCTAATAAATTTTGAACAAAGATATGCTTGCGAAGTTAGTTTAGATAGTATATGTGCTGGTAAGGTCCATCAAACTGAAATCTGTAGAGAAAAATGGATTGTAGCGGTATAAAAGTGGTTAGTTCATGATATGTGTAGAACAATGGCATTTGTCCAATATTTTATCTTCAATATAGATGATATTCTATGGACACATTTGTAAGTATTGCACTTTGCTAAATCTTTTTCCTAATTGTTGCAAATTCAATATCTCAAGTTAGAATGAAGAATTAACAGAACCCATTCTTTGAAAATTCATGCAGACTTGAACATGAACAGGAATGACACCGCCACTGCAGTGATGGAAGGAAGCGGCAACATTGGTTTGGCCATATCCACTACCGGGACAATCCGATCATTCTTACTGACAGCATCTACAGACCCTAATCTCCCTCGAGACCTAAGAGACCTGGCTTCCTTCATTTCCCCTCGCTCTTCCATTCCCTACAAATCTCTCAAGTCCATTTGGATTGGATCAGACCCGAAAACTCGACCCAGCCTCTTCCGCTTACTTACTGGTTCGGATTTCATTTTCACCAGCCCAAAGCCTAGAGAAAAGGTGCAATTGCTTTGAACATTGAATTAATTAATTAGTGATTATTGAAGTTTGTTGTTTACTCTGAGTTGATCGATTACTTTATTTTTGGATTTTGGGTGAAGAGTGAGGAATTGAAAGAAAGGCTGAGGAAGCTGGCGGAGGTTGCAGAGAAGAAAGAATATGAGGAATTGGTAAAGGATATTACACCGAAGAAGGGCATAGAGGAGCCTTTCTCTTCTTACAAAGACCAATTAGGACTTGGTCAGTTCTTTTTCTCAATCCGTTTTTAAATATAGTTGACTTAATCTTATATGAAAATTTTTTGGTAAAATTGATGATGATTTTTTTTTGTTATATTATTGAATTGTAAAGCTGTTTGTTTAACTCTTCAAATTGTTTTGTGATTACTTTTTTTTTTTCCCAATCTAGGGTCTTCGGATCAATATGCTGAAATTACATAATGCCCCAAAAAAAAAGGATTGTGTGTGATATATATTCCGAAACCTACTGAACTTGAGAAAGAATTTAAAGAAAGAATGTAAGGTGGAGGGTGGAGGGTTTTCCGTTTTCAACATAAGGAGGGAAGTCAACCTTAAAACAAATGTTGAATGGTGCTAAAGTTTGAAAATGCAATCCCAAGTCACTATTGCATTTTGGAATACATATATTTTAAAGGACAATATATATGATGTCTACTGGTTCGCATGATGCTTGAGCGCAGTTGTTATGCATCCTTGGTTAAAAGTCTTCTATGTGAATTAATAAAACTATTAACAGACAGAAATTTTACAATGTTATGCTCATGTGATCTACAAAAGTCTACCTTAGTGTGTCAAAATTTAGACTCGTACCAATTTGCAGTTTTGATCCCTTCACATGAACTTTCAGGATCAACCTTGTAGGTAATATTAAGATATCTGCAGGTTGCCTTTTGTAAGACTGGTGCCAAGCCGTCCATTGATATCTTTGGTGTCGATTGTCTGAGAATGAGATAAGGGTGAATGAGCATAATGTTGATTATGAAGTGAGCATCTTAGTGTTAAGTTGATGCTTCATCCAGCAAGTAATCTTCTATTGTTGATTATGAAGTGAGGACGTGGTGCTATGTTGATGCTTCATCTAGCAAGAAATCTTCAATTGTTATTTTAAAACAGCAGGAAGATCAAACACTGGAAGGAATATAGAAGAAGCCACTTGAACCTTCTTTTAAGTTTTAGATTTACTTTTGCATAGTCTCATGAAAGTAACTATAGACAACTTGTCTGTATGGACCTCGAGGAGTTAATTGTAGTTATGTAATTGGTAATATATTTGTTTTAGATTCTTGAGGATTCCTTGATGCTTCAACAAAGTTACCAGTACAATTGGGGTAATTTTGGGCCTCCAATTCTACTGCTGCACTGAGTAGCAATTTTTCAGTCATGAGAGGGAGGGAGGGAGGGTGTGGAACAACATGACATTTTAGTTCCTGTATATTATCATAGTGCCGTTAAATTTTTTGTGAAATTTACTGGCTTTCCAGTTTCAATTTTTTTTTTTTGGCACGCTCTTGATTGATCTGTATATCATAGAGTTTGCTTCTAAGGGAATTTTATCTTAATAGTATCTGAGGGGTATCAAATCTTTATTATATCTTGACTTTACCTTGATATGCTTATTATTTTTAAAACCTCTTCATGTTAAAAACAAATATTTGTTGTTTGTTGCAGGTTTGCACATTGTAGTTACTATGTTTACCGGCTATTTGGTTGGATATGCTACATTCAGAGCCCTGTTTAGCCACAATGTTGCAATGGTAGCTCCCTGGATTCTTCAGCAAATATTCTGTAGAGTCATGCTCAGGCTGCTTGGTTAATAAATTGCGGCATCCAAAGATCCTCATTCTGCTATCTCCCTTCTGTCTTTATTGTGCTATAATCAACATTTCTTTTATTTTTATTATAGAGCGCTGCAGGAGGCATCCTTGGATTAGTTGGTGGCATGCTTGTGGAAACACTACTTTTTATAATCCGATCTACCAATCAGGACCGACAACCCTCTCCTTTTGCGTCCAGGATCAAAAAGGATCAGTAACTTCTCCACTAAAAGGTTTTGCTCTTCCTATACAATTTTCATTTTGTTGTTTCTTATGTTTTGGTGTTAATTGCATAAAATGAAAGGTTTTTTTTTTTTTTTTTGCTTTGCATGTAATACTTGTCAGGTGTTTGTGAATATTATATGACATTAACGAAGTGGCTTGTCTTTGTTCAAGGATGTTCTTACTGTGTTCAACGATATTCCTACATCAAGGTTCTAGTTCTGTTGGTATTGTCTCCAAATTCTCTAATTGTGTCCTCCCAAATATGATGTTAAGTAGACCTAGGTGTATGGCTAGGACTAAGAAAGAGGACAGCATCTCAAAGTCTAGTTGTTATGGTCATTGACAGCCATGCAAGAAACAATAAAAAGCAACAGGATTAAAGCAAACGATCCAGAAGCAAGAGTGAAACTTTGCCTTCAATAGGTTGTTATTCAATTTCAGACATTTAGCGTATATGGATGATTTTGATTATCTTTTGAGAGAAATTGGTGAACCGGGCAAGTACTAGTTGAAATCGGTTCTCAGCACGAACCTTGTGGTCTGCTCTATGTTATTGTTACACTTCAAGATTTTAAATCGTGATGAAATTTTTTTGTAATATGTTCACATGTATCCGTTGATCAATTCACTAAATCTAATATGTTTACAGTGTAATTGTTTGAATTTTTATATTTTCTTACGAAATTTAGTGACCATTTTTCTTTATGGGTCTGATTACTGATGCTATAAATTTTCAGAGATCAATAAGGGAATGGATGATATGCTCAAAACTTTTGTTTCTAAATGATGAGTAATCAACCAAATTACTATGGCATACTGTCCAAAAGGTCATCTCGAATGTGAATTTATTCACCGATGTAGCAAAAAACATCACCATGGGGAAAAAAAAAGGTGTGGAAGTGCATTATTTGGGTAATAATTTTTTTTTTTTGAAAAGAAGGGTACACGTGGTCCCTATGTATTTGGATAGGAGATTATTTGGAATAATATTTTGAAAAAATAACTGTAGCATTTTTTTTTGGTGTGATGTATGTGAGATAATAAGGTGATTGAGAAAATTAAAAAAAAAATTGTTGAAAAATGTGTTTGTGATGTAATAAAAAAAATTTGCAAATAAACTTCTATATTGTGGCTAAAAGCTCATTATCACTGGCCAGTGGCCATTGACATCATAGCCAAAAGAATGAGAGAAAAAGGTGAAACGACATGCTCGAGTTCCGTCAGTTCTATCTTAATTGAAGAGTAAGAGGAAACAATTTGCTGGAATCAACATAACATTTATTACGTTGAAGCTATGCAAATTGCGAACATTGTTCGCCTTGATTTCACCACTTGGAAATAGGCATAGGAGTTGGTGAAAATTGAAAGTTTCTTTTCTAAATAAGCTTGTGCCGCCAGGGTATTAGCATGTGTAAAGGATTTTGAACCATTAAATTTTTGGTAACCTTTTTATACAGTGTCAGTGTTTAATATTTTTTCTTTACATTAACAGGGGTTAGATAATCATTATACCATATAATATGAATTTAAATTTAAAATTCAAATGACGCCACATACATACATCCAAAGTCGCTAGTATAAAAAAAATACTAAGAAGTTAATTGTTAAGTTTTTAGAAACTTCTTTTGAAGGTTAAATCAACTTTTGACACGGACGTCGTTGATTGAGTTTTCAGCATAATGCATGTGGTGCATTTAAAGATATTATGCATGTGGCACAGTTAAAGATATTTTAGTGGTACGGTTAAAAAGATTTTTACAGTTGTGGAGAAATGGTTGGTCTGCTGAGTTGGAATCACTTGTACGCATCTGAACTGGAGTTTGGAAACTGGAAGCACGATTTCTGTCGTCCTAACTCACATTTGTCCTTATTGGAGTGTGCGATAGTAGACTGATGAGTGTGGTCTTATCCTCTGAGTGCCTGCAAGTCTTATCTCCTCCGGGAATGAAAATGACACAAGTGTGTAAATCTGCATACGACTCCTCAACTGGAAAGATGATTAATGATTTGCACTGACCATTGTAATTATACTACTGAAGACTTTGTTTAGTTAATGGGACTAGTACTTTTTTGAAGGATATTGATTTTTTTTTCCCCTTTCTAGAGTATCAAATTTGAGGAGCTTAAACCTTTTAGCATACAACTAAACTAATTAGGGATGACTGAAGTTGAGACCCTTGAATTTAGAGGTCTCGAATTCAAATTCCCAACTTCTTAAATCTCATACTTCCTGCTCGAATTCTTTCTTAAAAAGAAAAAATTCAATCAATCAATCAGGGAAAAACTTTTCAAATTCATATTTCTTGTTTTCGTTGCATCAAAATTGCTCACCATCCCCTCCCCCCAGCCCCCTAGGGAAAATTAAATGAGAAAAAAAATTTAAAAAAAAAAACCCATTCATTTCGCTAAAAAACTCTTGGACTTGATTTCACTGGAGCAGTTTTTTAGCTTAAGTTGAACGGGCAGTAATTAGGGTGAGTGTCATGGATTAATTTTTGAAAAAAGTAAAATTAAATTGAAAAGGTGTCTAAATACAATAAGGGACAATAAACATGAATCTGTGCATTCCCATAGTCAGAAATAGTTGTTTTTGTAGTAGCCAGTGTCCATAGGGCAACCGCACTGAAAACCCTTCATGATAATATAAGAAGCAGCTTCTCCCAACAACAGAAGAAAACTAGAGAGGAATGGAAAAGCATTAAGAGTGCTGCCTCGTGTAAATTTGGGAGCTGCTTAATTGGTCTCACCTAGCAAGCAAGAAAATGTTATTTTTTCTTTTTGGCCAATAAGTAAACTTGATTGCACGTGAGATCACGTGGCTGTTGGTGAAAATAATTGGTAAATTTCTTGTTGCCCAAAACCACCCCAATCCAAGGAAGGAAGCTCCCAGACTCCAAGTCAGAGAAAGGAATGGGGGCAAGCATGGGCAAGGGATACCACAACAAACAGAATATGGGGAAGAAGGGGATGGATCGCCATTTAAGGATCCTGTTTATGCTATCCTTACTGTTTTTGAAAGCGATTCCCCATTTCATTTTCATCGTTCATTTTGCTATTAAGCTAGTGGTCGCACAGTCTAAAGTGCCTGATGTACTAAATCCTGCCTACCCAGTTGGGACGAATTTGCTTGCAAATTTCTGAGTAAAATACTATTTCACTTGAATTATGAATATTTTTTAAATAATTTTTTATATTTTTAATTATTTTTTGTTTCATGTGTATCACATCATAAAGAGTACTATACTAATTATTTCAAAATAATACTTTGAATAATTTCACGCGTGTCCTCCCATTTGGATTGGTATTTTTCTTCCAAAATTTTTTTTTATATTTTTCATAAATACGTTTCCAATCATTTCTTTCTTTCACATATATCAAATCGCTACAGTATATTTTTCTTCCTTCACATACATTAAATCGCTGCATTACATTTTTTTTGTTTTATAGACGGTTAGTAATAAGTATATAGTAGTATCTCGGATAGGAGTCCAACCGAATTTGCTTCTGTGGGCTTCTCTTGTTTCCATTCAATGCACACAGTGAAACTAAAATAATAAAGTGGCACGCGGATTCTCAAATGCCGCCACATCCAAGGAACAGCAGAATCCTGCCACTTGCCACTCGGGTCACCTGTGATGTAACCTGCTTTGGGTTTAGGGACATGGTTTTCCGCTCCCAGAATTCTCACATGTGAAGCAAGACACCGCGATAAATGATTACCCCTTGGAGACCGGAGATTGTGGATCTTGAGGCATATTAAAAAATAAAAAAATTAAACAGCTTGATTTGAATCGCACTAGCAGGGAGAGGTTTATTTGTCCCCTGGTTTAGTCTAATTACAGAGGGTTCTCCGTTTTAATCTCACATGGATTTTACTGTAACAATAAATTCCTTGTAAGACTCGTATTTTAACCATCGGCGTGCTGTGCTGTGTACTTTAAATTTTGTTTAACGTTTCATATGCAAGCTAAAAAAAAAAAAATTTCCATCGTTAACATTTAAATCGTGCAGCTTACGTTACAATTTACACTATTGGGAATTGAAAATTTTCGCTTTCTTTGTTCTGCTGACTTTTTTTTAAATTAATGTGGGCAGAAAAATGCAAATCAAGCTATCAAGAGATAGAATTCCAGGATAAAAATTTCCCTTTTTTTAAAGTTATGTTTAGTGGGGATAAAGGGTGTCAGTGGGTGAGGTTCACTATTCATCATCTCTCAAAGTTCAGACAATCATAGCCTCGAAGAAATATATGAGCCGAAAACGGTGTACAAAAAGGAAAACAAAACGTAGTATAATCAAAGTAGACAAATCCGGTACTACGAAAATGAGCCCAAAAGGCAAAAGCTCCAAAAATGGCATCCTTTTCTAAGTTATCCAACTTTCTTTTCGTACACAATAAAAGATAGATTAGAGGGGGCCACTCATTGAAGTGTGTCACTTTATTTTTGTTTGTCTACTTGCCAGCTTTTGTCTTCTCTATCCATTGTCCTTTTCCTGTGGCATTTTCACGGCCGCCGCAATCTCAATTGTAAAGCCCCCAACCAAGCACAGAAAACATATTTCTTCTCTTTTGGGTGAAAATTGAAGGCCTCAGTGGTTTGGCTCCGCCCACTCGTCAAGATAGTTTTGCCTATAAATTTGTTGATAAGATTCGTACTAATTTTACGAAACAAGATACTTAAATACAAAGGATAATAGATATGAATATATATATGCTTTCACATGATAAGTCAAACATACATTAGGTATTTTATTGAAACGTTCGGACAAGTCTATATG
The DNA here is from genome assembly GCA_013103745.1 of Gardenia jasminoides. Taxonomy (NCBI): domain Eukaryota; kingdom Viridiplantae; phylum Streptophyta; class Magnoliopsida; order Gentianales; family Rubiaceae; genus Gardenia; species Gardenia jasminoides. The sequence goes on from CM023103.1 coordinate 63,611,670, forward strand.
ATTCAATTAATTTTGGAATCTGAGAGAGCAAAGGGTCACAAGAGAGGACTTCTCATTGAATGGAAATATTTTCACTTCATATGATTTTGATCTTCAAATGAGCTAACAAGCCCTAAGTGCTGATTAAACTCTATTGGACTTTGGCTAAATTGTAAAAATGAAGTGGTTGCAATAAATTGGAAAAAGTAGCTAAATGAACATTAAATACTTTATCTAGTTAAGGATCATATGCATATTAAGTGCAATTAACTTTTTTTAAAATTTTTTTAATAAGTGAAAAGTTTTGAATTCAAAATCTTCTACTTAGAATCTCTCCTCTCTTACTATTAAAAAAAAATCATGGAGTTCAAAACTTTTGCATAGGGCAAAAATTTGTGAAGAAGTACATGGCAGAATCGACTTATTTTGGTGAACTACAACATTTACATTTCGCCAATCCAATTCTAACTTTGCTTTAAAAAACTCTTAGGAGCTTGAAACATATAATTTGCGAAACAAAATTCTTTATAATATTCTAGTCCAAATAAGCAACATCCTTTAAAAATGATAGTTTCCCATCAAATACGCGTAACCACATCGCTTCATTTAGTTACCTCTAGGATCACTTGTACCAACCAAAACAAAGGCCAACTTAGCCTTGTTTGCACTATAATTTTCTACTGAAAAATTTTTACATTTTTCAAATACTTTTTTACCTTGCATGCATCAAATCATTACACTATATTTTCTTATAAAAATTTAAAAATGACAATTCAGACAAGGCCGGCATCACTCCCGTGCCAAAAACCAAATTCAACGTCGCATAATTTATAGCAAAAGAAAAAAAAAAGACCAATTTTAAAATGACGCGTATGTATAGCTTCTGCGCACAATTTAATATTATTAAAAGAAAAGCTATTGCACAGTAAGTGGGGTCCAGGTTGATGTGACAGAGTTCGCACTGATATATTGACAAGTGGACTAACTTTCAGTTCACTGTAGACTTCCGAAAAGCTCACTCTCTAATCTCTATAGCCGTCGCCGACTCCGACTCCCCACAGATCCACCAGGTAAGCCCTTCACGTGCGGAACCATACGTGTCATCACCTCACTGCATGATCAAAAAAGTCAAACTCAGTAGTACAATCCAACGGTCCTCATTCATTGCCAAAACCCCTATATAAAGCAGCTCGATAGAGTGAAAAAGATCTCTTCAGTATGCTCCTGCTGAGCAGTTTCAGAAAAAGCAAGTCAAACAAAAATTTCTGCCCCTTCCAAATATGAAAGCTATGATAATCCGAACCGGGTCGGGTTCTTTCCCCTCCCGGAATTGGACCCCTCCAAGTCCAACCTCGCCGAGAATTTCAGTTACGATGCCGGCTCAGGAGTCGGAGAAGAAAAGCGGTGGTTCTTCGCCGAGCATTTCGCTGCACATGGACCTGAGCCGGCGGAGCATTCGGCGGGCGTCGTCGGAGCCGGACATGATGCGATCCGGAATGGAGGGATTGAAGGGCACGAACAAGCTCGGATCGCGATCTTTCGTGGCGAGGATACCGGAGGAAGAAGACGAGAGTACTGGATCGTTGACTGTGATGGATAGTCCGAGAGCGAGAGGTAGTAACGCCGGAGAGTGGATCCCGTTGGAGGAGACAGGGATTCCCGGTGGCGGGGTTGGGAAGAACTGGAACTCCGGCGGCGGAGGTAGAGACGAGTTCGGAACTGGCGGGAACGCTGATTCGAGGAAGATCGGCGCGTATTACGAAGAACTGCTCAAGTCAAACCCTTCCAATCCTCTTCTCCTGAGAAATTACGGCAAATACTTGCATGAGGTATATTACTCTATTTACATCTAATTCAACGCTTCAGTTTTGTCTCAACTACCGGTCAATTAATCAAATATTTGATTCATATGTTGATTGTGATTTTTGTGTACAGGTGGAGGGAGATTTGGTTAGAGCAGAAGAGTATTATGGGAGGGCAATATTGGCGAGTCCTGGAGATGGAGAGGTGCTGTCCCTGTATGGAAACTTGATTTGGGAGAACCAAAGGGATGAGAGCAGAGCAAAATGTTACTTTGACCAAGCGGTTCAAGCTGCTCCCGATGATTGTATGGTGTTGGGATCATATGCACATTTCATGTGGGAAGCAGAGGAGGAGGAGGATGATCAAGCCGCCACTGTGGCGACTCCAGCGATGGTTGAATCTTTTTAAGTTCTTCTTAACAGAGCCATCGGTGAGATACGACTCTGGAAGAGCTAGAATTCTAACCTTGTGTCAGGACCCGACCTGATATTGCTATGCTTATTAATCACCACTAGTGTTTAATTATAAGTTTAAGGTAAAGGGTAAAAGGAGGTTATGATGCACTAATAAAAGGAGCTTGAACTTGGGAAAATCTTCCTCGATTGAGGGAATGTAAAATATTTGGATTCGGGAGAACTGATGTAAGAGTAAAACTAAGAGGGGGAAGATTTTAGGGGGACCAAAGAAGAAAAAAGGCTACGTTCTGTACAGTGTAAATGGTTGTTGCTGAATAATGTGATCAATTAAAGCTTGTCTATGTGAATATCTGAAGATGGGAGCACTTGTTTAGCCTGTGATTCAACAAGCATTATGTGAATATCACTACCATTTTGATTTTTGATAGCAAAATGGAGCAATTTTTTTGAGCAATGATTGAGGCATCAACGGAAAGAATATGCTGAACAAAGTCTGGTGCATCATTATCCACTCTTTACATATTTGATAACTAGAATTATTGGCATAGGTCATGCGTTGTACTGTTGCCTCAAATCAAATGAAGCCAATGTAAACGATAAGGAGCAAGTATCTTCAGACATCAGATCATAGGGCGATAAGAGCATCATAGGAAGTCGAGGTCGAACCAGTGGAACTCTAGGGTAAGTAGCATTCCCGCATTCTGATTTGGGAAAGGGTTGGGTCGGTTGTCGAATGCATATTAGTTGATCATTAAGCAAGTAAATGGATAAAAATTAAAATTTTGCTCTTTTTATAGCGGGGAATTAGGGATATCTTAAGAGTGCTTATTTCAAGTTGGTGGGGTAACGATAGAACTAGGAACTCCATGGCAATTAACATCACCATCCAGGGAAATACTTTTGGAGTTAAAACTAATTAATTTCATCTAAACAACTTCCCTGAGAATATGCCTAGAATAAGGATTAAGTGATCAATTATCGTAACGGCGATGTGCAATTTAGGTGTATCGTTCATGGCAATGTATATTTGTATTTTTTTTTTCTCAATTGAGTTCCTATTGGACAAAATTTTCAGCTTGACAAAAATTATTTCAATGACCAAAATTAGCAAGGATTTCGTTAACGAAGCTCCACCGACTAATTGGGCTTCACACTTCAGCCTGACCAGTATAAAATTGCTCTAGTTGCGTAAACATTTCGGCGTGGATTTACTTGACATTATTGGCCCAGGTAACCAAAAAAAAGAAAGTTTTTCAATAGTGTCGATGCGATCATGATGATCTTGTTAGCCTATTGAATATCCCAGACCGGATTGGGCCGGTTAATAGATCGGGAAGGACCTAGTAAACCTGAAAACATATGGATGGAAGACTAATCTATAATATTATGGAGTAATTTTTATCACAATGCTAGTATATATCCCTTTTATTAGCAGTTTTGGATGCATTATACATAATTTTAATTAAGATTAGAATTTCAAATTTTGCACATATTGTACGCATCTATTTTACTAATGTATGTAACCAAAATCCTAATATTATTACTTTACTTACGTGGACCCCAGTCTTTAAGGCTATGGAAAAAATTAAAAAGTAGAGGGTTTTACAACCCTAGATATGTAATTAGGGAGGGGCTAGATCCACACCCTTTTATTGCGTTGGGAGACAGTATAGGAGGACCGAAGAGCATAAGAGAGAAAGATTGAGAAAGGGTTTCAGTAGTTTCATGGGTGGTCTCCAAAAGTCAGCAATTGCCTTTTGGGATTCACTTGTGGGGTGTGCTTAGGTGAGTGTTTCAGTGGCTTTAGGTGTAGTTTAATGAGAGAGTGTGTGTGTGTTGTTTGACTGTCAAAAAATGAGAAAGGGTTTCAGTGGATTTTGTAATTAGTTAGAGAGGGGGAGTAAAAAAAAAAAAACAAAAGAAAGATCTCATGTCAATTCCATGTTGATTTCAGTGGTTTCTTTGGTGCTCTACAACAACTAATTTTCAATATTATGTATAATCCCGCCAACTCTCTACTAGTAAGTTTGTAATCTCAACGATTTATGAAATAGATCCTCCGTTTAACAATAAAACTAGTTTCTTACCTATACTTGGGTAACCTTTCATACGAATTGGACACTGAGGTTCTTGCACTTGTTGCTGCTTCTTAATTCACTTATCTTAATTGTGTATTGGGCAAAAGTTATCAAAGTCCACACATTTTTTTGTTAATAATACAAAGTATCACTAAACTTCTAAATTTTTTTATAACAATAATCAAAGAATTTGATTTTCAGATATCATTTCTTAGAAAAAAAATATTCACTATTATCGTGCAATGCTCGTACTTCCAAAAATATCTCAGAGGATAGAAGCCAATGTATTGCACATGAATATATTAAGAAAATTTGCAACAATAATTGGCAGCTGACCACAAAATACTATTACAAAACTTTTCCTATCAGATAAGGTTAGATTTCAATATCATGGATATGAGATTACGTTAAACACTATATAATGCAAATTTTATAACTCGAACTATAAATTTCACAAGTAACTTTACATACCAAACCCATTGGCATGATTGAAAGCATATCAATTTTTGGTTTATATTGCACACTTAGATACAATATATTAAAGTTACAAATTGGAAGTTAAAATTATCAAATGTTCAAGAATTTAACTGAAATATTTCCCCAATACTAGCTCTCATAATTAGTTGCACCGGGTTGATTAAGGTCCAGTTTGTTTGCGAAGACTGCCGTGACAATTTGCGAAGGATTTTGAAGATGATTTGGGTAAGAAATTCTTTGGTTCTGAGCCGAAGGCTTGTTTCTTGTGCCATGCAACACAAGAGAAAAAGAGGTTGGCTTAGTGATGAAATTGATGAAGAGAAGAATATGTGTGAATGTTGCACTTGTGATGAAGAAATTGCACCAATTTGTGACGCCTTACCTCAAGTTCTTGTCTAGGTTTTTACGTTTGCATATTGATTTTATACACAAATTTGCAACTAACTATATTAGACTATCTTTAGGAATTGAATTGACAACTATTTTTACGCTTTTGATATGAATGACTGAAAACTTAATTATCTAACTTTGCCCCTTGTTGTGAAATTGATCGAAATCGTGAAGTTTGTTCCATGCTTTTCTAAAAATTTTAGTGATTCGCCAAAAGGTGAGGAATCCGATACTGAATTTGTTTTTGACGCCTCTGAGGAGGACATTGGATGGTGGTGTGTCAGGCTTATTAAGGTCTATATTTGATTTCAAAAAAAGATTTTAATTCTATATTTAGCAATCTACATATTCAGAATCAACAAAAGACCAAAATAGTTAAAGTGCATGAGAAAATATTAAAGAATAAAATATGGCATTTACAAGCTAAAAGGAAAATCGTATACAATGATCAACATGAATGGTTACTCTAAGAAGTATATTAGATACATAAGTAATGTGTTAGATTAATAAAAAAAAATTAACAATTCCATCTAAGGAAAGAAAAATCTAAGCAGGCTAGCAACTTTAATTTTCACAGTAGTACAATCATCCAATGACCATAATTAGCTACGAGATTGAAAATGTATTCCTTTCTCGTGTTAAGAGAAGAAAAATGCTGCGTAGGAGGCTTAAATATTATATTCACGAGTTTAGTTATCTCAATCTATTACAGTTAAACTTTTGGTTTTAAACCAGATTGCGGGAAATAAGTTATATCGATAATTTGAAGCATACAAGAATCTCTATGATCATGTGTAAAGTGATATCGTTTTAGCATCTCTGATGAAGCTACGTACAAATTTGAGCACCATACAGAAAATTGCCCCCTCCCCCCAAGAATGCAGAGAAATGCATATTTCTCACTCTTGGGGGTCTTTTTCACTTGTATCAATTCGATATTGAGCAGAAACCAAAATTGACAGGAAGGACACTACTTTAATGTGTTCTTGCGTTCTTGCTCTACTGAAGATGAACCATATTGCATGTGCAATAATATTAAGTGCCGCACTATAATTAAATTTAGTGGGCTGTTCATATAGAGCAACATATGTAAATACGAGAGTGACTAATCTATATTTTGTTTATTCTAAATTCACACAATTATACAAGTATTTGATACAAACAGCATACTCGACATGGATTTAGAATTAATGATCTTATGAATGATCGGGGCGCATTTTTTTTTTCCTTCAAATATCAATACCTTGATGTCCTCTTTTCTTGATAAAGAATGATAGGAATTATCAGTATGGCAGTAGTAGAGGTCATGTTTAACAAAGTCAAGTGTTGCACATGATTCTTAAACTACAAAGTGAACGTAAGGACGAGAAGCTCCAACCACATCAATTACCTCCTTACTCGAGCTACATTTTACATCTCAAATCAGTGATGCATTTGAATTCTCTATATGGAGATTACGAAACCAAGTGAAGAATTAAGATGCAGAAAGAAAGTGATCATGTAAAATTTTAACATCTTTTTGCTCATACATACATTGCTAATTTGTACGATACATTATAATAAAACTATGATTGAAATTTTCATTCACTAATAGAATCTGTAAGTTACAAATTTGTTCGAGAGTTGAAAACACGTCTTTTGGCATCAAAATTAAATTCTTGAAAGATCTAAACATTGCCACAAAAGAAGTATTTCTAGTGTGCTTTTGAAACAAATAAATATCCTTTGCGAATTAAATATAAACTAATAGTTAACTGTACCACCAAAAAAAAAAAAAAGAGAAGAAGAAGAAGCTAAAAGCCAACTGGTGAAACAATTTTAAGCAAACTATAAGGACCCCACACTCTCCCTTTTTACCTTCCACCTCTTTCATCAATTGAAAATAATGCTCCCATGATTTGTGTACTACAGGATGCATCCCAATTATACTCTTGAACAAATGATTTGCAGCAAAACCAGCATGGTCCTTGTCTATATGATAAGCAATCTAAATTATGGCATTAATCACCAAGAAAGGCTAAGATGGTCCGAAACAAAGGCCCAGAAAGATGAGCTCGGCATCTGTCCTCCATAAGATTCAATTACAGGTAAAATACAGTAATGTCCTAGGTTCGTCTGTCATCCATAGGATTTAATTGCAGATAAAAGACAATAATGTCTTAGGTTTTCTACCCTAGACGAAGTTGGATGATTGTGCCTTTATTTCTAATTGCAGCTAATATTCTAGTCGAAGAAAATTTTCATATTAACAGTTTTGCTTGAGTTGCAATACTAGCCATATTTTTCTTTTGAAGTTCTTTGGTTTACTTATTGACAATTAACCAAAACAAAAAAAAAAAAAAAGATCTTCTAATACATTTGGTGAAGTTAAATTTTTCACGATAAAATAACACAGAATCTTGTTGTAATTCTATGGTAAAATTAAATATGAAGTAAATACAAAATTACGATTTGAAAAAAAAATAAAGAAGAAAATTACATTAGACATACACAGATACAATAGATTTGAAGAACAACAAATATTTTAGATTTTGAAAAAATTAATAAAACTTTTCACAATGAAATTCCAAACATATTCAAATACAAAATAGAAGACGGTAGCTGCAAGAACGTTTATGAATGTTTCCAACCATCAGCTCTACAAATTAATTGCTTCACATTCAGATGCAATGGTGAGAAATAAGAAATGAGAAAATAGATATAAAGAATCCCAAATATGATAACCAAAATTTGGAAAAAAAAGAAGAAAAGAAACTCATATCTAAGCAAAGAAATAGAGAAAACGAAAAGAAATCTCACTAACAATCTTCAAAAGAGAAGAAAACTCCCTCTTAAGTAATCCTAGGAGAAAAATTAACTTCACAATCTAGTTATATAAACAAAATTGTCAAAAAGTACACCATCATGCTCTATTTCTCATGAGTATTTTGATAAGTTTGACACTTGACAATTAAATGCTACAATTTATACCGAACAACCTCTTCCTACAAGATAATGATCTTCACAGAAAGTCTAGCGTACATAAATGTGGTGATTTTCTGCAACTACTTTTGAATACATAACATATGTTACAAACTAAACTACTGCATTGTCTTTCTCATAAGGAAAAAAAATAAAGAAAAGAAAATAAAAGAAATGAAGAAAGGTTTTTTTTTTTTTTTAATGCAATCTCAGACGAAGAAAGTTCAATAATTACGTAAACAACCCAAAAGCCACCCACCAGGCCACCATCCCAAACACATGCTACTGTTTTGTAAGATTTCATGCTCTGATTTTTGACTCATATTTTTAGAAAGATAGTATAGATGCATCAAACATGGTTTTTGTATTTTTAATTTTTTTTCCTTTTTGCTTGTATATATGTACTATTTTACTGCAATTTCAATAGGGGATAGGGAAAAAGTCGAGTAAGACGCATCCAATCTCCTTAAGCATACGGTTTTTCCACAACTGGAGGTCGCAACATTAATCCCAATGTTTTTTAATGTCTATATTTATCCCAAAATACATTGTAAAAAATACCTCAAAAACCATTCTACAAAATAGTTCCAGAAACACCTATTCATCTATCATAAAAGTTTTTCACAGACATCCTTGCAGTAAAATTTTTGAAAAACACCTTAAAAAATGACCAATCCATATGGATCCAAAGTTTTTTAATGTCTATACTTACCTGTAAAATTAATTGAAGGGACCAAAAGAAAAAAAAAAAGTACTGGTGACATAAATTGCAGCTCACTCCAAAATTTTTGAAGAACGTGAATAATCACGTTTTGATAAATCTAGAACCCTTTGTCTAATTAAATTTTTTTATGGGTGGAAAAAGACAAATTTGAAAAAAGAAAAGCATAAATATACGTACAGGATCCTTCATCAACATTATTGCAAAGCATTAATGGGTCCAAAAACTTAAAATGCGGTGAAAATAAACATGGGCGACTGGGTCCCGCATCACCGTCATGCTCCTCAACTCACACGTAACCACTAACCACGGCCGTGTATAACTTCCAACAAGTACATTGAATTTTAATGTGTCTCAAAAGTATTCATAATTGCATTTATCAATACGCATAACTCAAGATTATATTGTTGATCTCTTTTTAATATTTGTTGTACATAAAAATATAAAAATTGGATTTAGCATTAAAATTTTAAAATTACCACATCTCTTACACCTTTACAAAAAAAAAAAAAAAATCGTTGCATAAAATAAATTTTGATACTAAGCCCACTTGTTATGGTGTACCTTTGAACATGAAGTAGAATGACGCGTATTTTTAAGAAAATTCTTTGGTCATTTACGGAACCATTCTCTCAATTTTATCTCTTAGTACGTCTGATAGTATTTCAAATTTAAAATAATTGAAATTATTATGAACTAAGAGTGGAAAATTACTTATTTTACTGTTCAACAGTGAATTTAATTCGAGCGTATGACATTCTTAAAGGACTGTGAAATCTCCCATATTTTTTAATTACATTTTTTGATGAAACAAGGACATAGAATTAACACATAGTATATGAAATAACTTTCTAAATTTTATGTTGGCCACGCTATGCCGAAGGGATGAAGACAAATTAAGGAGTGGTGCCACGAACTGAACATCATCTTGTTTTTCGTACTGACAATTTTGTAGACAAGAAAACATACCAGTAACTAATAACAACATCTCAAATTTTTGCAAGTCAAATTTCGACAGAAATTATGACTTTGAACAGTCACACTGCATTTAAGTAACAGTTGAGGCAGGGGAGAACTGGACAGTGTTAGTTCGTTCTTTCTTTCTTTTGTTTTTTCTTTTTTCCCTTTTTGGAAGTACCTAAGGTTCTTTTGTTGGTTTTGACATCAAAGGGGAGAAGGGATTTAGGCAATTGTGGAAGTCGGAATGATTCGAAAATTATAGTGTAGAGCACAACAACGAATTTCAATAAGTGATAAATTTTATTATACTTTCTCGTGTCATTGTCTTAGCATTTACCTTGATCATTTTAGTGTATACATCTATATTGCAGGAGTGAATATATTTTTTCCAAATAGTTGTAGGTAGCAAGTGCTAATGCCCCTGAACGGGGAAGGAGAATCAATGAGATGAGATCAAGCAACTAAGGCTTAAGCTGTAAGGGCAGCCCTTTACTAAATGTGGAATGTTGGATCTTCAATTTTTGTTCGCAGTTCAAATGAATTACTATATATATGAGTAGAATCCTTAAATATCAACACTTGCCATCCTAATTAAAAACTTCTATGTATAATTGATTATAAGTCCACAACAGTACCACATCACATTTGCATAATTTTGTCCCCAGTTTTTGAAAATTTAGCTCCATTGATCAAATATGCAAACACTAATGGGAATTTAAGTTACTATGGAGTGTGGACCCAAAATGTGATGCTTGACAAGAGATTGAAAGTTCATACTTTCTGGCCCTCTGCTTTTCAGTGCAAAGCACTGAGTTAGGTAACTACTAGTACGTACTTAGTAGTTGCATCTGTACCGTGAAGCTTGGCCTTCTTTTGGATTGTCATTTTTCTAAAAATAATTTAACTTTTTTAGAAATATATTTTTAATTTATATCTATTAAATCGCTATAGCACATTCGTTTATAAAAGCTCTACAGAATAACAATTCAAATGGGCTTGTTGATTTTGCGATTTTACCAAAATAAGAAAGACAAGCTAATCCTCTCATTCGCATTGTCCCAAGGATTAGGACAAGCTAAGCTTGTTTTTCATCTTCATTATATAAGATATGTTAGTATGGGCAAATAGGATGCCAGATTCCTAATCATTGGACAGTATACCCACATAAAAAAAAAAAATTTTTTTAGATAGATCCAAAGATGTCAAAGATTTATTAGGATGGCTACAACTTCTGCTGTCATATGCAATGATAAAACGAAAGGAGGCTGGACATCCAATAATAATCCAATGAAGCAATGACCAATTGTAGAGATCGGGTGGTGGATGGATAGAATTAGGAAGAAGAAGAAGAAGAAGAAGAAACCACCGAGCATTGAATGATGTAGACCTCAACTCATCCCACCCTCACCCTTCGCCATTTATGGCAACACAACCACCATGACTTCATTTTCATCAGCTCATGTCTGCACCCAACAATCCCCAACCCTCAACTTCTCAACTGCATTTTACAATATTCATCATCACTCTAAACCCTCTAATTGTTCCCATTTTCAAATCCTTATCTCTTGATTTCCAATATCTCGGCTTCATTTCGTCTGCCTGTTTCATTTCAAACGCACTTACAATGACTAAGGTCATGCGTTTATCTAAGAAAACAAAATGCATTTTTGGATGCACAAGTGTTTGTTGGTTGTCACATTTAATAAAGAATGCTCGACCATATAAAGATCTGCTGAAAGTTACTCTTAATGAAAATCACAGATTGATTCACTCAAGTTGAAAATTTTCAAAGACTTTTGTTACTCCCTCCATTCCTACACAAGCATCTCAAACTCATGTTCTTTCTTTTATCATATCAAGAAAGTATTTATGAACTTCTTTCTAAAGTTATCATTGAAATTAAATACAATGGTTGTAACATTAAATATAAAAAAGTAGTTGGAGATATGAAGAAAGATAAAGAGTACGTAGTTTTGACAATTAGATAAAATTTTTATTGAATTTTAGAAACTAACTAACTTTTTTAATCTAAGAGATTCGGTTATTCAGAACACTTATATAGGAACGGAGGGAGTATTTCACTTTTATAATCCCTGGAAAATTATTCAAGTAGAATTAACAGCATCGACAAATTCTTGTAAATAATTTGGATCTAGTCTCAAATTAATTAAGAGGCGATCACACTAATAAGCTAGCCAGCATTATTCACTTTGAGGTAACCAAGAGTCATATTCTCCTACCAGTTCCCATCCCCAAAATCTCAAGAGAAGAGACTGACAATTCTTTCCTGCTGCCAATGTCTGGTTGTTGAATCATCATAATATCACTACCATATATTTCTCTGTCATCAGTTTCGCAATATTTCCCTCCTCTCTTCCCTCCTTAAAAGCCCGTCAACATTGTTGGTTCGTCTTTTCTACAAGGCTCTTCCTCGGCATTGAGGTCATGAGTTCTACTCCTTGAAACCTCACTTTTAACTACCCTTTTCACACACTAAAAATAATCTTCTTTGGCTTCCCATGTTTCGCCTTTCATACATATAACCTTCAAAACTCGACAAAAGACTACAGCCCTTCTCTTGAAATTCATTTTTTCTGAGCCAAAAAATGAGTAATGATCAGCAAGCTTCGGTTTCCGGCATTGAGGATTCCAAAGAAGACATGAAGAAGGAGGAAAAAGATAGAAAGAAACCCCAGAAAATTCCGCTGATCAAACTGTTCAAGTTTGCCGATTCTTATGACTATTTTTTGATGTTCGTGGGAGCGATTGGTGCTTGTGTACATGGCGCGTCGGTGCCCGTTTTCTTTATTTTCTTTGGAAAAATGATAGATATCATTGGTATGGCTTATCTTTTTCCGGCTGAAGCATCTCATAAAGTTGGCAAGGTATGAAAGGTTCACAAAATTTCTACTTGTACACTTGAAATTAAAGTTGGCATTTAATTTCCGAATTAAAAAAAATCATTTTATGGGCAAGATTTTTTGAAGTTCCTATCCGAGAACACTGGTTTTCCTGAACCCCATTGGCAGTTTTTACTATATTTTGGGAGTGAATTTATGTTAGACTGTTTTGAACACCATTTTTGCTTCGTGTAATTCTGGTTTACCTACATCTCCTTATTAATTCAAAGCCACAACTTTTGCGAACCATTTTTTTGTTTTATGGAAATAACAATTAGAAAACAATTCACAACCATGTGATGTGTAGAAGAAAATTGACGTGATTTTTAACCCTTTTTTTTTTGTTCAAATCTTCAATTCCTCGTAAATTTATTAAGATTGGTTTCAACTTGTTTTGCAGTATTCCTTGGATTTTGTATACCTTAGTGTGGTCATACTATTTTCATCATGGACAGGTACATTTTTATTCACTACAAGTACTTTTACTGCAGTAGACTTGTCAAATTTTGCCTTGGGAATTATACAGGAAAAGATGCTAAAAACCTGAAAACTTTTCTATCTGGATATTCAGAGGTGGCTTGTTGGATGCATACTGGAGAAAGACAAGCAGCAAAAATGAGAATGGCATATTTAAGGGCTATGCTGAATCAAGATATCAGCCTTTTTGACACTGAAGCTTCAACCGGTGAAGTTATTTCTGCAATTACTAGTGACATTATTGTTGTTCAAGATGCTATTTCTGAGAAGGTGAGAATTAAATTTTTTTTCAATCAAATTAAATACCAATTCGATATGCTCAATAAATTTTGCAGCAGCTCACCACAGTTGTATTCAAAGGAAATGCCAATGTTGCCCTGCATTGTCATTATTTTTTCTGAATTCTTCTGAAAAATGACATATATATATATATATTATATATATACCAGCTGGACAACTAAAATGGTGACATGAAGAAGAATTCATGAGAGAAAATTTATTGCAACTGTTTTTACATTTATTGAGTTCTAAATCAACAAGTTTGATTTGCCTTTTTATGTTGATTCCCCTTTTGATGTAATGGATTAATTTTTTTCTATATTTTACTAAACACAATTGGAAGAGATTCAAACCTAATGTCTTTGATATACAGATTTTTTTTTTTCTTTTTCCCTAACTCAAAATAGAAGGCTCGTTTTCAAACTTTTCTTTGTTGCCATTGGACTCATCACCCTTCTATCCAAAGTTTGTACATTTTAATTTAGGCAATCTGAAACCGTTCCATTAGGATCCTCCATATTCCCCGTTCTTGAATATCCTTCAAGTGTAACCTGAAATGATTAAGAGGGCTAATTGCCAGTTACGAGTTATGGCATTTAACTTTTCATTTTGGGTCAATTTTGTTTAGTAAATACACATATTTCTCTGCAAGTTTTAGAAAAAAAAATTTTTATTTACAACCCCAATGAATTTTCTTTTGTGAAAATTTTCAATTAGCATGACTTATCTTCTAGACAGTGATCGCATGAGTGCTGGTGACGAAAGTACCCTTTTATGATAATGTTGAATTTTGAAAGAGACAGTATCGGCATGCAAGTTTTATGAACCAGAATATAGACTGTACTTACTTTTAAGAAAACATCCAAATTATGATAAATCATATAAATCCAATTTCTTCTTTTTTACTTTGGTTTTTGTTTTTATTTATTCCGTATAGATTTTAACCCCCTCTTCTAAGGCACAATGCCAATTGTGGTTTCAAAGGAAAAAGCGTGAATTTGCTAAATCTATACCATATAGTCAAAACAGTTACTTGAAGAAGTTGGATTGAGTAATTCTATTTTTTTTAAAAAAATTAAAAGGATAAAATGAGCTGACCTTTCATATACAAATAAAGATTATATAAATATAATCAATTTAAGGCAAGGGAAAAGGATCACCCTGGCCCATGGTTCTTAAGATGGGCTGTTCAGTACACCGAGCTATCGGGGCCCACAATTAATGTCCCGGAATCAATTTAATGGCCTGCTTCCAATATCATTATTCTGTTGGGTCGGGCAGCTGACGTTAACTGCAACTCATGGAATGCACATGCTCTTCATCAATTTATGCCCAAACAATGGGGTATGTTAGCCTTTATTATTAAACCCAACCAAACCTATACATTACAAGTATTTTTTTTTAAAGAGAAAAATGAAGTAAAGTAAAGTAAAAAAAAAAAAATTGGTCATTTCAAGGATCATTTTAACGTTTTAGGTTGTGCCCAATTTTCCCCAATTCCATAGTTGTGTAGCTTGCATCGGTTGCAATTGTAGAACATCAACTTTTTAAAGAATATATTTGGCAAATTTGGATTGATAATCTTAAGAAGATATGGAACCAAGTATTTTTGGTGTTACATGATTTGCAATTTCAAGCTATCAATAACTTGGAGTATTGTGTTTGAGTATGCGTCTTAAGTCATTGTGATTTGCAGAGCTTGTATTGTATTTGTACTTAAAATTGACAATTCTATTATTAGCTTTTCTGAGTCACATGAATTAGACGCAAGTATTAAATATCATTCGATAATTTTTTTAACTTTTATACTAAGAATTTTTATTATAGTAAATCACGCCCACCCACCTTACTACGTGAATGCATACATCAATTGTTATTATCCTCCTTTACATATGTACATTTTATGTATTTAACTTTTTTTATTAGTTTAACACCTGAATTACTTCTTAATTACTAGACTATTATACTAGCAACGACTATCATTTTTGTTTTCCTTCTGCGTTAGTTAACCACTTGAATTAGACAAAAACAGGCAGAAAATACTTTTTATCTTCTTCCCGCGTTAACCCACCATTAACTTGCTTGGAAGGTTACCTGTACCTCAACTTTGAAACTCTAACGGCTACTTTTGGCGGGTTTGGACGAATGGATGGTGTTGCAGGTAGGAAACTTCATGCATTATATCAGCCGTTTCTTCGCGGGGTTTGCAATTGGGTTCATCAGGGTATGGCAGATCAGTCTTGTGACACTCTCCATTGTTCCATTGATTGCTCTTGCTGGTGGTGTCTATGCCTATGTAGCAACTGGGCTTATTGCAAGAGTGCGCAAATCCTACGTTAAAGCTGGTGAAATCGCTGAAGAGGTCTTGTCTTTTTTTTTTTCCCTCTCTCCTGACCTATCGCTATTCGTGTGCATGAATTTACTTTTTGATACTAAAATTAGGACCAAGATGAGCCTTAAAGCAGATATTGAAAGTTTCTTGTGGAAACCGGAGAAGATGATAAGATCCCATTTCGGGGGGAAAAAAAAAAAGAACTCTTCGTGGAATTGAAAGAAAAGTTTGGATCAAACATTTAATATGATACTGAAATATATAATACCATCGCGTACTGCAAATGGCATCAAAGTTTCAATGGTTTAGTGCTATTTGTAATTGGGTACCATTCAGTCTACCTGATGGTAGCCAAAATTCTCGAGAATGCTCAGTAGATGTTCACAAATTTCCTGAATGATAATTAATGGGTTGAAGATGTTCTTTGTTTGCTTTTATCTTTGGGTGGAAAACTTGTACCCTACCTCCTATAAGGAAGTGGTGACTGATTGATCTGTTGTATGTATGGTTTCAGGTGATTGCAAATGTGAGGACTGTTCAAGCGTTTGCAGGAGAAGATAAAGCGGTGAAATCTTACAGAGGAGCACTGTTGAACACTTACACTTACGGAAGGAAAGCGGGACTAGCCAAGGGCTTGGGACTGGGCACTTTACACTGTGTGCTTTTCCTGTCGTGGTCGCTGTTAGTTTGGTTCACTAGCATTATTGTTCACAAGAATATTGCTAATGGAGGAGACTCTTTCACCACTATGCTCAATGTGGTTATTGCTGGCCTGTAAGTTCATTTTCCTCTCTCTCTGTGTCTGTGTAAATTGAAGCCACACAATTAAATGCAATATATTTATTTAAATGGGATGATGAAATGGGTACTTTTGTCTTGGTCCCTAACGTAGACTAATAATAGGGCATTGGAGGTGAATGCTGGGATCTTTTCATTCTTTATTTGTTTTTCCTCTCTTGCACTTCATGATAAGTCAAAAATATTTTTAACAAAAATGTTTCCATGGTTTTTTTAATCGCACAATCAAAAATAACTTGTAGTGTATACTAGTAGAAATTCCCTCTTCTAATTTTCTTGCCAAATGTGTATATGAGACTTTAGCACGGCTTACTGTCGATTTGATCAAATCCATAACTTGTAAGGACACTGCTAACTTGCCAACCAATTTGAATTCCTGTGGCGCTACCCTCTTCTGGTGTGAATCTCCCTTTCCTGAATCTCCATTAGTTTTCAATATTCTGTTGCATTATCAATGTACTAAAATCAAGTTGCTCTGATGCTTGAAGAGTTATAGAATTCATTTCTGGTTTTCATATCAAGTGTTGCAGAGGCATGAAATCATAATCTGCCAACAGAGATTTCTTTTAACTTCTCGGTAGCTTATGACAGTTTTAATCTTTTATTGCAACTCCAGACAAGAATGCTGTAGAAAACTTAAATGTAATGGTCATTGTCTTGTCTGGTATAGTTTATTTAGCTTTTTTGTTTTTCAAGTACTAGTAAAACAATCAGTATTGTCTCATTATTCATTCTTTAGCTATACATCCAATGTATATTCTCTGGGGGAACCTAAATGCCTTGCTGCAATTTGCTTAAATAGTGCTGGTAATCCTACATTACTGGATGATAACCGGCATAAGAAAGTACCATTATTTAGCTTTTGGTTCAACTCAGGTCTCTGGGGCAAGCAGCACCAGATATTACAGCATTTATCCGGGCTAAGTCAGCTGCGTATCCCATTTTTGAGATGATTGAAAGAAACACTGTCAGCAATACCAGCTCCAAGAATGGACGGAAACTGAATAAAGTAGATGGACACATCCAATTCAAGGATGTGTCTTTTAGTTACCCATCTCGTCCTGATGTTCTGATCTTTGACAAGCTCTGTCTTGAAATTCCTTCTGGAAAGATTCTAGCGCTTGTTGGAGGCAGTGGATCGGGGAAGAGCACAGTTGTATCATTAATTGAACGCTTCTATGATCCCCTCTCTGGACAAATACTATTAGATGGAACTAATATCAAGGATCTCGATCTGAAGTGGCTTAGGAAGCAAATTGGGTTGGTAAATCAAGAGCCTGCCCTTTTTGCTACAACAATCAGGGAAAACATTCTCTATGGTAAAGATGATGCTACCCTTGAAGAAATCACACGTGCTGCAAAACTCTCAGAGGCAATGACCTTCATCAATAACCTTCCTGATAGACTTGAAACTCAGGTACTACAGTTGAATTGTTTTGGAAGCTGATGTTGGATACAAACACTAATTTCCTTAATGCAAGACATGTTTAGATGCATCTGCTATTTGTCAAAGAGCTAATTTATGTAGTGGATGCCTTTTAACAGGCTTTCCATGAACAGAACTACTGACTTTCTTTAAGATAGCAGGACATAACTGAGCGCAAAAGATGACTAGTGAAGGTTTTAGGCCCTTGTGATTTGTCCTGCGTTCTTTCTGTAGCAGAAGGCATAGTTTTTGTCTTCTAACAGGTGCTTCAAATATGACAATCTCCTCAAGAGAAAATGCATGTGTTAGTAAAGAGAGTTAGTGTGAAAGAAGATTGAAACAATTCATGAAAGCTCTATGTAGGAAGCACAACCATATATTGGTTGCCGTATTCAGAATCAGTTATTCCTCCTTTGCTAACAGGTAGGTGAAAGAGGAGTACAATTATCTGGTGGGCAGAAACAAAGAATTGCAATTTCACGTGCAATAGTCAAGAATCCTTCAATACTTTTATTGGATGAAGCTACTAGTGCACTTGATGCTGAATCCGAGAAGAGTGTGCAGGAGGCTCTTGACCGTGTGATGGTCGGACGAACAACTGTGATAGTGGCCCATCGTCTTTCTACCATTAGAAATGCTGATATTATAGCTGTTGTTCAAAATGGCAGAATAGTAGAAACCGGAAGCCATGAAGAGCTTATTTCAAAACCAAATGGTGCCTATGCATCTCTTGTTCAACTCCAGGAAGCGTCTTCCTTGCTTCGCCTACCTTCACATGGAGCTCACCTGGGACGACCTCTGAGGTAACAGAATTTCATGCCATGCCTTTTCTGGTTCTCCAAGTAAATTTTTAACCATTAGCCTAGCTGTGGTCGGGATTTTCCTCTTCTCATTACATGCATCTCTATTTACCATGTGTTAATTGAATTACTTGGATCATGCTATTATCTTGTCCTGGTAGTTCAGAATAGTTGCTTTTGTGTTGCTTCTTCAGACAGTTTCAATGAAATGATTCTTGTTATTCTAATTAATTAACTCTTTATAAATCAAATGTCCCAAATAGGATATGAACCTTAAATTAGTCGGCTGACTACACTACTACTGAGGTTCTACAACACCCTCACATGCTCTTCTGTTGCATGCAAATGCTTTTCTATCACTCTTCCTACAACAAAAACTAAGATATAGATGCACAATTTGAACTTTTTTTCTTGGCAAGTTTGCTTCCCGGAATTTCTTCTAGTTTAGAACTACTACTCCACTATAGATCGAGTTTTTTTCATTTGATCAATGCCTTTGATATTCCTGATAGATAAAATATCATCTGATCTCTGTACTGACCTTTTCTCTGTAATCTTTTCTTGTTTTATTACAGTGTTAGGTACTCACGTGAAGGTAGCATTAGATATTCACGCGAATTATCCCGCACAACAACAAGAAGTCTTGGGGCAAGTTTTCGTTCTGATAAATCTATAAGCCGCATTGGAGCTGATGTACCAGATACTGTTGAATCACGTCATATTTCTTCAAGAAGACTATATTCCATGGTTAAACCTGACTGGACTTATGGGTTTCTTGGCACTGTTTGTGCATTTATTTGTGGGGCTCAGATGCCTCTATTTGCCCTCGGAGTAACTCAGGCACTTGTATCTTACTACATGGATTGGGACACAACACGCCATGAAGTTAAGAAGATTGCTTTCCTCTTCTGTGGGGGTGCTGTAATCACCGTCATTTTTCATGCCATTACGCATCTTTGTTTTGGAATCATGGGAGAGCGTTTGACTCTTAGAGTGCGAGAAAAAATGTTCTCCGGTAAGCATGAGACTTTCCGTACATATTCGGATGCAATTTTTTCTTCTTCTATTTATATTATGCTTTATCAGACTTGAATCATTTCATTAATGTTTAACTTAAATGTTCTGCTTGACAGTATAATGCTCAAGAAACATTTTTCTTAAAAGAAAAACTAGGAAAACCAACTAGCTTCTAATGAAAGTACCATGGCTCTGAATTTTGTGTTATTGCTAATCTGATTTGGTCCATGATGGGAGAATCTTAACTAGAATTCTTTGCAAAATTTCATTTTGGATATTGAAAGTGGTTGCTTCTGTTGTATTGACCAATTTAGAAATAGTTCACCTTTTAGTGAATCAGTATAGGACATAGCAGCTATAACACATTCACTTGTGTTTTTTCTTTTGAGAGGAGTGAGATTGAGTCATTTGTGTGTCCGCTTGCAGCTATTTTGAGAAATGAGATCGGATGGTTTGATGGCATGGACAATACAAGTTCTATGCTAGCTTCGCGGTTGGAGAGTGATGCAACTTTGCTGCGAACTGTAGTTGTTGATCGCTCCTCAATTCTCTTACAGAATGTAGGTTTGGCTGTCACGGCATTCATCATTGCTTTCATCTTGAACTGGAGGCTTACTCTTGTCGTCATGGCAACATATCCGTTGATTGTTAGTGGTCACATCAGTGAGGTTGATACTCCCAAATTTTAATATCAGTGATGGAAAATCCTATTATATCATTTCATCCAATTATATCATTTCATGGGTTACTTTTCCTTTATTCCAGAAACTATTTATGAAAGGCTATGGTGGTGATTTGAACAAAGCCTACCTCAAAGCCAACATGCTTGCAGGTGAGGCAGTTAGCAACATCCGAACTGTTGCAGCATTCTGCTCTGAGGAGAAGGTGATTGATCTTTATGCTCATGAGTTGGTTGAACCTTCAAGGCGTTCATTTAGGCGTGGTCAGATTGCTGGGATTCTTTATGGAGTCTCTCAGTTTTTCATCTTCTCCTCCTATGCCCTTGCGTTATGGTATGTTGCTTGCTTGAATTTGCTAAAAGTTCCTCAGAATTTAGCTCTAGATGTATTGTAATATTTTCATGCCCGTGTCAAATGGTTTGGTGATGACTTTAGTGAAGTCAGGTCAATTTGTCTAAAAATGTCAGTTTGGTATTCTAAATATAATTGCTGGTCGTGCTGATCATTGATGAGATAAAAACAATCCTTGAACCAATAATAGATGCTAATATAGGAGATATAAGTTTCTTTAAGTTATACTTTTTGCACACTAAATAGGAATGTTTTTGTGGTAGAACATACATTCTTACACTCACTATACTTCCTACAAGGACAATAGGGTGCTTAGTCTTCCCAAATAATGTGCAGGTATGGCTCTAAATTGATGGGGAAGGGACTTGCCAGCTTTAAATCAGTAATGAAGTCATTTATGGTTTTGATCGTCACTGCCCTGGCCATGGGTGAGATTCTGGCCATGGCACCAGACCTACTTAAGGGAAATCAAATGGTGGCGTCAGTATTTGAAGTTCTAGATCGGAGGACTGAGATTTTAGGTGATGTTGGAGAAGATGTAACAAAGATAGAGGGTATGATTGAGCTAAAGAATGTTGATTTTAGCTACCCTTCAAGGCCAGATGTGTCAATTTTCAAGGATTTCAATCTGAGAGTATCCCCAGGCAGAAGTATGGCCTTAGTTGGGCAAAGTGGTTCCGGTAAAAGCTCTGTTCTTGCGCTCATACTGCGATTTTATGATCCTACGTCTGGGAAAGTGATGATTGATGGTGAGTTCATTTAATGAAAATCTTTATAACAGTCGTTCAGAAAATATATAACTTCTAGTCAAACATGATATACCTGTGGAGAAATATAAAACTTAATGCTAAACTGAGAAACAAGATGTGCTTCTGCATTTTGAAGCCTAGAAGGTAACAGATGTTTTGTTCCAAAAGGTTTTCATTCCCCCCCCCCCCCTCCCCTAATTGCACAAGAGCATTTAATCTTATCTAAGGGAACTCAAGAAATTCTTGAATCAAAACTAATGGAGAACCAGGTATTCACATTTTGAGAGTCCATTTTCAATGAATTTTTCAGGCAAAGATGTCAAGAAAATAAGATTAAAGTCCCTCAGAAAGCACATTGGCCTGGTCCAACAAGAACCTGCTCTCTTTGCCACATCTATATATGAAAACATTATATATGGTAAAGAGGGAGCCACAGAAAGTGAAGTGATTGAAGCAGCAAAATTTGCCAATGCACACAGCTTTATCAGTGCACTTCCTGAAGGCTACTCAACCAAGGTTGGAGAGAGAGGGGTTCAGCTATCTGGAGGCCAGAAGCAAAGAGTGGCAATTGCTCGAGCTGTTTTGAAAAACCCTTCGATCCTTCTATTGGATGAAGCCACCAGTGCTCTCGATGTTGAGTCAGAGAGGGTGGTACAGGCAGCTTTAGACAGGTTGATGAAGAATAGGACCACCGTAATGGTCGCTCATCGACTATCGACAATCAAGAATGCAGATCAAATCTCTGTTATACAAGATGGGAAAATAATAGAGCAAGGGACTCATTCTTCCCTTCTAGAGAACAAGGATGGACCATATTACAAGTTGATTAACTTACAGAGACACCAGCAGCAACTTCATGGGCAATAGCAACAGCAACTGATCATTTCATGGTTTGGTTTCAAAATTTTATGGCCGATTTGATACTTCTGCTTTGCATCATACTGTGATGGTATCGTATTTGATTATTTCTGTAAAAAATGTAACCACCATTCACATTGTGGAAATGCATTACCACATAAGGTTGTGTGATTTGCGCCTATTTTCTCTTCTTCTATTGTTTCCTTGTGGCAAGTATTCTTTCCATTCTTTACAGGAATTTGATGAGAAAGGCAGCCAAAAAAAGATATACTTGAGTGCGTTTCTTCAATATTGTGCTGGCTCTAGAACAAAATTCCAGAATATTTGTCACATGCAAAGAGTAATTGAACATAAATTTCCATCGTAAACAAAAAAGTTCTCTGGTCTCATATTACTGATAATGACTCAAACTCAAATGCCAAGCGACCGCAAGCTGCAATATGTAGTTTTAGAAGAATTGCACCAAAGTTCCTTAAAACCATGCGTGCGTCTGTCGATGTTGATGATCGACAGATTATCCATCGTGCTTTTGATGTCTTCCTGATAGCTGGTACCAGAATATATCAGTTTCAGTTGACAAGAGGAAAATTAACGTAACATGCCAAGTCATTCAAAAAAAAAAAAAAAAAAAAGAAAGAAAAGAAAAGAAAAGGAAAAAGGGATGAAAGAAAGAAACAAGAAGAAGAAGAAGCAAAGATTCAAGTCCTTGAACTTTTTCAAACCATTCAAATGTGTCCACAACCAATTTCAGTGAGGATAATTTTATCAAACAGTATCTTTGTAACGTCATTTTGTGAATTTGAGGAGGACAGAACAGCATTTCAGATTTGAATCCCAGGAGGAAGTTGTTGAAAAAAGAAAAGGTAAAAGACCGAGAATGTATGATTTTTCAGAATAGTGTTGCATGGATAACCTACAGTAGAATTTTTGCCTCGGTATGATCTTCCCTTTGCTGTGCTGGATCTTATAAGATCTGTAAATTGCACAGAAATAACTGGGACTTAGATTTGATTTGCCTCCAAGAACTTTGTTTTATTCTCACCCTAGATTGTAATCTTTATGTTATATCTATCCATCCATATAACTTTTAAGATCTGTCACTCTGATCCAATTTCATTGCCAAAATCTCGATCTATCTTTTTTCAAAAAAATTCACTACTTATGCAGAGATACATAGTCATCTCAAATTAGTTGTTAGAATATGTAGTTATGTTTACTAAAAGGAGCTAGCACAAACTACCTTTGAACTAATGAGGAATTACATTAACTCTATACTCCATGTGCAAAATGCAAAGATCTTTCCACTATTTTAAAGGGTAAAGAAATTTACAGTCATGTAGACATGCCATTTTACAGTCTTTTAATTTAAGTACACAGTGTATGTCATCAGGGATCAGGATTTTAAAGAAATAATTGTTAACACCAACATTTTGATAGGAAGATCATAATTAAAATATCATGAATTCAGCACACCAAAAAAAGTTGTTTGATATCTTTGTTATTCGAAATGTTTTTCCAATCTCCGATACTTTGAAACCCGACCCTAGATTTCCTAATCAATTCACACAACAAACAAATTAGAGAATAAAAATGTTATAGTTGAATTATAAGGACTCAATATGCAAATTTTGAGAATTTTTTTTTTTCAAATTGCAATTTTTAATGGCACGTTCCTTGCACAGGCTTTAATTAACTTTCACCTGTATCAGAAAATCCCATGTATTTTTCCTTATTGTCAAAGTAGAAATCTTAGAAAAAAAAAACTTTAGTTGGATTCAAGCAAAATGACAAAGAAAAGATGAACAAAACTGCCTTTAACTGTTCAGTCGCAGCCGCTACCGGCTAAACCAGCCCATCTCTTGGAGATTTCAGCCAGAGAAAGCAACAATAAATATATGGTCGCATGATTTTCAACTTTGGGACGTCAACAGCTACTGCATTATTCTTCGTTTGTTCCACTAAGGATTTTAACAGAAGTTATTGTATTGATTTTCTTAGTATTACTTATTTTAGGGCAATGATGTAAGAAAAGGTATTTTTTAATTGCAACATGTTCTTTTTCTTAACTACCAAAATCTGACTATTAGGGAAAATATAACTAAACAAGAAACATATCGACTGGTTCTTGACATTCCCTGATATGTCACATTCATATCAGTTTTTTTTTTTTTTTTTTTGTTATTTTACAGTCATACCATATATCCAACAATATTACGTGATAAATGATACATGAAATTAGTTCATCATATAATGGCGCCATGCGATGGACATGTATATTTAGCACTTTTCCATAAGACCATACGTAGCCATTAATGATAACATAGTCTTAAGCCTATTGGTTTCTCATAGTAATTTCTCATAATTCCTTCTTCTCCATCCTTTTTTTAAAATTTTTTTAACATACCACTATCACTTTATTGTGCTTTTATTATTATTATTATTATTTTTTTTTGTCAATCGACAACATCTCTACCATCCTATTCCATATTATCCTATCCCATCCTATCCCATAGGAAAGGGGAAATCTAACTAAACTGTACAAGGGGTTAGAGGGTAGGCTCTATTAGACCAAAAAGGTGCTCTGGCACACTTTTTTGGTTTTTTAATTGTAAGGAGAAAAGTTTGAACCTCTAATTTATAAAGCAGTGAGGGATTTTAAATCCCTTTTAGTGGCCAACTAGTCTAAGATAAGTTTGGTTTATTGAGCTTTCTATTAAGTGTTCCAAAAAATTAGTATTGTTCAAATTCTATGTAAGCTATTTCCGAACTGGCGGAGGATAAGTAGCATTTGAGATTTACCTTCAAAATTCTTGCAATTGATAACTTTTTCTTATTTGAATAAGCGGAGGATAAGTAACATTCTGAGAGCTACATTACACACCAAAAAAAAAAAAAAAAAATCTTAAAGTTAACCTCAAAATTCTTGAAATTGAAATAAGATTCACAAAAGCAACAATTTTCAATAATATCTGTACAAAAATCTAAATTGGAGTCTCTAATATTTTATGGAACATACAAAACCACTACCCTAGATATCTATTTAATCTTGACGAGTCTTTTTCTCTCGACTTTCAAAATCCTGAGTCCATTTCTTTTTTCCTTCAAATAAACATAGAAATTATGTTGAAGACCATGTCATATGCCTTGTTGCCTCAAAATTATGATATTACCCAAAATAACACCTTGCTGAGGCATGCATGCATGATGTCTCCGAAAATGGAAATCAGGACATAGCTTTCACCATGAAAGCATAAGCCTCCTGCATGCATGGTCCTAATAAATCTGATTACTCAAATTTTGACATTCGCTGGATCTCTAAACTTTCTTTTTCGAAGGATTTCCCTTTTCAGCCTTACTTTCCTAAATAATCAGAGCAGATTATAAGGAAATTGTTTATCACATTCAAAAGATGCATGTATCTATGCATTGGCGGGTAAGTGCTAGCGACCAATATGTCACACATTTGATTTTTTTGGCTGCCAGTTTGTGTTCAGAGTATGTTTAAATGGAGTAATGGACAAGACTCAGACCTAACCATCAGATCAACTATTTTCTTTTTGACTGTGAAACATTATTATATATTTCACTATCAACGTCAAGGTTCGAAAACAAATACAACATTGTTTTGTTTTGATTTACATAACCAGCTGATGTTAAAGTTCAAAACATTTTTAATGTCTTTCATGGCAGTAATACAGCCAGACTGATGAATGAAGCTTAGCGGTCCATTGGGGAAATAGCCGCGACCTAAGCCACTCTTTTAATGAGAGACTAGTAATACATCACGTGCTTTGCACGTGATTGTTTTACTCTAAAATATGACACTTCTGAGATACTAGAATTCTTTGTATAATTTTGATTGTCGGCTTTAGAATAGATTAATTCTTATATTTTTCAATTCCTTTGATCAATTTTTGTAAAAACATTTTCAAATATTGAACTCTTACATGGGAACTTTTAAAATTTTTGTGACATTTTTAGATAAATCAAGACCCAAACTCTAATACAAAGTATTGATCCTTTGCAATAAATATACATGCATATGTCAAGTTGGGAGTAAGAAACAAAATTGATAAATATTAGTAAAGTAAAAACTCAAACTGTAAAAATAATTTTTAAATAGTGTATCACTGATAGGGTGACAGTGATCCACCACGTCTACGTATTTCTAGCTAACTGTTTCTTTTTTTCGTTTTAACCATGGAATTCTCTTATTTTTTAACTTATTTTATTTTATTATTGTCATTATTTTTTTGTTTGAATGATATACATCTACTTTGTTCTATTGTTTTTTTTTTCTCAAAGGAAATAGACTGTGGTAATGAAATAGATTTGGTTAGTTTTTTATAGGTGAAGTATATGAATAGCTTTTTGTTATTTATTTGGATATGTCTAAACTGAATAGTAATCTCAAATAAAGCTAAACTAGAGTTACATTTGTTATTTGTCATGTCAATTTAACTCTTCTTTTCTTCCAATGAATTTGGATCACATTAATGTAGATGCAATGTTCATTGAATTTGCACTATTTTCTCTTTATTGGTACTATTACAGTTGATAAGGGGATAACTAATCCATTAGTTGTTGTCATGTTTTTTTCATATTTATATAAAGTATACAACTTTTAGATTTAATGTTCATTGAATTTGGATTATTTTCTCTTTATTTGAGCACTATTACATTTGATAAGGCAGTAACTAATCCATTGGATGTTGCCATTTTTTAAATATTTTTTCATATTTATAAAAAGTATACAATTATGCAAATTGCTCGTAGTCTCCTTTAAAAAATTTTCAAGTAAATAAAGAACTTTGTTTCTTTGCATGTTGTTGGTTTGTCATAAGAGCATGTATATTGTGATTGACTAATACTTTATCATCACTTTGAGAAGAAATTTTAAGCATAAGAATAATTGAAATGGGGTGTAAAGGCTGGTAAATAGTTTGAAATAAGAGGAATTTTCATCTTATTTACTAACATTATTGAATTAATTGGTAACATTTCAATTTTTATTCTAATTACTAACATTGTTGAATCAGTTGATAATGTTTCATTCATTTTATTAGTTCCATAGTCAAAAAGAAATAACTTTGGTTATTAGAAAAAAGGGTATCTTGATCATAGTAAAACTAAGATAAAAAATTGCTTACACTCCGCTTGCCAAAACAATTCATACTTGAGTATTGATATAGATAAACAGATGAAATACACGCCAAGATCATCTAGACGAATTTAGGTAGAAGAAAGAAAGAAATGCCTAAACAACATGATCCAAGTCCATCAATGTTTTACAATCTAATTGTCCAAAAGATGTGTACTACTTTCATTAATTAGAAGTGCATCAATGTATTACAGTCTTCGTTCCTCGTTATAAACTTTCCTTTGCTGGATCTTGTAAAATTGGTTAAGTTGCATAGGAAAAACTTTTTAGTTACATTTGATTTACCTCCAAGACTTGGTTTTATTCTCACCTTAGATTGTCATCTTTACGTTTCAATCCATAGAACTGTTAAGATGTCACTCTTACATAATATTTTAACTGGATTTCAAGCAAATGAAGAAAGAAAATGGACAAAACCGCCTTTACTATTCGGTCGCAGCCGCAACGAGCTAAACCGGCCCGTTTCTTGGAGACTTCATCCCAAGCAGAGAAAGCAACGATCAACAGATGTTCCTATGGTTTTCAACTTTCGGATGCTAATGGCTGCTGCACTATATCTTGGTTTGGTCCACTAAGAATTTTACAAGAACTTATTTTACGTCCATTTCTTGGTATTCCTAAACACTAGTTCTTTTAAGGCAAAGATGTTAGAATAGGTAAACTTTTGGTTGCAAAAATTTAGAATAGGTAAACTTTTGGTTGCAAAAATTTCTCTTTCTCAACTGCCAAAATGTTAATATTGGGGAAAATGCAACTAACCAAGAAAGGTATTAGCTGGTTCTTTGGCATCACCTGAAATATCGCATTCGTACCAATTACCCACCGTCATTATGTGGCGTATGATAGTTGAAATTGGTGCCATGCATATCCAATACTTTTCAATAAGACCATAGCTAGCCAGTAGTGATAACATAGTCTTAATTAAGCCTTAAAAACTAAGGGTCTGGATTATGTACAGTAAACCAGGACATCTTCTAAAAAGGAAATCTTCTACCTGATAAAAAGAAACGGAAATCAGGGCATGTGGCTTTGACCATGAAAGAATAGGCCTCCTGCATGCGTGGTCTTGCTAAATCTCATCACCGATGAACTGTTGACATTCGCTTACAGGTAACGTAGATTGACCAATTGCTGGATCTCTGAACTTTCTTTTGAATTAAGACGGAAGTTTCCTTTCTCAGTCTTGCTTAACTTAATAATCAGAGCAGATTATAAGGAAATTGTTTATCATATTTAACAGATGCATGTATCCATGCACTTACCCAGTAAGCGTCAGTGAACATTATTTTTTATTTCACTATCAACGTTAAGTTTTTGCGAACAAATACCTATACTTGAATTACACAAGCAGCTGATGTTAAGGTTTGAAACATGTCAGAACATAATCTACCCACTTTCAGGCAATAAATACAAGCCAGATTGCTGAATGAAACTCAGCGATCCAGAGGGGGATACAGCCACCACCTAAGCCACATTTTAAAATAGAGCTATATTAACAAAGGAGGTTATAGCCAAAAGTCTTGGATGGACTTTATATTAAGTACTTTTTAAAGCTAATTTGATCTTACTAGGATTAATGTCACTAATTTAGACAGCAATTGGACAAGTTTGGGCAGAAGAAAGAAATAAATGCCTGGACAATGTTGATCCAAGTCCATCAATGTATTACAATCTTTTTGTCCAAATGATTTGTGTTACTTGAATTAATTAGAAGAGCGCAACCGAGTACATAATAACAACAATATCAAATTGCCTTCCTCAAATTAAAGTGCATTGGTTAAAGTTGCACATTTTTTTTAAAACAATTTTAGGTGATCTATTTTCTCAAATTGGATCTAAAGGAGTGCAAAAGTTTAGGGTAGTAAAACGGAGCCAACAGCGCACAAATGCATGGACTTGGTATTGAAAGTGAAGAGCAAGGGAGAGTTTGAACAAAGTGCAAAGTAGGCAGTTGGGATTTGCAGATGAAGAGAAATTAAGGAAGTTGTTTAGGTTGGTGTGGGATATATATAATTAAAATGCTACTGTTGGTGAAGGCAAGATGAACCGTGCCATTCAAAGCTGCAGTTAGAGGCTTCTTCTGTTGACGGAACCATTTTAAAAGAATGTGAAAAATAGAAACAAACCCAATCCTCCCTCCCAAAAAAAAAAAAAAAGGAAAACAAAGAAAGAGAAAATGGCGAGAGCATTGCTGACGGTTTCAGTGACATTTTGTTATGACCAGAAAAAAATTATTTTAGAAGAGAAGCAGCCTGGGTAATTATTAACTAATCGCAGTTCACTTACCCCCAAATTAAAGGAAAAAAAAAAGAAAAACTAATGAGAGTATTTTTTAATCCTAATAACTTTTGAAAAATTAGACCTAATGAGTTTTGAAAGTTGAAGAGGGCAATTCCAATTGCCCACCCTCACAACCACCTGGGTCCGCCTTGCCAAGTAATCTAACGAAATTTAGCAATTCAAACATTTCTGTTAATTATGCCATGCACATGTGATGTTCTTTTTTTTTTTTTTTTTGGGGTTTGTGAGGGCTAAACACTCAAATATATAAATGGCTAAAAATGAGAAATACCATAATATGCTCTTTAAATGCATTAAAATCATGCATGACACAAGTTAAAAGATGTAACCACCAAAAAAAAAAAAAAAACCTGAAAGGAAGACTTCCTATTGCTTGGAATTGAATGTCTCTGGTCAGTGATTCAAGAATCAAACTAGAGACATAACTTCTCGGTTAATTTGTTGCAACATGTGATTATTAATAGTATTCTTGTAATTAAAGAATTCAATTGGACACAATTCAATCAACTGTTAAAGAATGTAACCTCAGAACTTCCCGTGTAATTATGCAATAATTATAATAACGGACACAAATATTTACATATTTTTAGACAAGTAGTGAAATTTAAGCATTTTCTAGTTGATCAATAACTAGCAGTTGTAGGAAGCAGCATAACATACAGAAAATTGATATCTCCTCCAATCCTCTCATCTTTTGTATGTCAGTAAACTACCCTTACAGTCATCCGCCAAAGCCATCCCCAGTGCTAGCAAACAAAACATGATTCAATAAGATACAACAGATCCGACTTTGTATGATAACAAGGGCATATTCAAGGCAACATTAATGTCTTTTCAACTCCCTAATCTCTTCATCCAAGCTTTCCTTTCATCCCTAATTTGATCAACTAAAACACAACAAAAGCACCCTATTTATGATAAATGATGAGAACCCAATTTCGAATAGCAAAAATAATTCTACTAGCTTTTTTATTTGTTTTAGTAATATCAGAATTCAGATAGGTTGCTACACATTAAGACTATAGAGTACCAAACAGTGCTGAGAAACTTCCAAAAACTTAACTCTGGTAAACTTCAAATCTAATTATGAAACTTGAGTGTTTATGGAGTTTGATTTAATATGTCGACCTTTTGCAATTCAAATGTTGATGAGATCACATTCTCCTTTCGTGCAGAGAATTTGCTCACGGTCAACTTCTCCTTTTGCTCAGTTGTTGGAGAAAATCTATTTGTGACAAATAAATATTGATTGGGAAGATTTTGATTTGACCTGGACTCTCTATGTTGTGTCTATGTCCCTCTACATATATACACACCATATGGATCAACCTCTACATATATATATATACACCCCATTGGATCAACTTTCAAGAAAACGATTCAAGCTGTAAGTTGTCGATCTCCTGAAACTTTTAGCTGCAGAAGATGGTTAGATCTCCATGCTGGGAAACCAATAATGGCTTGAAAAAAGGGCCATGGACAGATGAAGAAGATGAGAGATTGAAAAATTACGTGCAAAACTACGGCCATGGAACCTGGAAAAGTTTACCTAAGAAAGCTGGACTGAACAGGTGCGGAAAGAGCTGCAGATTGAGGTGGAATAATTACCTCAGGCCTGATATTAAGAGAGGAAAGTTTTCGGACCAAGAAGAACGCCTCATTGTTGAACTCCATTCCATTCTTGGAAATAAGTACGTGAAATATAACAACATTTTCGTGTTTGACATCTTAAATCGCATTGAAATTATGATGATGAATTATGATTTATTGCTAATCAAATGAACTTTTCTGCAGGTGGTCGAAGATAGCGGCACATCTTCCCGGGAGGACTGATAATGAAATCAAGAATCATTGGAATACAAAGCTGAGGAGAAAGCTTCTCCAGCTTGGGATTGATCCACAAACTCACAAGCCAGTAGTGCCTGATATTAACCAAATTGTTGATTTTTCTCGGTTGTTATCAGCATTTAATCCCGCTAACAATTTGGTGAATGTCTGGACCAGTGTCCTACTGTCACAAGTTGATGCAACTCAACTGGCAAAATTCCAGCTACTGCAAAAGCCACTGAGGACACTGAATCCAGGTCCAGCACAAAATAATCTTGTTCCACCAACTGGATTCATCAATGCAGATGGTGCTCGAGTTAGCACAAATTTTATCTTACCCAACATGCAATCTTTGGATTTTGATCCCACTTTCCAGGAAAATGATTATGGACTTTCAGATGCAGTAACATTCTTTCCTCAAGATGATAAAACGAATAGCTTAAGCAGTACGACAACGAGCAGCAGTCAAATGTATAACTACGTTCCTTCAGTTGTTGAGGCAACGACAACTGATGTAACTACCACTGTTGACCAAGTTAATCCGCCTCAAGTTCCATCTGTGACTTTGTCCCTCATTGATACATTTGATTCTTGGGAAGAACTCATAGATAATGAAGCATTTTGGGAAGATATTCTGGCCTAACTACCATTGAAGTTGTTCATGTCTCCGCAGCTGTTTTCATGTTTGCTTCCATTAGGATGGTACAATTGTTACCAACTTTGAATTTACTGCCATTCCAAATGGTGAAGAATTTTGCGAGTCCATTCATTGTGCAGAATTGGCCCTTTTTTTTTTTTGGTTAATTCTGATGTCTTTTACAGGACCTTTGATGTTCTTTCTAGTGTACGTTGAAAAAATTCAGTCATTGTCTTGGTTCTTTATCAATATTATCTTCTTTCATAATTCATATAGCTCCCTTGCTCGTTCTTGAAAGAGGAAACTTTCCAAACAGCCCCTAAACTATTGTCCTTTACGATTTTGGCCCCTAAGTTATAAATTGTCACAAATAAGCCTTCAAATAAAAAAAAAATGGTTGGTTTAAGAACTTCTATCAATTTTGACCGTCAGAGGTGACGGAATTGAGGGTAAAATCATCCAAAAAAAAAAACAACCTGCAAAATTAACCTAAAAAATCTCATTGACTGATTGTTTCATCAAATTAGTCCTAGGGAAGATGAAAAATGGAAAAGGATGAAAAAACATTAAATACCATACTATTACTTGACTTAATATAGTTGGTTTTTAATCAGATCATGGGTTGATTTTCTGTTTGGTCGATTTTGCCCCCAGTTCCGTTACATTTAACATTCCAAATTGACAGAAGTCCTTAAACTACACATTCATTGTTGTTTAAGGGCTTATTTACTATAATTTATTGTTAAGGGGCCAAAATAGTGCAAAGTGAATAATTTAGAGGTCTGTCGGGAAGTTTTCTCTTCTTGAAATGTTCATTTTCTCTTTCTTTTCTCTAGTTGCTTAGTTTTCTAATGGGATGGGATTATGAGGTGATTGCGTCTCTAATACTTAAGAAAACAAAGTTTTTAGGTTTTACAAAATACTAATTGACAAACAGCTAAATGAATATACATTTGCCAATCAAAGGTGATATTGCTTGTCAATGATACAAGAATTCCTACAGTTTTTTTTTTCCTTTAAATTTGGTGGGTAACAAATAAATCATTCTCAATTTATCTTTGTATGCCAGATGTTTGTCAATATCAAAAGTGCAAAAGCACAAATCATAAGTTATAAACATCTAAATGGTCCATGATGAGTTGATCATAGCAATGGCTATGGAACGTGAAATACAAAGATGTATTTTGCAGCGCAAGGTAACTGGCATTTAACAGGCGTACCACATCTCCAGTCTTTTTGCCGTTCAATATCACATAAACCAACCTAAACTACTAATTTAGAAACACTTGTTAAAAGAAAAATAAACAAAGAGGCAATGTATGGCCAAAGAAAAAAGAATGAAGAAGGAAAACAGCAACTTCCATATCCTTGGCTGTGACACAACGGATTGCTCTGTTTCCGATATATAGTTGATGTTTTGAATCAAGTGCCTTATCTGAAAGCTTAATTCTTGTTCAATTAGGAGTCAGCCAGGCTCTTTCTTCACCAAGCTGGCATCAATCTTAGTCACCAGCAAATTAGATAATCTTACACCAAATTTGTTCAGATACTTTACCACAAGTGCTATGCCTATAAAATTTGGAAATCATACTATGCTGTCTCTTGAAACACAATTTTTTCACTTGCCTGGAACAGAAATATTATTGTACCTATTGTCGTATCTACCACTTACTGGGCCATATCACAACTTTGGATATTCTCTTTTATTCTTCTTCTTTCCTTATGCGAGTACAACTGCAAATACATGAACTGTGCACAATCAGATATCTGTAGTTGAATTTTAGAAACTCTGATGATGGAAAGAAGATATTAAAAGAGAAAAACCAGATTTTAAGCAACAGATTGGAAATTCTTCGCTTTCACATCTACTATTGTTCTGTTTCTGGATTCTATTTGACGTTTCGAATGAAGTACAAAATGGAGGAAAGCTCGGTTCTCTGGCTCAATTAGGCTACAACCAACCTCTTTCTTCACTCCACTGTCATCCATCAACTTCCTCACCTTTTCAGCACCATCCCACTCACCTTTCAATGCATATATGTGTGACAGCAGCACATAGTCACCACTCTCATCATGTTTCAGTTTGAGCAGCGCCTCATTTGCTCGCCTCCCCAACTGAACATTACCATGAATTTTACAAGCTCCAAGCAGAGTCCTCCAAATGATACCATTTGGCTCAATCTCCATGGTGTCTATAAACTCAAAAGCTTCCTCCAGTAGACCTGCCCGCCCAAACATGTCCACCATACAACCAAAATGCCGTATGTTTGGTAAAATCTTATACTGATTTTTCATTAGATTGAAATATCTGCGTCCAGCATCAACTTTTCCAGCATGACTACAAGCTACCAGTACCCCAGTAAACGTAACCTCATTGGGTGCAAACTTTGTTCTTCTCATTTTCTCAAAAAGATTAATGCATTCCTCTGGATCACCATGGAAAGCTAAGCCAGCTAGAATGGAATTCCATGATGTGACATCTTTCTCTTTCATGCCGTGGAATACTTGAAAAG
Source organism: Gardenia jasminoides (assembly GCA_013103745.1). Lineage (NCBI taxonomy): Eukaryota > Viridiplantae > Streptophyta > Magnoliopsida > Gentianales > Rubiaceae > Gardenia > Gardenia jasminoides. The sequence continues at coordinate 63,646,561 of CM023103.1, forward strand.
CCTTCTCGATGCTTCCACACTTTGCGTACATATCTATAAGCGCATTGCCAAGCACAATGCTCATCTCCCCCTCATCCATATCCAGAATAGAGGAATGCAGCTTCTCTCCCACATCCAAAGCTCCCGATTCAGCACAAGCCGATAGAAGGCTCAACATGGTGACCTCATCTGGGTACGCTCCAGCACTTCTCATCTCGTGGTGTAGCTCAAAGGCCTGCTGATACTCAGCACGAAGAACATATCCAGAAATCATTGCATTCCAAGTAACAACATCCCTCTTTGGCACCATATCAAACAACTCCCTCGCACTCTCCATCTCTCCTTGTTTAACGTACCCCGTGATCATCACATTCCAAGAAACCAAATCTTTTCCTGGCATCTCATCAAAAAGCCTCCTTGCCATGCTCAACTCCCCTCTCTTCGCATATCCAGCAGTCATAGCAGACCAGGCAACAACATCCCTCTTCGCCATATCGTCAAAAAGTGCCCTGGCAATCCTTATCTCCCCACAGTTCGCATGAAAATATATAAGGGTATTCCTCGTGAACTTATTCCATTCAAACCCATGCTTCACAATTTTCCCATGCACAACCTTCCCAGAATTTACCCAAGAAAGCCTAGTACACGCCTTGAGCACAAATTGAAACGTATAACAATCAGGCCTCACGTAATGCCTCTCCATCTGGGCATAGAGCGGCATAGTAACCGATGGCTTGGAACTCTGAGCAGAACCTCGAAGCATGGTGTTCCACATGAAGATATCTGGTTCAGAAATTTGAGCGAAAAGTTGGTGCGCATAATGGATGGCGGATGGAAATGCAATCGCGCAGGCGTAGATGAGTTCTCTGAGAGCATGGGGGGCTCGAGTTAAAGCCATTGACCACCATCAAGGCGTGGATTTGCTTCAGGGTTCTGAAGTTGGTGCAGTTTCGCCATAGATTTGAGCGTTGGAGGCGGTTGCAGCTCTTGTTTGTTGTGGTTTTTCTGATCATCTAAATTGCATCTTTCCTTACTAGTAGAACACGCACTGCGCAGGTATCCTACGTGAAAATGCACACACTCCCACAAGCATAGTACATGATGAAATGACGGGAAATGCAACTCTTCGTTGATTGCATGGAATAATGCGAAAATGGATTCGAAAAGAGCACTTTCGTATTAAGAGCTGAAAAAAGGAAGAAATACGACGGAGCCGAAGTTGATATCTGTATTGGGCTTTCTATTATGACCCTGTTGTGAACTTGTGATTGATTCGGCTTCATTGAGAGGCGAATGGGCCTCATTTACTCGGAAAACTATTGGGCTGAGTAGCCCTGTAATTGACCCAAAAAGGAGAGTATCCAGTCTGCCATTCTTAGTCCTTCACACCCCGTTGTTTGCTTTCCTTTGAATTGAAAAAATTCATTGTTTACAAATGTGATAAGCATCTAACGAAATTAGTGTATATACTGTCAGTGTATATAATAAGATAAGATAAATTCTTATATAAAACTTATATAATATTAGTCTTTTGGGGTGGTGCTAAAGATAAATGGGCCATGTTCTAATGCCAAAAGCTTCTTTTCTTAACTAATCTTCGGCTGCCGGCCGTACACTGACCCAAAAGCTATGATTGGTTCAATTTTACATTGACAGTTTATATTAGGCCAGTGCTCTTTTCGCATCAAGACCAACCCTTTGGGCCGCGCACCCCATCGCCTAGGTGTGAGACGAGCCCCACAGGGTCCGTTTCCAGAAAACAAATAATGAAATAAATAAAATAGAAAGTCAACTTCAACTTAAAATGGGAGAATAGGAAAGAACTTTTTTTTTTTTTTTTGGCAGACTAGAAAGAACTTAACGTTTCAAGCATAATAGCCTTTTGTTGAATATAAACCTCTGTTTTTCATGTTCTTTAGAGCAGATGGTTTTGCTTGGAAATCAGAAACCGTTTAGGTTGGTATTCTTCAATTGTTTAAACAACATATTCTTCTTTTTTTTTTTTTTCCCTTTTTGGTCATTTAAACCACATATTTGAAAACTAACATCAAGAAAAAAACTTCTAATTATCAGTCTTCATCACTATAAGAATCCAACAATGTAGACATTTTATGTGTAAAGTTGATCCTTCCAAAATTCACTTCATAGCATCCTACCATTCAGGTCTCCAACTTACAGCACGATCCATGCAAGATCAGTCAACCAAATTACATTGGAGTTAAAGATAAACATTTTAATCTCACATAGGATTTGCTTCTATCTAATATTTCTAATTCTGTAGCAAGTCCCTTGACAAATTTTATACCAAGAGCCAGCCCCTATCTGGATAACTAGCTGGATAAATTTCTCCACCTTTCCTTCCCTATAATATTGGACAATTTGACATATTATGTCTACATATGCTCGACAGAAAATTCACTTGGATAGTATCTTACCACGTCAATATCTTATTCGAAGCACGATCCAGGGATAAATATGATCATCCATATATACATGAAACCACATCATATATATTTGAGTAAAGATATATTTCGTCGTACTAAGAAATGCTTCTTTTCACTTTTCAAAGCATCTTTCTTTAATAGATCCTGACCAAATTCATGACCAGCCAATGAACCACCCTTAGCTACGTAAATTTCTCAATATTTCATTCTTAATTATCTTTTAATTGTTTGGGGCTGGCGTGATTGGTTGGTTCCTCAACCTAGATCTTTTTACCAAACTTTTAACCCAAAATGGTTGAACAAGATTTAATTAATCTAGTCCGTTCCCTTATGCTAATTACTTTCACTTCTACCATTATTCAAGCAAATGAGGTAAGGAACTCGGATGATTTCCCGGGTATCTCACCCTCTTCCTAACCACCCTGTTCGAACTATTGACAAAATGGGATTAGTGATGTCAAAATTGTTGATAAGGGGCATAGATAACCTTGGCATAACTTTAATGGAGAGGTCAAGCACTATGGAAATTCAGTGAAAATTCCACTTCTCCTTCTAGTAATTATTAATATATAATCAGGTGATAAGATTATTTTTGTGTCGTAAAGTTGTTGGTTGCATGGAAGCTGGTCGGATAATACGTAAATTGCATTCGAATAGAAGAAACTGACGAGGCAGTGAGACGTTACCAGCTCAGGTGAAAAGTGTCCATGATTTTAATTGTTACTGAATTTGCGTTTGAAGTCGATAATTAAATTTAAGTTTACCTACGCCATAACGCGGCCATGATGTTTGACTCCTATTTGCTGTTAAATTGGTACACTCCATGTGCTAGGAGGTGACGTTATTTCTTGAAAATTTTAGTCTGATTCTGATTTTCTCTGGATTTGGGGGGTACAAGAAATCCACTGAGCGCTTATTATTGTATTGTTCCAAAACCAGAAATGACTAGAATCCAAGTGTATATGGTCTTTTTAACTATCCTTTTCTTTGTTCCCCAAACACAAAACTACCCTATTCTCAGAATGGAAATAAACGGACAAAACTACACACAATTTCCTTGGATGACGGCAGATTTAATATTTTACTGGCCATAGGGGCATTTATCCTTTGATTATATGATTGTCTGCTAACTGAAAGCTGTTTCTATTTCTCCTTGGGTGGTTAGAAAATCAGTTGATACCATTTGACCAATCATTTCTTAACTTTAAAGTTCCACACAGTTATTTATTGCTGATGCATCAGAATACTGAACACTCCTAGGTAATTTTGTTGATCATTTTTTCCCCTATGCACAATTTCTCAAATTAATTTACTGTTTGAATAATAACTTGTTTTATCTTCTAGAATAATGCTAATATCCAACTACTTAATGCATGAAATGGTTGAAAACCGACAGTGTTAATTCTAATTAATTTGTTTCACTGACACAACACAGGTGACTTGGAAAGATAGAAGAGCGAGTATTCTATTTTCTCACACTCATTTAACCTAGAATTTCAATATGTTATAGTAAGATTTTTATTTACCTTTTGACCTTAGTCAGGTAGGATCTAAGTACTGTTTGATTTTGTTTCCTGACCCCAAGAGTATTTAAAGACAACTATGCCTTTGATGCCGACAGGCAAAACAAATCAATGTTCAAGGAGCAGTTGGCCATAAGTAAATGTGTAATCACTAAATTGAATGTCGACAAATACATGACGAAGGCAGTGATACCAAAGATTTTTCAAAGTACGTGGAAGTTAAGGAAGGCGACACATTGAAAGAATCCTGCACAGAAACAATGAAGGGGCAATGCATCATTTGAAGTAAATGAACAATGAAACAAAGCTAGACGTTCCTACACATTACCAAATAACGCCATAGTCGAAGCCAACGTTTCTTCTGGGAACAATGCAATCATCTTATAGTTCAATGTGAATTGAAGAGTATTGAGAAGGAACTTTTTTAATGAATGTTTGGTGGAGACTCGTTAATACAATTTATTCATAATTAGTTTACTGTTTGAATACACGAACAAGACGATACTTTGATTCAGCAAAGAATCGGTTAATAACATAGGTTTACTTTAATTTTTTTGGGACACCTGGGGAAGATAATTCTCAGATATTCTAAGGTCTATCACAAATATCAAACCACAAAAAATTATGTGGTAGTAGATACATATCAAAAGCCATACAAATGAAGTTTGAAATTGATATGACAAATGACGATGGTCTACTTAACCCTTTGCTGTTTCTCTTGAGGTAATTAAAGCCTTCATAATTAGAGAAGGAAGCAATGATTTTTGTGGTTTATTATCACCCAACATATGTTACACTGTACGCTGAAACATTCGAACACATTAGCAGTTAATATAATGCACCTCATCAAATTTCACAAATAATAGTATGGAAGAAAATTTTGAAATTAAATAAAATCATAAACTTAAACTACAATACTACAGACTTTTAGCTTATAGAAACTTTTATGTTGTTCTTGTTCTTGTTAAGAAATAATTAGTCAAGGCCATAATTGGTCTCATCTTTTGGACAAATTGGGAGAGATAATGGTTACAGTTTGAGCTAGAAATAGTATTAACCAAGTCATACTCACACCCAAAAAGGAAAAAAAGAAGAAGAAGAAGAAGAAGAAACAGTCATACTTTCCGTTTATTAGCTATATTAATTAGTTTCAAGCCATAACTGCCATTTAATAATCTACTGTTGGTTCTTGTTTCAGATAAACAGCAGGGTTCATAAATCTTATACTTGAGAGAGTAGTTGGATATTTGACGTTATATTTGAAGCAAGACTTTCAGTTCAAGCAATTCCTCCGTCGTAGACTTTTACAAAGCTACTTCACATCATCCCCAACTCCCTCAGACCATGAACCCCTCCATCCAGGGATTAAAAGATTAAAAAAAAAAAATTGGAAATGCTTTTCACTTTTAACCACAGCACATACATGAATTTGCAATTTGAACTTCAAGATAAACCCGTTCCTGCTCTTTATTTCATTGCTAGACCAGCATTTTATTACTTACTTTTTTACTTGAATTGTAAAAATGTTAGAAACTTAGGCATTCTTCTAGCAAACAATCAATCTACAAGTGGCACAGTGTTGAATAAAACAACATTATTCGTCTGCTAGTTTGCATAATCCATACTTGATTTAAGGAATTTTTTCCATAAAATGTGATTTATTTGAAGTTGCTTCAAGATAAAATAAAAAAAATGTAATGTTTTCAGTATTAATTAGTATCTTCAATACTTAATCAAAATTGGAAATCTATTTGACCACTAAAATTCAACAAATGCATCTTTCTTGTCTAGCTGGTTGGACGTCATCTTGAAATCTTAATCTTTTCATCTCCATCGTGTTTCACAGTTTTTAGTTTTTGATTCTGCAGTGATCAAGACTTTTAAATGCAGCAAAAGTGTCAGATGGCAAAAGATTATTTCGCTCTTGAAGGCTATTTGCTCAACGCTCGTTGACCACCAGGTTTAATGACGTCTCATTTCTCATAACTGTTCTAGATTCTAATTTTTTGTTAGAAGATGTCGGATGTTGTTAAAGAGCACAAGTAACCGATATTAAGCCTTGTAAACTTCGAAACCAAGACATTATGCCTAAAATATGGATTACGTCTTCAAAGTTGGACAAGAAGAATAATAAACAACCACTAGCATATGAGATGATTTCTTTCTAGAAATAGAATAAAACAAATATCTACTTGGCTGATTTTTATTATTCGAATAACAACAATCCACTCAATATATCTAAGATTAGGCTTTTGTCACTACTAAATGATAGTACATTGGCCAATACATTTTTTAACCGAACTTTCTAAAGTTTATAGAGTTACAACTAATGGCATGAATAAGAACTAGGGATTGAAACTCCGATCTCAACATATGAGGAAAAATCGGACGAAATGCAAAGAAGCCGCAAGAATTTGGTGAATTTGTTCAAAGTGCTTGGAATTTTATAACATTCCAAGATTAGAGGGCAAGATATTTCTCTGAATGGGATTCACTAACAAGTACAAGTTTATACACAAAAAGCAAGCCAACGTTGCAATGCAGATTCGGATATGAAATATGCAAGGCATCCCATGACCATCACGTTGCATGGTAATGCTTTTGCTTTGCTCTTTTACTATTTAAAAATTTGGAGACAATATTATATTATGGACTTTTTTTAATGGGAAAATTACAGAGAAATTGGTCAGACTACGCAACTCTTTAATCAAATATAAAGACGTAGTCAAATCGAAAGGTCTATATTCGACATACCGATTATTTGTCTATTTAAATATTTTAACCAGAAAATGGTTTAATTCAGCTATCCCAGCATTTTTTATTTGAAGTATCATTATCCGGCCACGGTTTCCTAAATCTTTGCATATGCTAATTGGTTGTCTCCTTTCATGAGAATCCATTACGTATCGTAGATCTTATGAAAGGGAAAAAAAAATGTGGGAATTATAAATAAAGTTGGTTATCCAACAATTACAAAGACATCCTACGTGCATTTCATTCAAGGCGAATTTGGTACATCTCTAGTCACATAAGTTATTTGAGAGAGCACATATCTATTTGACAGTACATATATATGTAGTTTATCCTTTATACAAATTTTTCTTGAGTTTGGCAATAAAATTGAGCTTAAAAAGAACATATAACTTAGAGTGTTCCATGTAGAGTAGCTTTGTTGGTGGATGGAAGATTAACTATGCGCAACAGTCATGCTCAAAATGTAGACATTTGATTTGTAAACAAATGAATCAAGACTGAACGCAAGAACATGTGAATCTGCAGTCGTAAAATGACAAAATTGATGACATTTTGGTAGATGTGAATGCGAGAGGATTAAACATGACTGTGGACTAAAATAAAATACGACCAGCAGCCAAACTAATCATTTGATTATTGACGCTGAATGTGTGGCATATTAGCTGTCATATCTAAAAGCAACTATAAAACAATACAGAAGCAAATTATCAATTTATATCAGGGAACTACAAAGAGGAAGTTGCTGCAATCGTACTGGAATCTCGGAAAAGAGTTACTATGCAGGAGCATTGATGACGGAAGATATAAACCTTGGATGTTCAAGGTTGAGGAAAACGTAACAACTCGTGCAAATGAAATCTTATGTTCTCGGTCGACTTAACTAGATATCACTGCCGACAATAGATGTGCTAACGTGTAAAGAAATGACACAAATCTGTGGCATTGTTTTGTTGCTTTCTGTGAGTAGTAAACAAGGGTTTGATACCATTTCTTGTAGTAGGCATGGAATATTTATCTAGAAACAGAACAAGAAGGAAAGAAAAGCAGCTCAATGTGTAAAACCAAGATACAAAATGAAGGGGAAGCCCATTGAAATTTACCTCTAAATAAGACTTAGCAATGGTGGAGCAAACATTAGTACTTGTGATGAAAAACATGAGTACTTGTGATGAAAATGTTGAATCCGACAAACACATACAAGGGTTACACATCTAAACCCCTGTCAGCATCAAAACTGCTTTCTGTTTATACCATCTTATGTTTGGAGAAATCCCATGAATATTCTTATGCTTTGGTAGAAACTTAGTGTGCTTCTCGTAACAACCATTTGGATGTTACTCTATTCATGAGTCTCAAAAAGAATGTTTTACTTGTCGTTCTAGTTCTTCTAATCCTACTTTCTTGTTTTCCATCATACCAAACTTTCAATTGCAAAGTCTTCTTTCTAGATGCTTAATAAACTGAAGAAAAATAAAAGAAAAGAAAAACACTTTTATGACCACTTCTCTAAAATTTAATCAATACTAACATGGTGAGCTACAAACTATACCAACTCTTTGAGGTATAGTACATGTGCTCAGCTTAGACAAAACCTGGGATTGATTCGGCCGGAGGGCAGTCGAAAATAATCTCAAAAACCAAGATTTTTAAGATAGCACTAGAAGGGATTGAAAAATATGGGTCATACCCAAGTCCATATAAATAAAATTAATCCCATAAATACCTAAATTAATCCCATTTTATTTATTTTTAAGAAACACTCTTTTTTTCTCAATCAAATACCTCAATATTATCTTTTCTTTTTATATTATTTAGTTTGTTTATTTAACTTCATAAAAGTTCTACACTCTTCTTTATAAATTATGTGATAATTTTTCAAACTAAATAAAATTTTCTAAATATGAAATTTATAAAAGGCCAACTTCATATAAATGGATGATTCAGTTTGTGTTGATTAAATAAAATCTATTGATTAACAAAATTTAATTATCCCCAAAATCCATCTACTCATATCGTTATTTTATTTCTTAACTTTCAAGACCCACTCTAAAAATTTTTCCAATTCTAAGTCCTAATTCAATGAAATTCTATCAAGAATAAAATTTTGCATTTTTGTAGTTATGAGAGAGCATTTGATGCATAAGTGCTAATTTACCTAACTTGTACTACAACCTTATAACATTAATTTATTAATGTTGAGGAAAAATGAAAAAAAAAGATTATTTTTATTTTGTTATTATTTTAATAGATATCATGGAGTCCCAAATAAATATTTTAAATGGGTTCAATAGCACTAAAGTAAAAGCAGTAATAAATGTTAGCTCAAACGTGTGAAGCCACACAAGTTCAATTGTAAAGCACAGAAGACAAAGCACAGAAGACAAATGGTCCTACAGAAAAATGGCAAAGTCTTATTTCTTCTCTTGTGGTCTAGACAAATTTCCAATCTTCTTTGGTCGTCTAAATCGATAGAACCGATGTAAATGTAGTATGCAACTTCCGTGCACCGCAGGCTTGCTACAAAATCAACATTATTTCTAGTCACTGCAACATTTGTGGAGCATGTCGAAGCTGGAAAATTATCTGAAGGGTACTTTTGTGGATTTTTTTGCGAGGTAATAATACTTGTATCCACGGATTCTTCACAAAACTATCTAGACTCGAAATAGATACATGGATAAACTCTCTACTATCTGAAAATGAGATTATCTTCGGTATGACAAATTTGTAGATTATACGATAAAGCAAAAATGAAGGGGTGAAGTGAACCACGGTCATCAAACTATTTCAAAAATTTTATTTTGCATGCTCTTGAGTTTTGTCCTTTTCTTTCTTTTTTCTTTTTTTTTTTAAAGTTCACTTGCTGAGCTTCTGAATGTGTACTATTTTGGCCATTTCATTATTTTGCCTCCCTCATGTCTAATAAAAATCATTACATGTGACATTTTTATTCTCGAATAATCCTTGTTACAAATTAGTTTAAAATTTCTTTTCTCTTGTTTATTGATTTCATCCATTTAACTTCTAAATGTCCATTGATTTTATTTTTAAAAAAAATAACCAAAGGTGCCCTTGGGTGGTAGTTTGGACATGACATTAACTGAAACAAATCAACCAACTGGCCCAAGTAAAAAAAATAAAATGAAAGAGATTTCAGTTTAGCAAAGTGAAATTTTTCTATCGTTCACAATTATTGGTTCACTTTGCCTAGGTGAACATATAACAAAAGACAACAAGCAATTAAAATGTAAGTAATATATAATCAAATAATCTCATTATTGGCTTACTATTTCTTGGTCGTCCTAACAAGAATTATCCTTCAAACTTGGTGGAAAGGTTAAAAAGATAGAAGTAAAAGTCATGATGGACAGCTTTCAACATACGTGTTCTAATGAAATGTTGGCAAGTTCTACCCCCATAATGAAAGCGACACTGTCGTTACCTAAACCTTAATTTAATTTCTACATCCAATTGGTCATGAAGAGCCTAGCTCTTCCCTCTGTAGAGGACTTAAAAAACGAACAAGAAACAACGGGTTACTAGACGACTTTTTTTCTGTTTTTTCCTTCAGTTTGGAAGCAACACTTAAAATAAGAGAGAAAAGATTTTGACCTTCTCATCAGAAAAATGTCTTCCATTTTATCATAAAATATTATGTTATCTCTCTTTATATCTTCATATATATACCTGTGATATGTCCCAGTTTACCAATACATTGGATCAATATAGCCCCTATCTTTTGTTTTGTTCGTGTGTTTCATCCTTGCAAGATGGCGGGGTCTCCGGAAAATGGTGTAAAGAAAGGGCCATGGTCGATTGAAGAAGACAAAAAATTGATTGAATATATTGAAAGGCATGGCCAGGGAAACTGGCAGACTCTTCCCAAGCAAGCAGGCTTAAACAGGTGCGGCAAGAGTTGCAGGCTAAGATGGACCAATTATCTGAGGCCTGGTATCAAGAGAGGAGGCTTCTCAGCTGAAGAAGAAGCGACTATCATAGCCCTCCATAAACATATAGGAAACAAGTAAATATCTTCTTTCACTTTTTTGTGATTTTATTTTAATCACTCAACCTTCTTGTTATTTGTGGATAAACTCAGAATATTGAGCTTAGTCCCTGGTACTGTACTCGTGGTTTTAGGTGGTCAAGAATCGCAGCTCACCTTCCTAGACGAACTGACAATGAAATCAAGAACTTTTGGAACACGCATTTGAAGAAGAAGCTCCTCAGGAGGGGAATCGACCCGACAACTCACAAGCCAATTCCTGATTTTAATCTCCTTAATCTTTCTCAGGCCCAGCTCTTATCAGTCTCAAATCTGTACAATTTCATCAGCCCTTTGGATGCTGCTCTTAATTCACAGGCAAATGCTAATGACTTGATCAAGTTCCAACTCCTCCAAAACATGATGCAAGCTATAAATCCAAATCCTCTTCCATGTATTCAGGGAAACACCAACTTGGCAGATCTTATCCAGCTTAGCCAGATTTTCAATGGGGCCAACACCGACTTCACTGTAGATCCCTTACAAGCACAGTCCATGACTACAAATTTCTGCAATATTTCTCCTCTACTGAATCAACAACAGGCATCCACTTCACTTTCTTTGCCATGCTTAGACGGTGAAATGATTCCAGGTGGCACTCAGGATGACAACTTTAAAGTCCATAGCAACGTGTATAACTTAGATTATTCTCTTCCATCATTAGTTTCAGTAACCCCTGAGAGTTCCGTTGTCAACCCGCTTGAAAGCTTCAAGCACAGTTCTATACCCGCAGGAGCACCTGCGCAGTCCAATGTCTTCGATGCTTGGGAAAGTCTCGTGGATGATGACGCCAGCAGTTCGTTCTGGAAAGACATTTTGGGATGAGTTTTCTACCCATTTTTCCAACTGAAAGTTTCAGTATATAAATACACCACCAAGTAGTAGTAGAAATTATGCATGTTAGATAAAGACTGTCATAAAGTTTTCTCCTGTTTCCGTTTTGCCGTTGGGGACACGGTCAGGAGCAGAACCACCAGGCAGGGTGGTCGAGAATTATTCCCACTTTTAGTTTTTACTTTGGCTCAGAGGAGCCAAAAGCTTGTGAAAATCCTACTTATTTATGGAGTCATTTCCAAAATTGTTGCAGCATCATGGCACCTTGTGGTGGTTGTGCCTGTGTAAAAATGTACCTGACTACTGCGTGTATATCATTGTTCATGAATATAGAGTCGGTTAATCAAATTCATGTTCCTGATAGAAAGTGATTTGTATTGTACAGTGTTGATATCGATTCAGGACAGTCTTAAACTTCGTGTATATTTTAAGCATGAATGCATCTATATGTATTGATTGGGGATAGAAAAATCTTCGCTTCATTGACTTCGTTAATAACAAAATCTTCGTTATAGATAAGATTGGTTAAAATGATATCGATGTGAGAAAGACAGTCATCTGAGTTTCAAGTATTAATTATCTTATTTATTTATTTATTTATTTATTTAATGCTGCAGTTGTGCTGCTTGCTAATTATATTCTTGGCTATGCAACTTGAGTGTCGGAATGCCTTTTCCATTATGTTCTTCTACATACGACTGTTTCTCCGTTTCGCATATACAACCACACAAGTGGTAGAAATTCTTTACCCTTTTCTCGCCTTCATTGAACGGTTTTGAATTCAAGACCTTCTATTTACAATTTCTCCTAACTTATCACTCAATCCAACTCTTCCACCACCACCCCAAAAAAAAAAAAAATCTTTACCTAGTTACATACAATTATTTATTCTTATAATTACTGTTTATGTGGTTTTTGGTCATTTACGTTGCACAAATATATTATTTCCACTGTTCCAAAATTTTAGTCACACTTTGAAAATACAACTTTTTATGAATAGTGCTTTAGTTTTCATATTTGGACTTTTCTTTCAATCTTACTCCTCAAATTTAAATTTTGAATTCAAATTTAACATGTATATAATTAAAAGTAAGGACAATATTGTGAAAAGAGATCAAAAAGAGTTTTAACTTTCTAAACGGACAAACATTTTGGGACATCTTGCAGTAGGTAGTAGGACAACAATTTTGGATGGGGAGAGTACAACATTCTCTTATCGAGACAAATAATCACATAAATAGTGATAATACAGAATAAATAACAGAGTAGAATGGCCACAGTAATTATCATGAGGCTGCTGTCTATCTTGGCAAGAAGCTTCTATTCCATATGCTTTATTCCATCATGGCCACAATAGTTATCATGAGGCAGCTGTCTATCCTGGCAAGAAGCTTCTATTCCATACACGTTATTCAATCAGTCTTTTTCATCAAGTATTGTAACTATCCTATGTGGTTATTAGAATGTATCAAGGTGGTCATATATCAATTTTGATGTTCATATTTTATTCCATATATCACAATCCCAACAAGCTAATGTAATCAAGCCTAATGAAAAAGAAATAGACAATAACATCTATTTGATAGTCCAAATATTTCTTTTTTTTGGGGAATCGTCCAAATATTAATCCTGTACGAGTCTTGAAATACTGTACAAGAGCAAACATGATGCAGTAATTTGCACTTGTGGATCCAATTATTTAATAAATAATAGTAAAACTCCATAGAACAAACTAATATGTTTGCAAAATTTTTTTGGAGCTAATGCATTCGTCAATAGGTATGCTCAAATGGATAGCTTAAAATTTATGTATTATTATAGAGTAATGTAGTAGTTAATTCACCTTGATGTGTTCAGATTCATTGAAAGTCTTTTTGTTCTATAAAAGAATAAAATAGCGAAAATCCTCAAGAAAATATAAACAGCTCAATTAATTATAAATAGTTAGAAAGATCATAGCAAATATGAAATTAGCTAATGAGTTTCTTATTCGTGATATGATCAAGAAGACAACTCTGTCGACATCCTTAAATTATAACATCAATAATCATAGACTATAACTCAAATGTGATCCACTCAATGTCTACAATTTTTTTAAAATAATACTCTAGCTTTTGAAACATTATGTCAATTTGCTTAATTGAACACTCTCCTTTGCAATCTTTAATAAAAGTATCCTAGTACTAAGATCAAGAAAAATGAATCAGCACCTTTTGGTTTTCTCTCTCCATCTATCTATTATATTTGCTTGAGTTATCGGTAAACATACAAACATAGATTAAATGGAAGAGCAAAAAGCAAAAGCCTGTACATGTTAGAGTTCAAACACCTTCCAAAGTTTAAAGTTATAGACAAAATCAAATTATTATAAATCTATTAGTAAAAGTGGATATAATTTAGGTGTCATAACTTTAATTATTTATCTGTTTTTGGATTTCGTAATTGCTTATTCACACGCATTTATGTAACTATTTATCCTTTTAATGACTGAAAAATAATATTCACTTACACATTAAAAATATTGTATATGGTTATGTAGGCCACACAAAAATATTCTAATATTACTTGTAAATGAGAAACTGTTTAGGTTACCATATATTCTTCAATTGTTTAAACAACTTATCCAAAAAACCAAATATGTACTTTCCATGAATTAACTATTCTAAATATTAGTCTAGATCACTATAACTGTTGATTTTTACGAATTCACTTCATATTACCCTATCCTTTAAACCTCTAATTTAAAGCATGATTCATGTATTGATAAACATGATCATCATTTACAATCACGGAACTAAATTATGTTTGAGTAAAAATATATGGTTTCATTAATAGTATTTTCCACTATACAGAATATCTTTCTTTATTTATTCCGTTAGCAAATTTAATACCTAGAGCAACCATTAGCAAGATAAAATACTTCATTTTTCATTCTTGATTTACTTTGGTTAGGGGATGGTTATTGGGATTTCCTAGTATTGGGTGTTCCAAAGCTAGATCTTTTTATCAAACTTTTGATTGAAAAGTGTTAGACCAGGTTTAATTATTCTAGTGCATCGTCTTATGCTAATTACCTTCACTTCTAGGTTAATGATGATTGTGGGCTTACCGTTTTCAAGCAAATCAGGTAAGAAACTCGGATGAACCCCGGCAAATCTCACCAATCTTCCTAACCACTGCCTTCGATCTATTGACAAAATGGGAGCACTGATGTCGACAGTGTTGATTAGAGTGGCATAAAGAACCTTGAGATGACTTTATTGGAGGTCAAGCACTATGGAAATTAATTTGGTGAAATTATGCTTCTATTGTAAATTATTCCTAACAGGGTGATTAGACTATTTTTGTGTCGTAAAGCTATTGGTTGCATGGGAGCTGGTGGGATAATACGCAACTACAAGGAACGGAAGAGGCTCCAAGACAGTACCAGCTCAGGAAAAAAATTAAAGGGTCATGATTTCTCTCGTTACTGAGTTAATGTTTGAATGCCATAGTTAATTTAACTTTGCCCAGTCAATAAAATGGCCAAAGATTTTGACTCGTATTGCCATTGAATTGGCATATGTGCTAGCTAGCTAGGAGGTGACATTGTTTGCACATCATTTTTCATCCCTTTTTTTGACAACCAATCTTATGATGTGAAACTACAAACTGGTAAGTGTGTACTCTGCAATAATGAGGAGGAAAGTGTTCAGCATCTATTCTTTGATTGTATATTCACTAGAACAGTTTGGAACAAGGTGCAAGCGATGTGTATGACCTACAGAGGAAACTATACTTGGGAGGAGGAGGTGTCATGGATTGCAGCCCATTAGAACACTAAATCTTTTGCGCACCAACTCGAGAGATTATGCCTTGCTACTACAGTTTATCATATATGGACGCTGAGGAATACAGTGATTTTAGGTCAGGAAATGCTACTACTGTTGGCCTATTGAAGGAAATAGTTGAAGCTATAAGACATGTGACAAGCTCATGGGGAGGATTTCCGAGAACACAAGAAAACTGTGCATTGGTATTAGAATGGAAAATGATGGGAAGTGTCTTGTTCAGTGAAATAGAAATTACAAATGAAATGTGTATTCAGTGTACAAACTTAGTTTCCTGACCAATAAAGCTCTTTATACTTTGTTCCACAAAAAAATCTTATAATGTGAATTATTCTCGACTTGTCCCTAATTATCAAATAAGGGCATTTTGTTCACCCGATTATTAAGCCCTTTCGCCCTAATTACTTTTTTGTTCCAAAACCGAGTATATTGAATAGAATCCAATTGTTTTCTAAAAATCAAAGCACCCTGTGTTTCCGTTTTTGATTAATTAGAAGGTCAAGGTTAATTATATAACCTGCTCCATGTCAAGCAAGGTCCTATATATGTTTATGGCCATTTTAACTATACCCTCTTTTATTGGCACTAAAAGATCACACACAGCGAGATAATGTTAATGTATAAAAATATATGAAACGACGAGAAGAATAATCACATAGTAAATATTAAAAATTTTATTAACTCAAATGTCAACAACAAAACTTACAAATAATAATTTTAGAGATTTTTTCTCTACTTTCACGACTGAACTCTTCAAGTAACATTCAAACACAACTAGTATATATAGATTAGTCAACCAAGCCCGAGACTAAGTTGGACAACTAACTAAAACATCACCATCGACTTTGTTTAAGACTAGGACTCTTGGAAACTTTCCTGGGACTTGCGATAATAAGCTGGGAGTCAAACTCCAGATCAAATTGAACTATTGACTAACATGCAAACATAAAAACTATCAAACTCTAAGAAAGACTAAAATAGTGCTATATTCTTATATGTCACCAATTTCTAAATACCGCAAAACTAACACAAAAAATAGTTAAGGCTACAAAGTAACTTGATATAATTTACTAGCTAAACTTGGTTGAAAATTTCTTCTAACATTTTTTCATCGTGGATTAAGCGAGCAAAGGTACACACAATTTTCTTGGATGACGACAGTTTTAAGATTTTTAGTGTCACAGGAGGCATCAATTCTATGATTATATGAATGCCTGCTAACTGAAAGCTGCTTCTATTTCTCTTTGGGTGGTTAGGAAATCAGTTGATAGTATTTGACCAACCATTTGAAACTTTGATTTTTCAAACTATTATTTATTGCTATTGTGGCAGAATCTTGACCATCCAAAGGGAATGCGATGTTTTCCTCTCTACACATTTGTCAAATTAAACTGAAGGATCTTGTATATTTTTTTTTTGTTTTTATTTCATGGTACAATAATATCCGTCCATCTTTTGAACTTCTAGAATTAACATAATTTTAGCACATATCTATTTTATTTAACTTTTTGTTCCTCAATCCTCATATATTTTGCAACCAGTAATGAGAAAACACACAATCTTAACAGAAATTAGAGTTGGTAGGACATTCTCATTCATCACCTGAATTTTACGTAACAAAAAATACTTATACACATACAAATTAACAATTTCACAAGAGAAATTTCATACACATATTTGACACACTCGGGAAAAATAACGCATTGTCATGTGTGTAAATCCCAAATCTCTATGGTAAATTAGAACGAATATTTGGCTATGTTTATCAACCACTGAATAAACATGACTTCGGATCTGGTGATGAATTTCGTATCTCATGTATGTTAATTGGATTAAGCTTCTTGAATTTTCATTACATGATAAGCACTATTCTAGAGTCTTTATATTGATGAGCAAAATGCCTACTACCCACTTATCTTATTTTCTTTCTAATAATTGTTTCTTTTTTTAAAACAAAACTCAGTATTACCCGTCTTGAACTAATGACAAAAGACTACCCACTCTAATACGAATTACTTCTTTTAATTTTTTTGGATCAGTTTCCTCGAAAGCATGCTTCACAGCTGCTCATCTTGACTAAATAGTAGAATCTCTCTCTTATTGGCTAAACTTGACAGTAAATTTTTTCTTTTTTAGGGGGATGCTTATCCCCCATTGCTTAATGCGATGAATGTGCTCAATACCTACCCAAGTTTATATTAATAAGTTTGTCTCACTTACACAGGTGATTAACTTGAAAAGAATAAAGAATGAGAAATTTTGTATTTTAGACGCATTTAATTAGAAGTTCAATGTGTTAGTAAGATTTGTTTCTTTACTTGTTCACCTTTGTGAGAGAGGATCTAGGAGCTGTTAGATTTGTTCCCTAAAGAAAATCCAAAAGTAAAATTATTAAGTCTTAATCCCGACGGACAAAACACATCAATGTTCAAAGAGCAGTTGGTGATAGGTAGATCTATAATCACCACAAGGAACGACGAGAATGCAAAGTTCCTGGACTGTTGTCAAGGAAGGTGACATATTTAAAGAATTCTGCACAGAAATAATAAAGGTACAATGCATCACCCTAAATAATCGAGCAATTAAACAAACCAAGGCGTTCGGACATATTACCTAATAAAGCCATAATAGTAGAAATCAACATCTCTTTATGGTATAATCCAATCACCAGTTTCATATAAACGGAAATTGCATAACTGCGCAAGAATTTTTCTATGGAATGTCTATGGAACACTCATCAGTGCATATGATTTACTTTTGACTTTCTTTAATTGAATGCACAGCTTAAACACTTCTAGATTTAATAAAGATCGATTAATATTTCTTGATTTAATAAAGATACAATTAATAATTTAGTTTAACTTTGTTAGGTCACTCGTCGAAGATAATACTTTGTTATGGTCATTTAATTCAGTAAATACGTATCAAAAGTCAAACCAAATAAAGATTAAATTTATATGGTGATTGTCTACTTCATTCTCTGTTGGTTTTATGGAGGGAAAGGGTTTTCATTTCATAGGAGAAGGAACCACATGGATTTTGTAGCTGATAAGATGTGTTATATGTAGGATGAAATATTCAACCGATGCAAATTAGCAGATAAGTAATGCACCTTGTTAAATTTCATAAATAATATTAAGAGAAAATTTTGGTACTTAAATAAAATCATACAAACTAAACTCTGCAAAAAAAAAAAAAAAGTTTATAGAAACTTTTATTGTATATTATAGGATAATGTTCTTGTTACTAAGTGATTGGTTTATATGGAAGTAATACTTATACTTGGCTCAAGTTCTTATTTATTCATGTAAAAAATAGAGGTGACATTTTGGACAAAAATTTTCCTCATCCTTTGGTCAAATTGGAAGAGATGATGGTGATAGTTTGACTTAGATATAGTGTTAACAAAGTCATATACTACTAACTATGGGGACTAATAGACAGACAGAAGGTTGAATTCCTGCTCGGCAGACCAGGGATCGACTCTAGGCTGTCAGGTTTAGGACAGGGAGGGACTAGGGCAGGGGGAGGTGTAATAAGGGAAAAAAAAAGAGTCATACTCAAAAATAGTGAAAAAAAGTTATGGTTTAAGTGCTTTAAGTTACAGTAATTAGCCTTAAACTATGAGTATCATTATATAATCTCCTGTGCTATCTTCTGCCAGATAAATAGTTGGGTTAAGAAATCTCCTTGCTACTTGAGGGAGTAGTTGGATATTTGAGGTTAACTTGGAAGTAAGACTTTCAATTCAAGCAATTCCCTTCTTCGTAAACTTTTACAGCTTCATATCATCCTCAACTCCTTCAAACCACCCTCTCCCTACTTTCTCCAAGATAAACTAAATAAATAAACCTTAGGTATTTTCAGCCTCCTACTGAAACTCTTCATGACTAATTCTTTCCATAGCTACACGAACATTTATTGTATCATTAACTTCTTCTGAATTTCATAGATACTTAGGAACTCTTGCACCAAACTATTGATGTACTAATCGGCATATTGTTCAATAAAACAACATTATTATTCTTCTAGCTTTGCCATGTCCATACGTGATTGAAAGGAAGAAGTCTTTCTAAATTTACTGGAAGTTGTTTCAACGTAAAATGGTAAATTCTGATATTAATAGTTTCAATACATAACCAATTTGGAAAATCGATTTATTACTTAAATCCGTGATGTAAACACATTTTGCTTCTCTAGCTTTATGGACATAATTTTGAATTTTGGATCCTTTTCCTGTTTGTCGTGGATCGAATCTTTTAGTTTTAAAATCTGCAGAAGCAGAATTGTAAATATAGCAAAAAAGGTCAGCAAGCAAGAAATTAGTTTTGTTCTTCCAGGCCATTTTCTTAACGCTCATTGACCATCAGGTTATATAACGTCCTATTTCTCTTGTCATTTTGCCTATCTTTAAGTTTTAGTTAGAAGATGTCTGCTGAAATTGAGGAGAACAAGTAACCCATCTTATAATCTTTCTAAACTTCTAAACCAAGAAACTGTGCCTTAAATGTGGATTATGTATTCAAGGTTGGAAGAGAAGCATAATAAATATTAACTAAGTATTATTTAAGACGATTTCTTGGCTGATTCTGCATTAATTTAATAAACTTCTACCAGGGTGATTCTCATTACTTTAATAATGACACAAAATGCACACGGATTCGTACTAGATCTATACATAGTTTAAGTACAAATGACAATCAAATTTATTAATCTATTGTTAGCCTCTTTTCACGACTAAATGATGCTACATTGCCCAATAGATTTTGTTAATGAACTTTTAAAAGTTGATATATATACAGTAATATGTGGCATACGTAAAAACTCGAGATAGAAACTTTACCGCAGAACATGAGGTGAAAACAAACAAAATACAAAAATGCTGCAAGAATCAGGTGGATTTGTTCATGATGGTGCTTGCAATTTTGTAAAATTCCAAGATCGGAAAGATTTTTGCATAATAGAAATTATTTAGACACTAAAAGTTTAATTATAAGAAGCAAGCTAACGTTAATATCTGAAAACTATCACGTTGCATGGTAATACCTTAGCTTTGCCCTTGCAGTATTAAAAAATTAGAGACAAAACTACATTACGGACAAATTGGTCAAACTACGCAACTCTTAATCAAATAAACAGCAGTCATAATTTTTAATTTGCAAGAGCTTCTGTTACAGTAGTCAAATCTGCAGATATATTTATTTCAAGCATCACTGTCGGGCCACAGTTTCTCTAATTCTTTAAATATGCTAATTGGTCCTCTCCCTTTCATGATGAGAATCCATTACGTATTGCAGATCTTCTACTTGGGCAAAAGATATATAGAGTTGGTTATCCACCAATTACAAAGACACCCCACATCCATTTCAAACCACAAGCCAAATTTTGATATGGTCTGAATTCTACAGTGACACTAATTAATGATTTGAGACCCGTACATGCACATAAGAC
This sequence comes from Gardenia jasminoides, assembly GCA_013103745.1. Lineage (NCBI taxonomy): Eukaryota > Viridiplantae > Streptophyta > Magnoliopsida > Gentianales > Rubiaceae > Gardenia > Gardenia jasminoides. Next base: position 63,667,421 of record CM023103.1, read on the forward strand.
GTGAGATATATATTCACGGTTATTATCATTTCTCCTTATTTAACATAAAATTACTGTATACATCAGTAACATCACACGTTAGACCAATTAGTGAGGCATTATTTTCATATGGTACGCATCAATTGTGGATATATACATATACACATATTGTACATATACATACATATATACATATGCACATATATATATATATATATATATATATATCTATGTATGTATGTATGTACACATCCATGTATACATATACGTATAGATACACACATATATAGATTCTACTGCATAAATGTGTGTGCAAAAAGAGTGTTTTTTTCTTCTCTTGAAAAAAAAAAAGAAAAATATTGAAAGGGAGAAAAGAAGCAAAACATTTATTGTAGTGGTCATTGTAAACTAAAAGCTTGGTTGGTGAGAAAGCATAAACGATGCACAACAACCGCATTCAAATAAGCAGTTTAGAGACTTTTGATTTCCAAATAAATTGATCAAGACTGAATGCAAGAAGATGTGAATCTATGTATGAGATGACAAAATTGACGACATTTTCGATGATGTGATTTTGAGGATTAAAGATGATTGTGGAATAAAATAAAATACGTGCAGCCAAGCTAATCATTTGCTTCTTGACCTGAATGTAGTATGTTAGCCACAGTTATTGCATTCGGACCGACAAAATATCCGACAAAAGGAACGGATGGCAACCATTGGATTAGTGGATGAACTAGTGGTTCATTGATGACATACTAATTATTTTAGTATGCCTAAAATTTATTAATAACTTTCTTTTAAATATTAATTATTATATTTATAAAGATATATTATGAATATGTAAAATTAATAATGGATTCAATTTCTTTTTATCATACTTTACAAATATAGATCGCGTATTCAAAGATAAGACAAAAGCTGCTTTATTTATTAAAACAACAAAACATTAAGGAAGTAGAGCGAAATTTTTGTTAATATTTTGCCCAAAATAAATATTTAATCATCAACTATCTTTACATAATAACAATACTTTTAGCTTGAAAGTTGAATTAGTTTTACAATTAAAAATTAAAAAATATATATATATTTAAAGGGATATTTGGTCAACAAATGAAAACTTAGCCATGTTTGGATTGTAGATTATCTGGGATAATTCTTTGATATAAATACTATAGTGTTCTTTTGATGTGATATATGTGAGATAAAAAAAATAATTAAAAAATGTGTTAATGAGCAAATAAATTTTTACAAATAATCAACTATTCAAACAAACCAAATATTTCTCATATAATAGAAAGAGATTGGAAATCTGTCTGGTTTTCTGGTTGAACCACCAGGTCAAGCAGGTTGTGCTAGATATGATCCGGTTCCCTCCTTATCCAAGCAAATTAGGAGCCCTGCCTAACCAAGTAGCCAATTAACCGAGCCGAGCAGTTCAACTGCAGTCCGGACCAAAATTATAGCTATGATTTTACCTGTCATAGCTAGAAAAAACAACTGGTTGCATTCATGTTGGAATCTCATAAAAGAATTACCACTCAGGAATAGTGATGGCAGATGATAAAAACCTTGGAGATTTAAGGTTCAGAAAAACGTAACGACTCGTCCAAATCACATCTTTACTGCGTTTTCAGTCGACTGATATCCAAATCACAGCAACAATAGATTAGCTAATTTGCAAGGAAAAGATATCCATCTATGATACTGGTTCTTGCTTCCTATAAATACTAGCAAGGATTTGATATAGTATTACAGTATATTTAACTAGATATGTAATAATTACTGAGAGACAAAACGAAAAAGAAAAAAAATATATCCATAACAAAATCATTCCATTTGCTTTTCTTTCTCTGGTTGGCACTGACTCCCTCTTTGAGTAACACTGCCGGTTGATGAGAGCTCGCCCCACTGGATTGGGTTGGAGATTGATATCTTTTCGAATAGGTTGGAGATTTATTTTATGACTTTCGCAGATCCGGCGTGTTTATAGATCCTCTAAATTTGTTGTTTTTATGACATGCTTGATGATGTATTTTTTGCCATTAACGCAGATTCATGAATGCAATGTTTTTTTCTATTAAGAAAAAAGAAAAAGATTAATGATGATTATGGACTTTACCATTATTGAAGCGACTGAGGTAAGGAACTCAGATGACCCTCCAGCAAATCTGACCCATCTTCCTAACTACCCATTTCGATCTATTGACAAAATCGGAGTAATGATGTCAACTGTGTTGATTAAGGGGCATAAAGAACCTTGAGATAACTGTTATGGAAGTCAAGGACAAGGATGACGGAAATTCAGTGAAATTCTGCTTCAACTGTGTGTAAATAATTAATAATCGGATAAGAAAATTATTTTTGTGTGGTAAAGTTATTGGCTGCATGGGAGCTGGTAGGGTAATACGTAACTTGCATTCAGCCACAAGAAACTGACGAGGCGGTGAGACATTACCAACTCAGGTGAAAAGGGTCATTTTTTGGTGGTTACTGAATTAAATATTTTACTTTACCTACTGCATAAAAAGGCCATGATTTTGAATCATATTGCCTTTGAATTGCCAGATGTGCTGGCTAGGAGGTGGCATTATGTGCACATCGTTTTTATCCCTTTTTCTTGGATCATTTATCTTATGGTTTGACTTCTTCTCGACTTCTTATTGATTATCAAATTAGAGCATTTCATTCACCCAATTACTATCCTGTTTGGACAGCTATTCTTAGGAGTTTTTGTAGAAAAAATATACTGTAATGATTTAATATATCTAAGGTAAAAAAGTTATTGAAAAATGTGTTTACGAAAAATATAAAATTTTTTTGCGGATAATCACAGTCCAAAAAGATTTTTGGCCCTAGTTATTCTTTCGTTCCAAGTCAGAAATATTGACAAGAATCCAAATGTTTTCTGAAAGTCAGAGCAGTCTGTCTTTCCATTTTTGATTAATTAGAAGGTCAATGTTAATTATATAGCCTTTTTTGTGTCGACCAAAGATCCTATTTATATATGTGGTCGTTTTGACTATACTTCGTATTGTACAACCAAATAAAACTTCCCCTTTCTCATAGTGGAAATAAGCTGGCAGTCCGCACAATTTCTGGCTGCAGATTTAATATTTTAAGGGTTTTAGGAGGAATTGATTGTTTGATTATATGAATGTTTGCTTAAATTATAGCTGTTTCTTTTCTCTTTGGGTGGTTAGGAAATCAGTTAATACTATTTGAACAATCATTTGTAAGTTGTAACTTTCAAAATTCAAACTATTTTCCGTAGCTGATGTGGCAAAATATTGACCATTCATAGGGAACGTGATGATTTTCAATTTAGACACTTCTCGATTTTAATAAGAATCCAATTTAATAATTAATTTCTCGATTTATGAGGATCCAATAAATAACTTACGCTATTTTATCAATAAATAAATAACTTACGTTAACTTTGTCGGGTCACCCGTGGAAGGTAGTTTTTGGACATACAGAGTAATTTAGTAAGTACCAAAAGCCAAACCAAATAGGATAATTTCTTGCTTGATTCTGATTACTTTAACAATGACAAATATAGTAACGCGATGCACACAAAATCATGCTTGATCTCTACTTAATTTAACTACAAATGACGATCAACTTCATATATCTCTATTATTAGCCTCTTGCCACAACTAATTTATAATGAACTTTTAAAGTTACTATTAAGTTACTTTATATCACTGGTTTGGATCAGAACTTGAGAATTTTGTTGGGGCCCCGGGGCCCGGGGGGGGGGGGGGGAATGTTTTGAGGATGAGAGGAGGGGCGAGACTGATAAAGAAGTACACTGGAGGGAGCATCCTTACATTTCTGTCAATAAATAAGTAAATAAATCATATGTGCGTATGTGTGTGTGTGGAAGGGGGGGGGCTTTGATATTCTGAAGGATATAAATGAAAATTTTTAATATTTGAATAGCCTATAAAGAGTTTCTTGAATCTTTGTGGCTAAAGTCTAATTGTTAGAAGGCTATAAACAAAATTTCTAATTTTTAAAGATGAATTTTAAAAAAATTTTAAAATCTAGGGTGGGCTGCTGCCCTATTGGTACCGTCGCCCCTGCATCCACTAGTGTTATGTATGTCATTCATAAAATCTTGGAAGTGCGCTTTGAATTTTGGGATGGCTCCATTATTGAAGGATTAATTTAGTCAAAATTAAAAAAAAAATGGAGGCCTTCATTTTGAGGGACCGAATTGGTCAAAATAAAAAAAAAGAAATGGAGGATTACATTGCCCCATTTAAAGATGAAGGATTGGGTCTGGATTAGTGAAAAGGTTAAGAGGATTATTTGAGTCATTTACTCAACATTATCTCAGATTATGAGGAGAAAACAAACGAAATACAAGCAATCTGCGAGGATAGTTGTTCGCAATTTTGTAAAGTTCCAAGATTAGAGGGCAAGATACTTCGCATTTCTACGAGTTAAATGGATATTCACCAATTTAATTACAAAAGCAAGTGAAAGTTGCCATGGATATATATATATAAGGAAATGTTATTTGCACTCCATTTTTTGTTATTTGCACTCTCACCATTTCTGTTATAATATAGTTTAATAAATGAAAATTATAAGATTAAAATGATAGTGGAAGTGTGATTAACAAAAATGAGAGTGCAAATAACATTTTTCAATATATATGTATATAAGAAAAATGCTAGATATCCCAGACCTATCACGTTGCATGGTGATGCTTTTGTTTTGCCCTTACACGATTGAAAAATCAGAGACAATACTAGATCCCAGACAAACTGGTCATACTACGCAACTCTTGAAAAGAAGTCGTTAGTAAAAATAATTTTTTTAATTTGCAAGAGGTTCTGTCATAGTAGTCAAAGCAGCAGATCTATATTTATTGTGCATATACTTGTTTTGTTTAGTTAAATAGTTTATCAGAAAATGGCAAAGATTCAGGGATTCCAGCATTCTTTATTTCAAGTATCACCGTCGAGCCACAGTTTTCTAATTCTTCGAGTAATGCTAATTGGTCCTCTCCCGTTCATGGGAATCCATTACGTATTGCAGATCTTATACTGGGGAAAAAGATATGGTAATTACATATAAAGTTGGTTATCCACCAATTACAAAGACATCCCACATCTATTTCATACCACAAAGGCAAGTTTTGTATGGTCTCAATTTTATAGTGACATAAATAATTTGAGAAATACATACCTATCCAGGTGTATCCATGCATACTAGACGTGAGACACACACACACACACACAGAAAATACGACTCATGAAACGGTCATGTTTATCCAATTTTGTAGATTAAGAGCTTTTTTTTCCCTTTAAAGAAAGAAAAAATTAAAAGGAAGGGGGGGAAAAAAAGGAAGAACAGTTATTCTACTGTTCATTGTAAACCAGAGATCTTTGGTGGCGAGAGAAGTTCAACAATGCACAGCAGCCACATTCAGATAGGCAGTTAGAAGCCTTTTTCATTTGCAAAAGAATTAATTAAGCCTGAATGCATGGAGGTGTGAATCTGGTAATGAAATAAAAAAATTCATGACATTTTCGATGATGTGATTGTGAGGATTAAAGATGCATGACTGACTGTGGTATGAAATAAAAAAAAAAAAAAAACGAGAAGTAGCCAAGCTAATCATTTGATTATTGATGCTGAATGTAGTATTTTATCTGTCATAACTATAAACAAGAAGGGAGTTGCTAATAAATGGAAATAATAAGTTTTTATCAGAGGACTTATCAATATAGAAGAGACCAGTTGCATTATTGCTGGAATCTCAAAATTAAATTACTAATCAGGAATATTGGTGTTGGAAGATAAAACCATGGAGATATTAAGGTCAAGAAAAACCGAAACCGTAACAACTAGTGAAAATGAAGTCTTTACTATGTTCATGTTTTGAGTCGTATCTCAATCACAGAATCGTACCTCAATCTCACATGTAAAATTGGAACGATACAGAGTCGTATGTCAAACACTCCCATATTATCACATGACTCCCTAAAGTTTCAACATATCCACAAAAACCTCCTATAAGTTTATCTAAAATAGAAATGATCAACGAAAAGCACCAATGGTCATAGTGTGATTGAACAAAACACTTTCAGAAAATGGGTGTGATGAAATCATAATATCTGCATTTTTTCTACAATTTATATGAATATCCACCATGCCCTCTTGAAATTTTTAAATTTATCTATGCAATCTCATTATGGTTTTATACAAAAAGGTAAGACCGTTAATCGAAACTGCATTTTGCATCCATACCATCGGATGTCTGAGGAAATCCCATGATTCTTGTGCGCCGGTAGGAACTTATTATGCATCCAAAACAACTAGAAAATTGTCTCGTGATGCTATTCAGTAGTCTTAAAAGGAATGTTTTCCTTTTCTTTCTAGTTCTTCTGAAACTACATTCTATTTTGCCTTACATCAGAAACCTTCAACTACAAAATCTTCTTTGATCCTAAACACTAAACACTTTATACACTGAGGGACAAAAAAAGGCACCAGATGTTCATCACCATTTCTCTACAATTTAATTAACTAGTATGATGGGCTACAAAATATACCAACTCCTTCAGTTGTAATGTGTTTTCAATAGTAGACATATCTAACTAGTGCATGTGCTTAGCTTAGACAACTTTAAGAATTCATTCTGCAGTAAGGAGTGGAAAGAAAGTATCAAGCCAATATTATAAGATTGGCACTTGGGTAAAAATAGAAACGAATGTTAGCTAAACTGTATGGGGCAAGTAATTGGCAAAGGTCCTTGCCTTTGGATTGAGAAATTTAATCGAGAATTTGAAATTCACTCAATTGTTTAAAATCCATTTGATAACTCAATTCAACATTTAAATTTAATGGATTTAGATCTTAGTCGTTCAGATGCATTTGTTTAAGTCTTTAACATGCATTCGAGTTTATAATTAACTAATTATCTAGATACATTTTAAATACAAAAATAATTAATGATTTACAAATTTAAATACCTCTTAATTTACTAATCTAAACATAATTAGAGGACTTAACATTGACATTTCTGGTAACATTGCCCTCTCTCTCTCAACCTCTCTGCTCAGGAGGTCATCCTCTTCGATAAGGAGGCCATTACCATGGTCTCCCTCCCATGGATTTCGTTTCTTATTGTATTTTTTCAATAAAATCTCTCCTAAGTTTTCTTAGTGAGAGTCCTCTGTTTTTCCTAGAGATTTCTAGTAAGAGTTTTCTATTTCTCCTAGGAGTTCCTAATGAAAATTTTTTGTTTTAACCTTTATTTTGTTGTTTCCTCCAAATTTATTTCAGATCTGTTGTCAAATCTGGAATTGTTTTGGATTATGGACGAATCTCGTCAGTTCTCATCATTATTGTTGGAACTTGAAACGGTTGTTTAGCAGATCTGATGACAGCAACATGCACAGAAGAGAGATTCATAATTTTATCTTATTAGTAAATAATTTGAGAATTGTTTGTATTTTTTTAGATCTCTTCAATTGTTAAATTGCAGATCTGTTATTTCAAGTGCATGTTCATCTACCATTAGGGCAAACATGTAAATCAAATGGTGCTAGACGATTTCCAACAATTTGTTAATGAAATATGCTTTTTATCAAAAAAAAAAACTAATCTAAACAATTAGAGAGATTTGAGAGCATTTCAAATATTCATCAAATTTCTCAAAATTCAAACACATGCCAAATCGGCAAGTGCTTTAGATAATTGGTAAAGTCAACATGCTATTTTTTTTTCCCTTCTCTTTCGTCGTCTAAATCGATAAAACCCATGTAAAAGTAATGTGCGACTTCCATGCACCGCGGACTTGTCTCTAGATCTCAACAGTATTTTTACTCATTGAAACACTTTGTGGAGCGCGTAAAAGCTGGAAAATGATATAAAGGGTGATTGTATGGAATTTTTACTTTTTAGTAGTAGTAAAACTTGTAATAAATAGGGAATTTTCAGGAAAAAAAATTACTATAATGCAAGTACTATATACTCAAACAATCCCAGTAGCGGCTTACTATTTCTTGGTCATGCATGCCAAGAAGTTTCATCCTTCAAACTTTGTGGAAAAAGTTAAAAAAGTTGGATGTAGAAGTCATGATGGATACCTTTCAACATACGTGTTCTAGGGAACTATTGAGCAAGTTCTACCCCCGTAATGAATGAAAGCAACGGTCATCACCTAAACCTTATTTTAATTTCTGCATCCAATTGGTCATAAGAAGCCTAGCCCTTCCTTCTCTAGAGGCCCCACAAAAAAAAAAAAAAAAAAGGGGTTGCTAGACTACCTTTTTCTGTTTTTCCCTTCAGTTAGGAAGCAACACTTAAAAATAATTGAGAAAAGATTTTGACCTTCTCATCAGAAAAATGTCTTCCACGTTATCATAAAAAATCAAATGTTCTCTCTCTTTATATCTTCATATATATACCTATGACCTGTCCCGGTTTACCAAAACATTCAATCAATATATCTCCTATCCTTTGTTGTGTCTTTGGTCCTTGCAGCATGGTGAGGCCTCCAGAAAATGGTGTAAAGAAAGGGCCATGGTCGATTGAGGAGGACCAGAGATTGGTTGAATATATTGAAAGGCATGGCCAGGGAAACTGGCAGACTCTTCCCGAGCAAGCAGGCTTAAATAGGTGCAGCAAGAGTTGCAGGCTAAGATGGACCAATTATCTGAGGCCTGGTATTAAGAGAGGAGGCTTCTCAGCTGAAGAAGAAGCAGCTATCATAGCCCTCCATAAACAACTAGGAAACAAGTAAATATCTTCTTTCATTTTTTCTCATCTTATTTTTATCAATGATAAAAAAAAAAAAAAAAACTCCTGCACTCAACCTTCTCCTTATTTGTGGATAACCTTGGACTATTGAGCTAACCTTTATGTTTAACTTGTGGTTTTAGGTGGTCAAGAATTGCATCTCACCTTCCCGGACGAACTGACAATGAAATCAAGAACTTTTGGAACACGCATTTGAAGAAGAAACTCCTCAGGATGGGAATTGACCCGACAACTCACAAGCCAATTCCTGATTTTGATTTTCTTAATCTTTCTCAGGCTCAGCTCTTATCAGCTTCGGATCAGTACAATTTCATCAATCCTTTGGATGCTGCTCTTAATTTACAGGCAAAAGCTAATGACCTGATCAAGTTCCAACTCCTCCAGAACATGATGCAAGCTATAAATCCAAATCCTCTTCCATCTATTCAGGGAAACACCAACTTTGCAGATCTTATCCAACTTAACCGGCCTTTCAACCGGAAAAATACCGACTTCACTGTTGATCCCTTACAAGCACAGTCCATGACTAAAAGTTTCTGCAATATTTCTCCACTACTGAATCAACACCAGACTTCCACTTCGCAATCTTTGCCATGCTTAGATGGTCAAAGCACTCCAGGTCCCGTTCTTGATGACGACTTTATAATCCCTAGCAACATGTATAACTCGGAATATTCTCTCCCATCATTAGCTTCAGTAACACCTGAGAGTTCCATTATCAACCCGCTCGACAGCTTCAAACACAGTTCTATACCCACAGAAGCACCTGAGCAAACCAACGTCTTCGATGATTGGGAAAATCTGGCGGATGATGAAGCCAGCAGTTCGTTCTGGAAAGGTGTTTTAGGATGAGGTTTCTATCCAACTTTCAAACTGAGGTTTTCAGTATATAAACACCCCACCAACTAGCAGTAGAAATCATGCATGTTAGATAAAGTTTTCTCCTGTCTCCGTTTTGCTGTTGGGAACTCTGTCGGGAGCAGAACCACCAGGCAGGGTTGTCGACGAGAATTATTCCCCTTTTTACTTTGACTCAGAGGAGCCAAAATATTGTGAAAATCCTTCTTATTCATGGAGTTGTCTCCAAATTGATGCAGTATCATGCCACCATACATGATTATGACCATCTATGGCACCTTTAGGTGGGCCTGCCATGTACAAATATAGCTGACTACTTCGTGTACATCATTGTTCATTAATAATATAAATTGGTTTAACAAAATCATGTTCCTCTCATAGAAAGTGTATATTCATCTTCATTCTGGACAGCCTTAAACTTTGTGAATATTTAAGCATGAAAGCACCTGCAGTTAGTAATTATAAGATAAATTTTCTTTATGTATCGATTGAGGGTAGAAAAATCTTCACTTCATTGAAGAGCCGAATCTTTGTTATAGATAAGATTTGTTAAAACGATAACTACGTCCGTCAGACAATCATCCAAGTTAACAATATCTTCGTTAAGAACAAAATCATTTTTTTTTTTGAAATCTTCCTTCTCAAGTTGCAAAAAACACACAAGTGTAGTGGTGCAGGTATGGCTCAGCACTTTAAAGTAATGACCAACCAAACTAGATGGGGGAAAGCTAAACAACTCTGCCAGAAAAGACTGAATTATTAAAATTATCAAAGAGATGAAGAGTCGCCCCGAAGAAACATCGACTACTTCATATCAGAATCTTCTAATTCATTTTCTGGTGCCTAGTAAACTCACTACCTGTAATGTCGTTGTGTACCTTTGTAGGTAGCAATAAGATGACACTCAGGTTGAATTAAAAAAAAAAAAAAAAAAAAAAAGAGAGAGAGAGAGAGAGAGGATGAAGGATGACAATTAGGTGTTATTACCGTGTAACATATCCAGGCATTTATGGCCATTTTCTAGAAAATGATCAACTAAAAAGAATTCGTAAAGGAGAAAATGAAAATTAATCAAAAGAAGAAACTTCCCGTGGACATATTCTCTTATAGTCAAATAAAGTTCTCAATTACAAAGTTTCATAATGTATTTGTGAATTATTAAATCGTGATGAATATTGATCAACAGAATCATGTGCAAGTACACACGTAGTTTTTTCAACCTTTCTCTTCCAAAAAAAAAAAAAATTCAAGAAAATGCTTTTCTGAAAACATCATTTACTTTTTTCTAAAGAGATTTCAATTTACAAGGGCGGGCCTTTGGATATCAGAAAAGTAACGGAACTGCAATGATCGTAAAGGAGTTTAAATGCACTACGACTCGAGTCAGATGTTTGTTACCCGTTAGGTAAGATTACTTCCGTGTAAGTTAAGCCACTAAACACAGAAAGTCACTAACTACACAAGGCCACATATTTTAACAGCCAAGGCTCAAATCAATATGTGGTTTGTATATAACTTACCCAACTAACGCTAAATTTAGCCCTCTGAGCAACTCCTATGACAAGTACTGCTAACTGTTATGCCTTAATTAAAATCCCTAGGGTCCAAACCTCAAGCAGTCTCTGCTGTAGTATACAGTGTACACCTATTTTAACCCCTAAGGCTATATACTGACCAAGTTGCACCCTGGTCCCATCGTACATTATTGAATATTGATCTCTATCTATTAAGCAAAGATTGGCAAGTACACTTACCTAGTGATCGACTTAGCAACAGAGCACTCAGCATATTCCTACTTGGCATATTCCTAGAAGGACAAAAAATCAGTGCAGCAGCTTAAAAGGTCAAATAAATTGTACAATTGCAACTATGCCATGCAATGCCAATATGGTAAATTGGATACTCCACTTTGCTTGTGTTATGGGATCCTAGTTGGCAACACCAATAGCATCCATCCTCAGAGTTCTATCTGAGCTTAGGCCTAAGTTTAGTGACACTCCAAATCATGGAACTGCAAGGAAGTGAACAAAGGTAATTAATTAACTCATACTGCTACTGTTCAATAATCATAGAAAGCAGATGACAAGGGAGGATAAGACATGCTTGCTAACTTTCGCAGTGGTCCAACCAAAATTTGTCTTTGAAATACCGAAACTTTCTCTGTAGGTGAAACTCCTAGTCACACATTTATGGAACCTTCTAATAAGGCTATCCACTTTACATTCATGACAAAATTCTAAGCACAGAAATGCATGGAACAAAATTAAAGGAAAACTTGAACTTTCAAAAACTATGATATATTTCCCGTTCAGACCTTCGGTAACAAGTTCAACTGCCCAAAAACCAGTTGGATGCTTTGACGACACACAAGACTATTGCATGCACCTTGAATGCTGAACAAAAAAACTCAACATTGATATTCTGCTACAGTAAGTTCATTAACCTTCTGCTCAGACATACTTACATATTTACATATTCTGCCATGCCTGTCATACAAACATAATCAAAACTTTATCTAAAAACTTACAACATTTAGTACTCACCTGAATTTCTGAGAAAGCTCCTGAACTACAGTTCCAGAAACCATATCATCGACAACCAATAGAATCCTCCTCCACTCGGGAAGAAGCAACAGTCATTTGTTCAACAAGATGCCGCAATTCCTGCCATTACATATAGAGATGCCTGATATGAGGAATAATTCTGGAAAAAACAATCATAAACTAGTACATCTTGAACAGAACCAAAGTAAAAGCCAGAGAAAGTTAAGCTGGCACTGTACTATCAGAACCAAATAATATACACTCCACCACGATTTGCTTCCAGATAGTGAATGAATATATTTATCATTAAATAAATATGTCATGAAACTGTTCAGTGCAGATACATACCTGACAAATGCGTTTGCTGGTGCAGAAGTAGAAGAATCTTCTTTGCAGGTTAACCCTCTGATTATTGTATTTTTACAACTGTTGCTCAAGAGCCCCACTAACAAGCTTTAATTTGATATCTAAACATAATCAATCCATGTAAACTTTATTAACCTTGAAAACATCAATAAGTATAGCTGTGATTACAAAGAATACATCTCATATGCTTCATTTCAGGATATTGGATTACTGAATTAATATATATCTAACTATCAAGCCTTTAAAAACTTCTGAATGTCCATCATATGCAAGTTATTTACTAGCATCACACACACAAGCGTGAGAGAGAGAGAGAGAGAGAGAGAGAGGACGTAGGAGGAAGTATGACAAAAGGCTTTCTTCCTTGTACTATGTTTTCTGCTGAATAGGTAAATAACAGAAACCAATATACAATGGACTTGAACCTAGAACAATGGAAGGATGAGTTGGGTAGAATCGCTTGAGAGAGAGAGAGAGAGAGAGAGAGAGAGAGATAATGGAGGAAGGATGATAAGATGACATCAAAGATCTTTCTGTAATATACCACAATTAACCAATGTATCATCTGCAAAACCACCTATAAACAGAAAATCGACAAACTATCTGCAATTGTAAAAGAAGGTGGTGCAAATTGTGCTCAACTCAAAGCAGAAGTTTTCAGAGAATGTCATCTCATAAACCAATATTAATACATGCATTTGACAGATTACACTATAAACTGCATAAAGAAAAAGCTTGAAGGAAACAAAAGTAAAACTATTAATAACAAAAGTGAAATACATATATGCACAAAAAAGAATTGCCAAGCGTGTATATAGTTAAATGGTGAACTCAACTTCTTTAACCACCCTAGAAAATGAGCACCACACACTTAGACCATGAAACAGGTTCTTCAAACCCACTAATTTGAAGAAAAATTCCTTTGTGATTCTATAACAGTATCCATTATCTTTGATGGGCAGGTTTGCATTAGGCTTAAATACTTATTCGCTTCTGGAAAAAAAAAAAATCTCTTCTGGAATGCAAAAAGAGCAAGTGAGATTGCAGAAACTAGGACAAAAAGCCAAGTCAGAACTTCGCTCCACAGTCTCTCTGCCAGCCAACATGAATTCTCTTTCTAACAAACCAAAAATGATCTCTGGCATCTATTTTGAAAGCATTTTGTGTCTCTATACAAACAATGTTCCCAAAAAGACAGAGTCTCTTCTGTTTACACATGTTCACTATTAAGATGTCCTTTCCAAATCCATCCATCTTCAGCATATTCAACCCATTTTGTCCTCACTCCCTGGTCTTACCATCGTGAACAAATCCATCTTCACTCACGGAAAGCACATTTTTGACTTCGTACCTGCCTTCGAGTTAAAAAAGGAAAGTTCAATCCACGCACTCTTTCATTAGACAAGGAAAGCGCAAGGACAGATTGCCTCAATGCCTTTACTGCCCAAAATATGCATGCTAATAATGAGTATCAATTCATCCAAAACAGACAAAAATATGTCCAGCAGTCCTCTACCACTAGCTTTTGCTGAAAAGTAAGTATGGAGAGTAAAATTTCTTGGACTCCTTCCAAATATACTGCTTTGACTTGTTCCTATCTCAACCATAAATTCAGAGTACTACCTGTTGTATCCAAAATTAGGTCCTATAACTTTCTAGAAACTTCATCTATCATTAGTATTATCATTTAAAAACTTGGACAATTAAGACCAGTTCATTTAACACCACCACAGTTTACAGCAATCCACGTGCCACTTAATTTTTCCTTAAGAAACAGTGAACTATATCAGTATATCTCAATGTTTCATGCATTTGCCAGGCTAAAATAATTTGTGTATTTTTCCAAACAAATAATTTTCAACTAGTAACATTTAGTTCTTGCTAAATTATCTTCCAGACTTCAAGCTCTTGTATGCCTTTGTCATCTGGGTGCATTCAACTTTGCAGAAACCAAAGAATAAATAAACTGATCAGGACTTTCTCCATCCAAACTTAAACCTCGATTTGCATTTAAGAACTTGTAAAGAAACTATTACGGAAAAAGTATCTTGTATGTTTATCTTGTTTAGCAAATCCATATACATACGTCCTTCATCTTTACTAGTCATTGCTCATCATCCAGAATGATGCAGAAATACTTGTGTGCTTTATATGTAGCACTTACTAGTATGCATTTTTCTGAGGGCATAGTTAAAACATTCGTCATGCATGATTATTATTGCTCTTTTACCAAATCTCATAACATTTCTCTTGTTTCAACAGAAAAAGAAATATGTAAAACAGAGAAGAAGCATGACAAAAATTGCATTGACATTACAGGAACATTCAATCCATTATGGAGAACTACTGAATACTTGAAAGAGATACAAAACCATATTCTTTAAATATTTAGAGTAATAATGGTTCCCTTTCATTTTGGAAAACAAGGTAAACAAAAAACCTGAAATTCTATGGGAAACTTAAAGAATTCTGAAATAGTGTAGATGAGAGTATATAGATGCTGTTAAAAAAGTTCACTTACCAGAAAATCTAAATAGAATTAGCAAATTCCCATACCTATCTCTTTTCCTTCACAAGTCCTGATAACCCGTTAGTATCCTGAGATTTCCATTTTAATTCCCAGTAATAGTTGTTGCAGCACCTAGCAATCAAATTTCAAACTCATATCATTAAATGAATCTATGCTCGTACTGATTGTAAATATGTAACAGATTCAAGAAACTTACAATAGCAATTATGAATTAAAATGTCAGAAAAATTTTGTCATTTCATAAACTATAGCCTGGAGCACATGCTCCACCACAAACTGCTCTATCAGGAGTTACGACTAAAACCGGCAAAAGGAGTAATCTTAAGAGAAAGTCGCTTTACTTTGATCATGTTGGGAAACATTCTTATCAACAGCCAAGAGACATGTGTCTTAAGGTACATCAATACTCAATAGCACCAGCTTCTTCAGTAATCATGTCTACTCTATGGAACAACTGATACAAATGCATGAATTCGCTACATTCTTATTAAAAATGCATTGGATGATAATGCAAGTTTAAAGAAGACTGCACTTTGCATGGTATGCTGAAATCTTTCATCCAGTGACTGCCAGGATAAGAAAGAAAGCAAGCAAAGACGGATGATACACATTTAAGTTTGCAGAGGAAGGAAGGTCTGAATCACACCCTATTCTTTCCTCGTAATCAACTATCCTAGCCAGCTTCAAGACAGCGGTCTTGTAGCTATTTCTACATATATCACAACAAGAAACCATAAACCTGGAGCTGTTTCTTCTCATTGATGCTTCCAAAAGTTTGGTCATAAAATCTGCATTCGGTCACCAAGATGCAAATCAGTGCAAACAGTTGCAGGTGAATGTATTGGAAATGACCCTTTAATGAAATAAGGATGCCTGAGAAACAAACTAGCCTGAAAAGCCAGTAGTTGACAGCCAATCTCCGAAAAATACCAAATGATGGAACTGTAAAACTGCACGGTCAAATCAATTCCACCAGGTAACTATTTGAATTTGACAAACTACCACCTCCACATCACATACATGATGCAGATAACAATCAAATGTATATACACCTTTAACCAGACAAAAGTGCAGGCATTGAGATGATACAAAAAGCTCTTCAAGACTAAGTCACAGAAAAACCATGACCCATAAAATGTAATTCACACAGGATCTAAAAATCAAAGATATGAGCAGTAACTGACTATGGAAGCTTGTCGAACTGTGTTATACTCACATTCAGTACAAGATCACAGATGGGAAGAAGCACAGAAGTCAAATTCAAAATACATCAACCTTCCACATGCAGACTAGCTTCATAATGCTCCCCACCTGAAAATCCTTGCTACTAGACGTAGACCCTTCAATACCTTAACAAAGTAACCTTGTCTCATACCTATGGGACATCTCATTTGCACCTTGCTGCACCTGAGAACTAGTTTTCTAAGGCATTCATTTTTGGCACCTATACACCAAGGTAAATCCTTAGTTGATGGTCAAGTTCTGGGTATGTAATATTGAATGACTGGACCTTGCTAATCTGAATGAACCCTCCTGATTCATCTTGGGATGCTTGTTACAAGGATCCATTTCACTAACTTTGACAAATGCCAGTGATAGACGCAACAAGGAAAAGAAAAGAAAAATACAAACAGTGTAGGTTTTAGTATCACTGATATGCCTACTAGAAATGGAGACAACAAATTCATTAACATTCAGCATACAGATTCCAGCCCCAACAAAAAACAAAAAACCCTGGGTGCCAAAAAAGAGCCTGGAGAAAAGAAAAGGCAAGTCAATATTATATTATATTATCCAAAAATGTAACTACAAGCAACAAGAGAATAAGCCCTCTAGCCAACATCCTGCTGCTGCAAAGCAGCCTGGTCAAATTGGGTATCCAAATGAATCCTTTGAACCACTGGAGACACTTTCAGAAGCAACTAAATAGTTTGTGGGTCTCCATTGAACCCAAAAATGCAAATCAAATAAAACCCAAGAAATTTGTTGTTCTTAAGGAACAGTTTCCTGAAATGAGCATGCTGTAGCTGACATAGCAATTTAACATAGAATAGAACTGCATGCAGCAACAAAATAAGCCCTGCAACCAAGATCAGGCATCTGGAAAGCTGCCTATACTTCAGATATGATTCAAACAGGAATCTTCCCATCCACAAAAACCATTATCAGATATGATATAAGCTGACCATAATCAAACTGGAGTTCATAATAGTCATTATGGTCGGTTTTGGTAATATATACAGTGCAAAATTAGATATTATAATCATAGTTGTAAACAAAAGACTAAGAAGAACTTTTTTCAACATAGCAAAATGATTTTGATGACCAAATGGCTAAACTCATTAAATCATGTTACGAAAGGAGTTTGCTTACATTTGCGATTTTTTGATAACCATAACCTCCCTAAACATTTCAGTCTATTCAACAGCACCTATCTCTGCAACGTACATGATCAACAAGGTAAACCATGTAATGTCTGTTAGAGAACTAAACAAAACAAGAACCTAGTTATTCACCGCCACACTACCTATCTGTCTTCTGAAGCTCTCCATGTCAAATCTGGAGAAACTTCCACCATCATTCTGCACTTATCCACCTCCTCTTTCTTTCATCCAGATAAATCACGAAACTGCTGCAACTCAGACTTGGAGGGAATGTTCCTTTTCTTCCCTCTTAAGAGGAGAAACCGGGATCACGCCCTCATCCTCCCCAATACGATGATGATCTACCATGGGATTCCTCGTGCCAATTTCACAGCTAGCTAACTTTGCAACATCAAAATCCTTATCATTATTTGTCAAAAGTTTCCAGAAAAAATCCACTAAGACAGTCTCATAATCGGGCATCTTTGCATAACCAGGAAAGTAGTTAATGTCTATGACAAGATACCTATTTCCATCCTTGGCGTCCCTAATAACGTCAAAATTGAATAAATGCAGCTTAGTTGCCCTCCTTAACCCCTTGGCTATCTCAGTTATCAAGCTCATCGGGGGCAACTCTGCATTCTCCAAATGCATCAGCTCATCATATTTATCAGGATTTATCTCATGAGCACCTACATTAGATACCTGACAGAATGATAAGGACCCCTCCAAGCTCCTCAAATTCTCCTCACTGATGTCAGGCAAAGACTTCCTCTTTACACACTTCACGTACTCGCCAACCACGTAGACCTTGAAGATCACCCCACCATGATTTACAAACTCCTGCAACACAATCGGTGGCTTGAGCTTATTCAGCCCGTCATTGTTATAAACCAAAAGCATCTTATGCGATTTCGCGCTGCCGTCGGCAACTAACGGCTTGGAAATGACAGGAAATCTCAGACCTTCCTCTTCCACATTCACCTCCGAGACCGAACCAAACTCATAAATCACAGTCTGCTTTGGAATCCCGAACGAAGCCGTCTCCGCCCCTGGCATTTTAGACCGGTCCATTTCGAGTTCCGCCACCACCTGCAGCATCGAAATCCGGTTATGGAGCAGCTCAATTGCTTCCGGCTGGTCAATAATCAAAACTCTAGGGTTCTTCTCCTCAAACTCCTTCAATTGCCGCTTCCAATCATCACTACACAACTTATGGAGCACGCAATCAAACGGTCCTTGATCCAACAGAGGCCGTCCGAGGTCGATTGGCACCAAATCGATGCCTCGTTCGGCCGCGAGCTGCACGAGCGAGTCTTGTATGAAACTCACTTGTTTCTTCGGCGCCAACGCATAGCCGACGGCGAACCTTTTCCGCTCCTCCATTGTCAAAATTTAGCGAGAATCAACAAAAAACGAGCAGAGGAATTTAACTTTCGATTGGGGGAAATTGATGGTTTCAACGGAATTGCTGCATTGCAGAAAAAATGCGAGAACCCCAAACAGCTTCGGACCAATCTCAAGCTAAGAAAATGCTAGGGTTTTGAAAATCGAGGAAATTTTCGGAGCAATTGAGGTTAAAGAAAAATTGAAATGTATATGCAGATATAAGCATGTGTGTATAAAACTATAAGTATATATACAGCTTCTGTGGAAAGAATAGAACAGCAGCCGAAAATTGGAGAGAGAAAGGTTAGATAACAAAAAGGTGAGTGAAGTAGGGTATTTATAGGATAAGGGTAGGGAGGGGTCAGCAGGGATTCGATATCTCAACACGACTGTGATGTTCAAGTTGACGCGGACGCGCTCGATGAACGTCATCAGAAGTTGCGTGACTGTGCGGTATGAGGTGTGGTGAGGCTGATGGAGTGGACGGTGAGGATGGGGAGGTCTATGAAGACTGATGGAGGTGAGAATTGTTTGGGATTTGGTAACAAAGTGGTAGAAGCAGCAATTTTGACTGTGGTCTGGTGCTGTTTTGAAGCGTGGTCGTTAGGGGGAGTCGGGAGAGTGACATGGCGGTCCTAATACTGCCCGTTGACCCCAATTGGGAAATGGGAACAAGGGATAATTGTTCCTTTTTTTTTTTTTTTTGGCTTCTTATGGGTTAGATTCTATTATTATACTACTCTGTTTGTGTTTGATCGGTGGATTTGAATGTTTTTGGTTTTAAATGGAATCTACGGTTCAAATTCTTTCTACTGTTGGAAAATTTTATTTTAAAAATAAAATTTCAAATTCATCTATAATATGGAGTAGGTTAATTTAGAAATTTTTAAATTCATCCAATACAATAACCATTTGAAAAATCTATCTCTCTCAAATTCTTTTCTAAATGCAAATTCATCAATCAATACACAACCTTAGTGTATTCTTTTATTCACCATTTCTTAATAATGGATATGGGATTGGAGCTTTTCAGGAATATATATGTACACACACATGCATACATGCCTGTTTTGATAGAGAGTATTTGAAATAATTTTTTGAAATAAAACACTGTAGCACTTTTTTGATATGATGTGTGTGAGATAAAAAGGTGGTTGAAAAATATGTTGATGATGTAAGCAAATAAATTTTAGATAAATTTTAAAAGATAAATCCTATCCAAACAAACCTGGCGGCCTTGTCTTGTGACTTTTGGCATGGGGCCTTTTTTATGATTGTGACTAGTTTGGCACAAAACTGTAGTAAAATAAAAGGTCTCATCGGACAAAGGATGTCAGTAAAATTGTCGTGGAATTCAGCTCCATTAATAAAGGTTCTAAAGAGCATTTCCCGTGCGCTAGATGTGTTCTTTGTTGCCTACGAAAATGAAAAAGAGAGAGATGAACTTCTACGAAATTGAAAAGAAGAAGAGGTAAAGAAGAAGACAAGTGGTTTGTTTTGTTGCCAAGCATGAAATAATGGAGCAAAGAGGTGACACAAGCCACTCCTTTCTCGTACATTCTTGTTTTTATGTTTTTGTGCAGTTTTACCTTTTGGTGTTTGTTGACTGCCTGTGAAAAACATGGCCAAATTGTGAGAAACTTCTACATTTCCTACGGTCATCATCGGTTCATGCATCGTGTACAGAGAAAGTTAACAAAATAAAGGGAAAAGGAGAGGGGGAGAGGGGTTGTGATAAAACTACATATCAGTGCTCCATATGAGGAGTTAAATTAGATGAGGTAAAGGTGGGAAACAAGTAAGTAATTTAGGTTCTCTCTCTCTCTCTGTCTATCCTATAAGAATGACAATAGGAATGGTAATGGAGGTAACTACTCAGGAGAAATAGGACTGGGATGGGGGGTTTTTTCTCTCCTGCACCATTCCCTCACCTCTTGTTGATGTGTGTGCCTATATATACAAATATGTGTGTGTGTGTGTGTAATAATTTGTTCTAGCAAAATGATGTATTATTTTTTTATCAATTTGTTGTGATAAAAAGATGTATTTTATTAAGTTAGTTTGCTTGAAATTTTGTTATGTATTGGATATTTTTTATACACAAGCAACTGGTTATTAATTTTGATTTTTAAATCATATAAAACATGGAGAAATGAGTTAAAAGATCAAAGTAATAATTAAACTTGATTTGCATTGAACATTTTGCTAACAATTCTAAAGAATCCTTTATAAAATTGTTAAGGGTAAATTACATATACCCCCCTATGGTTTTGACCATTGCCATATAACCCCCGTAACATTTCAAAATGTCCACTTCACTCCCCTATAGTTTTATATAAAGTGGAAACATGACGGAAAATATCCTATGTAACTCGTTAGTTGAAATGACAATGATGCCCTTATTTAAATTTTAAATCAATAGATGAATTTACCACTTTATATAAAAACATAGGGGAATTACGTGAACGGTTGCAAAAATCACAGGGGAGTAAAGTAGATATTTATATGAATCATAAGGGGGTTGTATGGATATTAAGATTTTATCACACACACTTTTAGAGTGCGTTTGATACAAACACTGTAATTGATTGTACATTCCGTCCACTTTCCACTTTATATAAAACCATAAGGGGGTGAAGTGGATATTTTGAAATGTTAGGAGGATCATATGGCAACAGTCAAAACCACAGGGGGGTTATAAGTAATTTACCCAAATTGTTATTCGTTTATGCATATAGAAAACATGAAGTAAAACAAGACCGGAGCAATTATGCAGGAAAGGAGGTGAAAGGAGCTTTTGTAACACTCAATAAGAATGGAGGAAATTTTTTTTCACCTCAATTCCACCCATCAAAGGGGTTTTTGTAGAAAAAATGAAGTCAATTTGAGAAAAATACCTAAATGTGAGAATATTAAATGCAAGTGTGTGTATGTGTGTGGATGTGTGTGTGTGTGTATGTATGTATTTATTTATTTATATGTATATGTGTGTGATATGACCTTGTTTTGGTTAATTTGATCACTTTTTTTTGTATTGGTTTTTCTTTTATTCCTTTATGGTTATGAGAGTGACTAGTTAGAATTGGGCACGTAATTATTAAGTTGTAGCACAATATTGTAGCATCTTCGTATTTAACTAAAAAATATGTGATGTCTTATTTGATTAAGGAATGTCTGTGTATATCGTCCCGAGGGTGGAGTTCCATTAAAGTCCTAAAGCATTTTCCGTGCGTTAGCTGTGAAGAAGATAAAAATAACTTCTATAAAAATGAGAAGAGAAAAAGGAAGAAGAAAAAGAGGAGGGATGCATCAGCAATTGTTTAAATTGACTTAAAGTTCAAAATCATATATAGTATCCTTGAAAGTATAGCATTAACAAATTTCATACGTAACAGAAGGGTGACACAAGAGGTCTAAAACTTTAATATGAAAAATAAAATTGAATAGAAAAAAGAAAGGAAGAGAAGTTGTGAGATTCTATCTAAGTCCTTCAAGAGTTATTCAGTAAAGGAAAATAATTGTGCACACTTGATCTATGTTGGATTGTGGATTACATTGGTCCGTTTAGTTAGTATGATTTGTTTAAAAAACAAAAAAAATCAAATACTATCCAGTTTGTATCATAAATATAAATTTCAATCATTTTTTTTATTTCACATACATTTATCCAAACAAATTTTGTATGTTTAAGAGGCATTCTTGTGTTGTTATGCATGTTCACCATCACTTCTTTTTATCATTATATTTTATGATGGTTGATGACGAATAACCATTCTTGAATGTATCATATAGTCCATAACTATAAGTAAGTCTATAGACCGTGCCTGTCTAAATATTTATCTAAATTGAAACTCTTTCTTTTTCCCCCCAAACCAATCCTTATAGGCTTACTCTCTCTTTTTTTCTTCTTTTTTCATATTTCAAGTCTAATTATTACGTGTCACTTTTTTTTTTTCCTCTCTAGTTGTCCTAGACCAAAATCTAATTGCGTCGTCCATTCATATTTCATCTTTATGATTATATCTTAAACACGCAAATTTTCTTTACATGATTGCAGTTGCGACTTTTAGATTACCTTTTGCACTCGTGCAAATAATGGGGTCCTATAATCCCTAGTTACCTGTCCCATTTTTCTGGTCTCTTGCTTTCTATCAGGTCTTTTTCTTTTTCTTTTTCTTTTTTCCTCTTTTCATTGAGTCTTATTTGATTAAGCCATGTCTGTGTATATAAAGTGGTCCTGGTAGAGGTCCAAAACAGTGTATTTCTAGAGCACTAGCCGTGTATATTTGTGTAAAAAGAGAAATGAGGTTCTATCCAACTAAAAGTAAAAAGAAAAAGAGGAGGAGAAGGTGGAGGAGGAGGACACATAGATTTAATGCATTGTACATTATCCAGAATTTAAAATATAAAGATTTAAACAAATCAATTACTCATAAGAGAATTAATTTAACCTCACATGATTTATCTTGTTGTAAATAGAATTTTATGTAACAATATTTCTTTTAATCTTTCTTTGTAGCCTCTCTAAACGATGGAGAGTAATTATTTGACACAGATTTTTAATTATGCCTTCTCGTTCATTTAATGACTTGCACATCAAAAAAACAGTTTGGGAGCTCAAAATGTTCTTTACAATGATAATTTGCATAAACAAATCCGCTTTAAAATTATGATTCAGGTCATCAAAATTCCATGCATTTAAATGGCTTTGATCATACTTTGAAGTAAATATGACAATAATATTTCCTTCACATTGATAAGTACTTCTGTCACGAAATTATTGAATTTTTCCTTGTCTATCAAAAGAAATTCATAGTTAAATTGAAAAATGTAAGAACAAGTCAATTTCTTTTCCTATATCTTGGATAGAACACTGGTACACACACTACCCCTTGTTGGAATAGGATATGGGAAAGAACACTTTCTGGCAGATCACTTATTCTATCTTCACAAGTCTCGCAGTCAAAATTGTTCAAACCTTGATGAATTACATCCATTGCTTAAACATGACCTGAGGGAAAAAAAAAAATCAAATATTGTCATTTTTATCTTGTTGTTACCAGTACGTGCTGGTTGCAAAGAAAACTTGGTTCTTTTTGTAAAAAATTTGACTAACTTGAACTCATCTAATAAACTAAAAAAATATAAAAAAAGTAATGTGTCAAAAAAAAATGGTATACCTCTATTACAATATTACTGAATTTCTGGTTAGAATAAAGCAAAAGCAATTTTGATTGAATTACAAAAACAAAAAGAAAGCTAGGGACAGAACCAAGATCTTAGTTTTGGGGGAAGAAGCGCATAATCAAACACATAATAATACAAAATATTGTAAATAAACTATATCAATTTAATCTCAGTACTTACAAGTCAGTAAGTAGCATTCAAATAATTTTAATAATAAGAGACAAAATCTAGTGTAAAATACTAAATATATGGATCACTTGAAAGAAATACCGCAAACATTTCCATAGCACCTTATAAAGGATACCAAAATTAAAAACAAAAAAGAATCTAAAGAAAGCATTTGATTATAAATCAAAACCTTGAAAAGAATGGTAATGTTGAACTGCAATTTAAGCATCAAATAAACGTTGATAGTACCTCTTACTTCCAAACAATAATAGTTGTTTAATATAATCAATAACTAAGGTTTAAGTACAATAGGACAACTTCTAATAAGAATAAAAAACTTGCCGTGGAACATGAAGTTTTCAAAGTACTTTTGGGGGAATGGAGCAGAGTCTATATCGTCATTTAATGTGTTAGATAACTTGCCTAGTTACATGGACTAATACCTCTAATTTTCCTAATTTGCTATAGTTAACTAGAATTACATTAAAGTTACATTTCCTTTTATCTTTGCTTTCCTTTTTTTATTGTATTTTTAGGGGGGGTGGCCGGGAGGGGGACCGCCCCCTGATTCCCCCTGATTTTGTCCTTGGAATAAGAGTTATATAGTCATTTTTTTATTGAAAACCACAAAAAGGAAAATAACTTACCTTAAAAAGAAAAGAGAAATAAAAATATTAAAAAGAAAAAGAAGAAGAAGAGAAAGAGATATGAATCAATGAGAATTTAAAAAATAAGGATGTCAACCGTAAATGGATCATAAAAGTGCTAAAACATAAATTTAGCATAATTTGTCACTAAATACATAGATTCACGGTTGTGGCATTTCTTTCACTCTTTTCAAAAACATTTATTCTTTCTAAAAGTTTTAAACCAGAAAAGTCTAAACTGACAACTCATAGTGCAAAATTAGTAGCATAAATATGTCAAAATGAGAAAAGAAAAAAGGTGCAAGCGTAAAGAGGTAAGAGACCCCTTTGCCTCCTCTTTTGAGCTTTTTTGTTTCTCTGCTAACTAAAGTTGGTTACTTTATGTGCAAGACAATCAAAAGAGATAGTGATGCTATTAATAACCATTTGATGTCGTTTTCTGGCATCTAAAGGCAAAACTACATACTTCAATAATTAATCAGAAACCGTTTTGTATCAACTCGAGAATGAGACATTCTTCTCAATTTGGCAAACTTTCAACAATCCATGCTTGGGATATGATAGACTAGTCCATTACGGATAAAAGAAATGTTCTATTTTACTATTGATTCTAGTAAGAAGTATCTACACTGAATTAAAAAAACAAGTCTTGATCTAGAATTCTGCTTAATTCTTCAACCCATTTCGCCATCCTAGTGATTGAAATCTTCTGTTGAGTTTAAATTGCTAATGATCTCTTCATCGACTTTCATCAGGAAAAGGAAGAAATGTGCTTGATTTGTCTAATTGTGTATTTGGAACCTTTTACAGCTAAAACTGAGGCGCTTTAAACCAAAATTTTGACTGCTAAAGTCTTACTTTGAATATGAGCACTGAATTAAAGTATTGTATTTCATGCACATATAAATATATAATGTTGATACTAATATTAGATCTTATTTTGGTAGTATATATGTTAATTTACTTCTTAATAGTGATAAACTCTATACTAATATGAAAAAATATGTTTGTGTATGTGAGAGAGAGTGTGTGTGTCCAATTTCTTCTGAAATATATGTGTTTTAGCAAATGTTTTGTTTTTATGTATCATAAAGAGGCTATATTCAAAAATGTGTGCGAGACAAGAAAATATGTGTTTTGTGTGTATTTGTATATATGTGCAAGTGTGTGGATGTGTAAAATAATACTTTTGAGTGATTTTTTTATCGATCTTAAGAAAGAGAAGAACATATCAATCTTAATTTTACCGTGGTACGAATCTAAGTACTTCTAGTCATAGTTGTAACTAAATTATAAATTGTATTTCACACAACTACAGAATGTGTGATCCAAGGAATAAACGTTAGAGTCTTACATCAACATTTTCAAAATTTCTAATGCGAAATAAATGCTTCTGTTTCATCATTCATGCGTACGTGAGTGCCACCAAAATGTATAATTTGAGAAATTTCTTATAGGACTACGTCAAAAATAGTTTCTCATAGGTCAATAATTAAGTCATGTACACATGCAATTCCTCGCTGTGTTTGGAGAAGAAAGCATTATTGCTTTCTAAAATCTAAGCAGACGAGAAGAGTTGTTGTCTTTTTAATAAGAATGAGTAGCCCTCTAATATTATTATTATTATTAAAGAAAGTATATCCTCTTACAGAAAGAAAAGAAATCCAAGTTGAAGGGTGAAACAAAATTCTTTCCAAAAGGAAAACCTAGCTAAGCCTAAAACAAGCAAAAGAAACAAGAACAAAAGGAAGTATTACTCTGATGAAATATGAAGAGGTCAGAGAACTGGAATTGCATTTGTAGAAATGGCCCGAGAAGGGATTTACATACATGGCTAGACTGGGCCGAGTGTGGAAGTTCGTGCGTCTGTGGTGCGGTCCTTGTCATGGTCGTAACTCTGAAAATACAAGAGATATAAATTTTTTAACATAGGGTCTTCTCTTTATTTATTTATTTATTTATTTTGGCCAACATGTAGATTTTAATTTAGTCTATTCCTACTTTATAATAAGGGGAGAGTGGATTTTGATTTAGTCTATTCCTACAGGGGAATGTGGACCTAAAGAAATCAATTTGGGGGGAGGGGGGGCGGGTTAGGGGGATCCGGAGGGTACTAAACAACTGAACTAGACCGGTGCCTATGTACCAGCTGGTGAAACTTCCAAAAAAACATCTGGAGTTTTAAAGAAACTTTCAAGAAATTTGGACTTTTAAAATGCAAGTCATGGGATTTGATTCCATAACCTATATCTAAGGAGAGCTTTAAACTTTAACATGGAGTCAACTTGGGACCCTAGTTTTTTTGCCTAGTTTCTATAATTCAAAATTTTTAAAATAATTTTATCCACAGTAACCTATAAACATTTCAATATGTTTAAAATAGATATATCAAGATATTCAAAAATATATACCCATATATAGTCCATCTTTAGATTGTTATTGTATTATCCAAAAATCATCTAAAATAACTCTCGAAATGAATTATTAATTTTTTTAACGCATTTGATTGTATGAAGGAACAGGAATTTAAGGTCTCTATTAAGTTTACCATCTTTGAATAAAAATAGTTATGTTCAGGTCCATATCAACCTTCATCAATAGTCCTTAGGAAATAGACAACTTGATGAACTACAAGAATCAACACAAGCACTTGATTTGGTTCTAAAAGATAGCCACTGTAAATATATATCTTTATGTTTGGATAGTAAATTATTTGAGATAATTTTTTTAAAAAACACTGTAGCACTTTTTTTATATGATGGATGGGAGAAAAAAGTGTGGTTAAAAATTATATCAATGATGGAAGCAAAAAAATTTTAAGCAAAAAAGAACATGCCATTTTCAACTATTTTGAGTTGCCATTTTCTTTCTTGATCAACTATTTTGAGCTGGATCTTGAGATATTTAAGACATCAATTTGTCAAGTAAGGTCCCTTAAAGTAGTGAAATTTTTCCTCGCAACTATGTAGTTGAGTAAAAGTCATTCTCATCTACTTTAGGAAGTAGAGATGAGCTTGTGCTCCATTTGGATTGCATCGTTTGAGGTATTATTCTCTTAAGCCTCGACTCTAATTTTTATTAAAATAATTATACTAAAGACAAAGAGAACCCGATTATTTTTAACAATATGCTTAGTTAATTAATCATTTATATAATAAGCTGAAGTTATTGACAATGAGTTAGTTGGCAAGTAATCAATCAAAAATTCTCTCTCACTATTCCAATGAGTCTAAGTCCAAGTATTATTACTAATGAATCTAGTGTAGGGCAATGCGATCTCATCTATGTATTTCAGTCTTGCATGTACCAGTATGATTTGAAGAAAGAGCGAATTGAATCAATCAAGCCCAGTCTTGACTCCAAAAATGCTTCTCACATCATAGCTTGATTCCCAACATTCAGAATTGTCATCTTTAAAATTGTTTCTCATCATGTCTTCTCTAATCCTTTGCTTCATGATGTTTCCTCCCATCATCATGGTGAAGAAATAAGAAAAACTTTCGAGGAATGGGCCTAAGAAATTTAAGCATCCGCAACTTCCCCCAGACCCCAATCCGTGGCCTATTGTTGGAAACCTCCTTGAACTATACACAAACACGCCACCATTCCAATGGATTGATGGCACAATGAAAAAATTAAATGCTGTTATTGCATGCTTCTGCCTAGCAAATTTCATGTTGCTGTGGTGAAATCACTGGAGCTAGATAGGGAATTCTTCTACAATCATAATGCTTTATTTGCCTCCAGACCTATTACAATGGCTACCTTACATTACAACCGCTGATACCTCAGCATGGTAGTTTGTCTGTGGGGGTCCTCAATGGATGTAAAAAATGTACACCATTCATCTAATAACACCTTCTAGACTTCGATGGTTACCTGAGAAAAGAAAGCAAGAAGCTGATGATTATGTTTCCTTCATCTAAATCAGTGCACTAAATCTTCTTCCTTCGTTGACTTGGTCATTAATGTCAGAATGGCTCTTCGTCATTATGTTGCAAATGTTGTGATGAGTATTATTTTCAATAAAAGATACCTTTGAATAGATGAGGTCTGGAGAAGAGGAAGAAGAGCATGTTGAGATAGTCTACAAACTTTTCAAGTACATGTTTGCATTCTGTGAATTGGTTTATTTACCACCATTGAGAGTGCTAGATATACAAAACCATGAGAAGATTGTTAAGAATTTTGAACGAGTATCATGAACCCATCATCGAGGAATGAGCCAAGCAATGGTGATTGTTACGTCACCCAGCCTTTTTAGTGTGGCTTGATTCTGCATCTCACAATTTTGTGCATTTTTTAATGTTATTTTCTAGGAAGACATCATTAGAGGACATAACAGCTGTGGATACGTAGGGGTTTGAATTTTTTCCCCTTCAGGTACATAGGTGCTGAAATTTTGAAAGCTTCCTACTAATGTGCATATAAAACTTTCTGGATTGCAGCAATGCTTACCAAACTATTGAACACTTTCATTTTGACCCTGGAGCTCTTTTGTGTCAATATAGTTATTAAACTTCTACATACAAGTGCCCTATATTAATCATTCCATTGATTTGCCTTCATTCTCAAAATAAATAAACAGAAACAAAAGCAGAATAAAAGACAGTGAGTGGAAGTTACATGTCGTGCGTCTGTCGTGCCTTGCTCTTAAGTTTTTTTTTTTTTTTTTAACAACAAAAGCAGGATAAGAGACTATTAGTGACTCTTTTAGCTTAAGAGTGTTTTATCAAAAAATCACATAGGATATGTAACTACAGAAACAAATTATTAATTGGTGGACTATACTCTTTTTTTCTCTAATGTATTTTA
Source organism: Gardenia jasminoides (assembly GCA_013103745.1). NCBI lineage: Eukaryota > Viridiplantae > Streptophyta > Magnoliopsida > Gentianales > Rubiaceae > Gardenia > Gardenia jasminoides. Next base: position 63,697,050 of record CM023103.1, read on the forward strand.
TTGCAATTCCTGCTCACATACTATCTGAAAATGTGTTCAGTACTGTATTTCTAGCTCTAGGAGGGGAACAGGAATTTAAGGTCCCTATTAAATGTTTACTGAGTTTACTTTATCAATTGTGCTTAAGAGGTAAACTTGATGAATCAAAAGAAACAAAAAAAAAAAAGTGAAATTTTTGTTATAATTGTACAAAATGCTAAAAACCCTGATTATTTTGTAGAGAAAAGTCTATCAATGTTTTCTTTCCTTTGAAAATGTGGTGACACTATGTCAAACTCCAAAGAATTTAAAAAAAAAAAGAAAAGATATGGAATCGACTTAAACAACTCGATCCTGAAAACTATTTTTTTCTTTTCTTCAACTAACCTCTTCAAATGTTTAAAACCATTCAAAAAAAAGAAACTATTTATCTTAGGATACTACTAATCAAAAAGATAGAGGTCATGACATTTTTCTTCACATCTTAAACTTCTGGAACCCCATAGTTCCTCTACTCCTCCTTCCCAAGTTCTTCTTATCATCGTTGACCTCGGACCTGAATTTGTCAGATTCCTCCTCCTCGGCTCCAGGTCCATCAGCCAGTCTCTTGTTGTAAGCCTGAAGGTTCTTCTCATATTCAGCCTTACTCCTATCAGGCTTAGCTATCTATGGAGCTTTTTCAGCTTCGGACATGGACTTCCACTTGTCTCCACCAGCTTTACCAACAGCTGCCAAATATTGGTTACTTGGATGCGTTTCCTTACACTATTTCCTGAACTCCTCCATGAAAATGAAGAAAGCGCTAGCAGGCCTTCTAGGCTTGTTAGGATCCTTGGCAGCCTTTCCTTTCTTGCCCGACTTCTTACCCGACAGCTGCACCTTTCTTCACAGAAAGCTCGGTATCAGCCTTGGCCTTGGATTTGCCTACCTTCATGATGAAACCTCGAGGTTGAGAAATAGAAGAGATAAGAGAAAGAGACAGGAAGCAAAGAGATATGCTTTCGAGTACTTTCATTTAGTAAAACTGAAACAAGGAAATCACGAAGGGGTGAAACAAAAGAAAAGCAGAAAGACCTAATGGAAGGTAAAGATATGAATTTGAGTTGGGAAGTGTGGACCTCTATAATAATTAATATGATGACGATTCATCGGTCAAAAAACTGCAAAGATATGTATCATGAACAAATTTCTTACAATTTCTGCAATAATTTGGCAGGTGTTTGTAGTGAACTTGTTGCCTACACAAGTCTACCAATGGTTGCAATGAATCTAGTGCTACCAAAAAGAATGAACTTCTTCTTCTTCAAAAATAGTTGACTCCACTTTCTGAGTAACTCCACCAGATTAAATTCCGCAAAGGATTTGCTAGGATTGCGGAGTGCCCCCTAGCGGTAGACTGAGGGTCAATCATGGAAGAATGACTGATATCACAAGCAATTGTTCTTTGAGAAATTTCATTTAAACACTTAGAAGTATACATCTGGTCGTGCTAATAGCGTGCGCTGTTGTTTGTCATTCTACACTGACAAAACCAATGACTAGATCAATGGTAATGGATTACAAGGATTGTGGCTCAAATTTAATCGTATTGAATCGTCAAAAAGCTCAAAAGAAAATCTCAAAAAGAGAAAACATAAGTTGACAACGTAAAGGGGTATTAGTTCCTTGTTCCCCTTTAACATTTGACCTTTTTTCTTTTTGAATTTCTAAAATTGGTTAATTTGATATTGTTTGGTGGCCACTGACAAAGTGATGCAGTGGTAGAATGCATCCCTTGCTGTTTGGTATCGGGACAAACCCTGATATCCCTCTGTCCCTCATGTGCCTACAAAAGAGAACTCCAAATACTACTAGTAATCCTGAACTTTCCATAAGTTTGGATTAATAAATGCACCAAATACAAGTATTTAACCGTAAATTCTTTGTGTTTTCTGCATGCATTTTTAGTGATAGCAGGTTAGGAGGATTTGTGATGTCGGAGTAGAGGAGAAAGGAAATCTTTATCCAGATTCACTAGAAAGTATTTATGGTTCTGGACACATGCCAACACACATATTGTGCACGGACACACATGATAAGGAAAACTAATCTCGGAATATTGAGTTTCATAGAACATTTGTCAAATACTAGAGCAGTACATACATCTGGAATGGAGCAAGGACAGATAAGAATAAGTGCTTACTTGAAAAATCTTGAAAAGTTTGCATTAGCCCACCGAAAAAATTTGAGGTTTGAGTGTGGAATTTGTAGCCCTCTTATGGGCCTTGTCCACTTGTGTACTTACCTGTTACAATGGAGAGTTGCTGCAGCAGTACTAGTATTAGATAAGAGGGAATGTGTATATAGATAGAGGATTGTATACATATAAATTCTTTCTTGATCTTAATGAAAGGTGCTACAATTTTGCTGTAAAAAAAAAAAAAAAAGAAAGAGGAAATGTGGCCTCTTTTGTGAAGGTCATCACTTTTACTCCCCGTTTCCTAAATGCAAGCCGGACTTGAGGAACTGAAAATCTTATACAAGTTATGGTTGTTGATCTTTTGAGTTCAGTGACAGCAGCTTCACCGGTCACTTCAATTTCCTATAAAAACTATCAAAAAGTTATTCTCTCACCATTTGACTTTTTGCGGGCAAAGGGTCCTCTGCTACAACTTCTTCTATTTCACTTTATTATACTATTTATTTGAGTGACAGTACCCTGCACAATAATAAATAAGAGGAAAATTCGCCAAATTCATCTCTAAAGCTTTTACTAAAATCAATTTCATCATTAATGATTTGTTTTTGACCAATTTAGTTCTCAAACTACTTTTTTGATTTCAACATAGGACTTTTAAAGTAGCACCGCCACATTTTTTTGTCTTTGCACTGCGAGTAAGGGGTATAATTGGAATGCCATGTTAGATTGCACGATTCTACGGAAGTGAAGGTCACGAATAAGTCTAATAAGCATAAAAAATCAGAAAATTGAGAGGGAAAGTTCATCAGAATTAGAGCAAATCACCAAAGTTGGAATTTTGCTAAATGAAATGCAACGGAGAAGGAATTTTAGCCATGAAGCCTTAAGTTCAAGCAGCAGGGATAACTCAAACTATGAGAGACTCGAGCAACCGAGCATTTCAGGAGCTTGCGCGTGAGGCGAGTAGAGACTGAAAGAATACAGACCATTTCAAAAAAAAGGAGAAGCAACCATTGTATATATATAACCCAGAAACTTTATTATTAAGAAAAAAAATCTGTGAAATTAAAGCTTTGAATTTACCACTATAGCTGCATCTTGATGCTCTTTGAAATAGTTAGAAACCAATACACCGTGAAGTTCTCTGTGTCTCTAACCTCATGATAATCCGATCCACGAGGGTTGCACTTGCTTCAGACGTGAGGGAATCGGAAAGGGCTTTTCGGGAGTTTAGTTTGAGGTGAGGGAGGTGGGAAAGGAATGGGGAAATTGTGTTTGGGCAAGAGGGATTTGTGAGATTTAGGGGCAGAGTAGGTAGAGAGAGAAGCGACAGTGGCAGCCGAGTCGATGACCGCCCATAGTGCAGCGTCGTTCAGATCTTTGCCGGCATCGAACAAGTTGTCGTTTTGTGACCCATTGATTTGAATCTGGACGGTACCACTCGAGCAATCAAGTTGCTGATGAACCTTATGCAAACTTCTCGTTATGCAGTCATTCTTGTCCCAGGAGGCAACGGAACCTCTGTAAGCAATTTATGATTCCTATCCCACCTCAATCCGTAGTAGTTATCGGAATCGGATCTACATAAACACTTTTTCTATCCAAAAAAAAAAAGGGCAGAATTTCTGGCCTCATGAAATTCAGGTTGAATACGGCTACGTAGGGGGAGGCTTCTAGGTTCTTAAGCATGACATTGGCAAAATTCCTTCTCCGTCGCATCTCACTTGGCAGGTACTTATTTAGAATTATACAATCTGACCTGGTGCTCCAATTTTAACCCTAAGTCGCAGTGCGAAAGACATAAAATGTGGTGGTGCCACAGTAAAAGTCCTACATTGAAATTGAAAAAAATAGTTTGAGGACTAAATTGATCACAAAAAGTCGTGAAAGATGAAATTGCTTTGAGTAAAAAAATTCAGGAACAAATTTGACGAATCTCCCTAAATAACAATGCAAGTTTTAAAATCTCTTTGTTTATGAGATGCTTGTCACTTTAAAAAGTTACATAATAAAAGGTGACATGAAAAGTGTAACAGTAGGCCTATCATAGTGCATTGGTATAATTGAGTGCTCATGTTACGTCCAGAAATAATATTGAGTTAGTCAAATCGACTATGTAGCAATTCAAAGCGAAGTACATGGTATGCGAAACATTTGCTAGCGCCAGGAGGAAAATTATATTGAGTTGAAATGAAAATTCTTCCCATCAAATTGGTGGTGTCCCGTGGCCTGTGCCATGCAAGCTGCTGAGGAGGTGAGATTAGGGCCAACAAAAGCCCCCCTATCGAACGGATGATAGAGGAATTAATTCACTCATATTTAAGAAATTAATCAATCTCACAGTATGTAATTTTGGCAACAGAAATCTAAATAAATTTGGGATGGCTAAGGGAAGAAATGACTAGGAGCACACGATCATTCTTAATTACAATGTATTAGTAAGTGCTTGCACACATATAGATACAGCAAGTCGGTTTCAACCGTCTGAGCAATAGTTAGCCTCGACGAAAACTTCATCAACCGACTCAAAATAATCAACGATCCAATGAATCATATGGTAGCCAACATGTCAGCCAATACCTAATGACTTTTGGTCAATTGCAAATATGAAACTTGGTTTATTATTTCCACAGATGAAGAGGCTGCTGGCCTGGGATTTTAAGAGAGAGAGAGTAGCTAAAACTTTTGAGCCGTTCGAAACTTCTAAATAATTGTTGAAGAAATTCAAAAATGGATAACCTAAAAGATCATTCTTACAAAGAAAAAACTGAAAAGATCATTAATCTTACAAAGAAAAAACTGACTTCCTAGAACTTTCGCTTGATACTTAGATCTAAGACAATCATTAGAGAGGATGTGATACTATGTATAATAATAACTATGTAATGTGGTCGCATCTGGCATGTGAAGGCAAAAATTTTTCATAGGGTCCTCAAGCAAAAGAAAATATGTAATTCTTTCACTTTACTCAATTAAAGCAGGGAAGCATTATACCTTTCTAAAAATATCAGAATGCAAAAAAAAGAAAAAAGCATTATTTTCATGTTAGCAAAATGAGTACCCTCTTATTTGCTAGAAAAAGAACAGAGATGTGGTGCATAATAACATTTTATCCCCCAAAAAAAAAAAAAAAACAAGAAGAAGAAGAAGAAGAAGAGAAAGACTGCATAAAAAAGAAAAAAAGATAAAGAAAATAAGGTATTCTGCTTCTGAGACATAATATATTGTTAGTTGCAAGATCTTTATAAATGGTTACCTGTTATATTTGTGGGTTTCAGTATTGGTGGATATGGCTAATTTTGGAATGGATTTGAAGTTTCAAAGAAAAGAAAGAAAAAGGGCTTTAGGGTAAATGGTTTTGTTTTGTGGTAATAGTAGTATGTGTGTGTTGAAGAGATATTGACCTGCGAAGGGACTTATATGTGTATTGTTTCTCAAACAAAAATGGTGTGAATGGATTGCCGTGAGTAAAAGTGAAATGTCGTGCGTTTATCGTGCCATAGTCAGAACAAACGGGAATTTTCTTTTTTAGCGAAGACAACAAAAGCAAAAGAAGGTAACGCCTCAATTATTTTATTACAAAAGCAGGCGATTTTGGTGCTTCATATCATTTTATGTTCTTACAAGCAGTAATAGGTTAAGAAAAGTTTAAATTCATTATTAAAATTAGTCTTTTTCTCTAACTTCATGTGTAAATAGATTTTATAATGAGCTCCATGCATGGCATGCATCTGTAGAATGCAAGGTTTTGGCTTGTCAAATGTTAATCAATTACATCATTTTGTGGTTTGTGTGATCTTGTGCAGCCTCTTCAATCTATTATTGACAACAACCGACTTTCTAAGATCAAATCAAGCGGCTAGTCCTATATGCCATATTACGTTCTCTTGCAGATTTTTGCATTTTCGAGTGTAATGGATAGAATGCTGAATATGTGTTGGAAGTTTGCAACTCCTGGTGGACAGCATGCTCTGACGCCATTTTCCCAAGTACTTTGGACATTTCTGAATTCAGAAAATTATTGGACTCCCAACAATAAGGTGGGAGAGCTCAAATTGAGCTCATTTTTTGGCGTGACATACATTTAGGCCGCGATAAATTGACCAAATTGGTTTTTGATAATGAATTTGAGGTCAAGGATAGACACCTGATTTATGCAGCCTAAAGTTACCTAACCACATAACCTAGCCTGTGTGTGCATTTACATGTTTTTAAGCTAGTCAAAGATGAATCTACCAATGCTCTTTCACATTCGCTAACTGCAGATGCCCATATGGGAATGGGATGACAGACCCAAGGCATAACAACTGCCTTCAGATCTTGGACAAAGCTTGAATGCATGTACATTTCATTTTTCTCTTATCTCTCTCGTATCAATATATTCAAGATTGTTGGATAAAGATGCCGCATCTTGACTGAACTCAAAATTTGTGCAAAATATTTTGATAAACCAAATTTTATGTCGTAGAAATATACATACCAGAATTAAAGAAACTAAGTCTACCATGTGTTACCGTAACTATTGATATATCACAAAGCAGGCACATTAATTAATCACTAGACACATTGGAAAATCTCGATGAACTCTACATTTGCAACCATAAGCCAGAATGGCTAGTGCCTGTTGGGAAGTAATGCATGAAGACTGCTAGAAAAGGCTTCCAGGCTTCCAGTTTATCATGCTTCCTGCAATGGAGAATGCGAACCTTCACCATCAGCTATCATTTGAGCCTCCTTATATAGTTCTTCTAGTTTTAGTATACAGTGTTGTCCTTTGATTTAAATACATAGAGATTGTTGTTTAGTTCTTGGCTGAATTGGAGTTTCTATAGATGATTAACAATAATAATAACCAAAAAGAATGAGAAAAAAATATAAGAAAGAAATACCTCTATATATAAGAGAATGCAGACTTCACAATATGCCAAATTGTTAAAGTTCTTACCACAAACAATTAATTATTTTTTTCCTATTGTTATCAAGTCCTATAATTTGATTGAGGGATGTCTGCCTCTATTAGTCGTGCAGAGAGATTTATTATAGTGCATTCTTCGTGCGTCATCCATGCATTTGTGTGAAGAAGTGAAAGGAATCTCTATTGAAATGAACCAATCCAAATATATAAAAAAGCATTTTCTAATAATAGTTGAGGGCTCATTATAAACAAAGTTTTGAAGTTAGTTTACTTTCATTCAAAATTATGAAGTGCTGTCAGTAGTTTCTCAACAGATGCCTGAAGACGATATTTGTATTTGATATATGTATGTGTAGGAGCAATATGAAAGACAGTGAAAAGAAAAAATTTTTAATCAAATTTAATTTAGTTTCTGTAATATAAATTTTCATCCAAAAATACTAAGAAAAACCATGAAACTAAAGCTTCTGATGGCTTGAAATTAAGTTAACGAAATTAGTGGTTATTTATTTTCAAGTGCAGGGAGAGCTAAATTTCATTAAGCAGAAGAAGAGCTGTATCGTATAGAAATTACTGAATTAAGCAATTGTAGTTTTCCTGGAGGACTTGGAGGGACCATATTGTTAGATACTGAATTAAGCAATTGTAGTTTTCCTGGAGGACTTGGAGGGGTAGATTTTATAACAAAAGAGGGGTATTTACTATAACAAAAGAGATCACAAAGGAGAGGATACAAAATGTTAGAAAATAATTCCTAAACCTAAAAGCACCCAAATTGAAAACACAAAAGAGCCAAAATATCACAAAAGACTTAACGGGCCAAAGGCCCACAAATTTGCTCTTTTGGTTTGATGCCTAACCAAAACCTCTCTTAACACTGGTGCATGGGCCGGTACCTTTGGCACACCTTAAATTCACTTAAGCCCACTATATTTATAACCACCAAAATGAGAGATTTATTTATAAAATATCCGATGTGGGATACAAAGCCACACTTAACACATATTCCTTGCATGGTTCCACATGACTTTCACTTTTATTCAGTCGCAAACAGGTTTGATTTTGTCATGTTTCCATTTCATATTCAAATGCAACTCAGGTCTAATATTGTCAAACTGATTTTTGACAGTAACATCTTCTGTCAAAGGAGTCCAAATAAATTGAAGTATGACATGATAGAGAACCAGCCTAATGATCACATCACATGACACGAAATATGTAAATATACAGTCTAGGTGACATTCATTTTCAACCAGTTATCATGCACCTTTCTTTAGCGTTTCCACCTTATTTCGGCGTGTTTGGTTTGTTTTCACAAGTTATGCAAATGCATTAGTCAACCATTATAGGTTTTGAAGATAAATATAAATATTGTTAAGCAATTTTGGTAAATTCTTCCTAAGATTTACCAATATTTCTTCATAGCAGGAGTTACTTTTACATATGTATGTTTCCCGTATGCTGTAAAGGAATGTAAATGGGCAACCTAAAAGGAAAATTTGTTCATTCTTTTTTATAATTAAAAAGTTTGTAAGATTGCATCTATGAATTTTTCGAATTAGTGCCCAAACATTTAAAATTTCCATTTATAGGATACACATTCACATTCATTGTACATCTTATACTTAGGTACTTTTTTTTTTTTTTTTTTGCATATTGAACAACACCTTTCAAAAAAAAATAAATAAATAAACACTTTCCCAAATCAAACAACTCTTTATATAAATGGTTTTCCCCATTTTAAATTATATTATGTGTTTCTTTAGAATTTAAGGTGATAGTCTTCATGTTTCACATGTACTGTCACCTTCACAAACCAAAAAATGAACTGACTACTTTTGTTTTTCTTTTTGATTTTTTTGTTTTTTTTTAAAAATCATGTCTTTTAATGCCATGCACAGCAATCGCAGGACATGGGACTTTCACTCAAAGTAAACTACCACATAATCGTATATATTTATATTTATGTTTGTCTTATATTTACCAGCAAGGATGTGAAGAATAACTTGGGAAATAATTTCTTAAGTTCATGGCTGTATCTCTTTTCCTTTTGGAAACATGTCATTGGTAATTCTCCTCAAGTATTTGATAATGCGTTGGCTAACTCTTGCTCAACAAGAGATTGAGGTTCGTCAACAATTCTCAAGGAGGCAACTTGATGAAACACAAGAAACAAGACAAGCTTTGAATGATGAAGCTGTATACTTGGAACATTAGCCAAGTTTGATACTTGTTTGAGAGACAGAGAGACATGTAATTCGGTTACATCTCATATAGGACAAAACCAAATGAGAGAATTTTGTTACTTGTTAAACATGGCATCAGTATGACACTTGTCTTGTAAATTTTAGGTTTTGGCTTGACACCCTTCAAGAGAGGTGTGAGACCGTAATTTAATGGTACATTAGAAATTAAGTATTAAATTGTAGGGCAATGATCATAAGTTAGATGTGTTTTAAGTACCTTTTAAGGCATGTTCTTATAGATGCATAAGATAATCCTTTGTTTGATAATAGTGGGAGTCCATGATTTTACCTACTATTAATGAAAATTAAATGAGATAATAAGTATTACTATAATAAATTGTTATAATAAAATACACAATACCAAAAATGTAAATTAAATTTTTTTTTTATTCAAGAAGACTTCATCATACCTTACAGAAGGAAAGGAAAAATTGGTTATCTGACTAGTGCGATAAAACTAAAAATATAATAGTGTATCAAAAAATGAATAATTATGAAAATTACCAAAACAACTCTATTCTTCTAATAAGTGGATCTCCATCTGCAACTTGACTAGTTTTTTATTTTGGTGATAAACTTTTTGGGTTGGATCCTGAGATGCTTAAAGGCATCAATTTTACTCTTGCACTTCCCTTAGAAATGAGCTTATGGCCCTACTTATATTGCAATTTTTTGCAATACTCTCTTCAGTCTTCACAAGATGTTTTTTCATATAATTTTACCCAAGAAAAAGAAAACCTAGTTATGATTTTCATAAAGAAATAGCGTGCGATATCCGTGAAGCAGCACTATAGGGATATGCAAACTGAATAAAATTCCTCCTCGATCAAATTTTACTTGCTCAAAGCCAAAGAACTGTTCTTCAACCGCAGCATGCATGAACTTCCAAACTATCCCTAAAAAGAAAAAAGAAAAACATAGTCCAGCAGTCAATAGTGGAGTTAACCAGACTAAATCTCAAGCCACTACACCATGACTAATCTGAACCAGTCAGAATCAGCTTATGGCCAGTACTTTTAGCCCTAGCTTAAGTTAGTTCTTCCACGTAATGGGAAAACTTGGTAGTTAACTAAGGTAACTTCCCCTTGTTGGGCACTAGAATCAGCCACATTGTTAGCTTGGAAATTCGGGTGTGCAGATAAGAGGTGCATCAGAGTCCGCTAAGTACCTGAAGACCCATTACATAGAGACTAATCTAGGGAGAGATACACCACAAACATCCTGACTAAGAAGTCTTCTCAGGTAATGCGGGGGATCCCTAGGACTAGTCAACGATCGAGCTAAACTCCTTCCCATCTTTGCTAAATAATCTGCCCACATGTTCCCCTCTCTCTTTATATTCCAGGTTCTGCTTCAATAAGCTGCTCATCATCTCTATCAGGTTCCAATATTGGCCATCTCCTCCTGCTTCCTTTATTAGTGATAATGCTATTTGTGAGGTCTGACTCAACGATCTCTTTATTACATCTCGCCCTCGGCACCCTTTGTAGGCTCAGTAGCATTGCCCAAAGCTCTGCCGCAACATTGCTTGCTTTTCCAATATTTGCGCTAAACCCTGTGATCCGATCCATATTCCTTGCTCATCCCTGATTAATCCTCCAGCACTGTAGCTTTGAGCTTCCCCTGAAGACCTGCACACTAGTTGTTGGCTGCTGAAGGTACTGGCAACTTCTTCAGTGATCCGGTGGAATTGTGGCTCCTGCCCAAATGCTGGCAACATCATAAAATTTCACAAAAGTACAGTAGTGTTTTGGTTGAATTACCAAAAATAAAAATAAAAGGAAAACGAACTATGGGGTAATTTCCTTTGAAATCCCAAAGAAATTAGTGAAACCTGAAATAGGTGACAACAACGAAATTCGGAAGAGATGATGGAGCAAGAAATGAAATACAAGAAGAATCAAATATGAGCAAAGATTTTTAAGAACAACATTTTATGACAAACCATGTAAATCAGCCATTTAAATCGATATAGATTTATTCTATAACAGCTTATTTAACATTATCCATGTGACTTCATATATGAACTTCTCGAAAGGTCATTTTAAATATAAAATTCCACATTATTAGTTTATACTACTGCCTATTGTTATTTTTCTACTTATCAAGGCTTTCCCTGACTGTGAATCTAAGATTGCATCATCTTGCTTGGCCATACAAAGCAAGCTCTCAAGAAGAATCAAACTTTACATATGAAACAACCACTTTCTTAATGGACTTTACCAAGACTAGAGTCTCCTTTCTTTCTTCCATGCCAATTTCATTTGTTCTTCGACAAGTTCCCTCCCTCCTCCCCACCCCCCCCCCCAAAAAAAAAAAAAAAAGAGAGAGGCAAACTAGGTGGGAGAAATAGATATTTGTCATAAAGAAATACATACTTGTCAATCAATATGTGATTGTTTCCAATTTTGAGATTTTTTTTAAGTCTTTTGTAAATTTTTGTCTCATAATTTTCAAAACAAAGAAGGCCAGATTATTTTGGAGAAAGAATTGGACAAATGATTCTTTTCTTTGAAAATATACTGACGCTATGCCAGCTCCAAAGAACCAAAAGAAGAAAAAATATTGTAGATATGATATTGGCAAGTGGACCGCAAGAATATTTTTTCTCCTTAAAACAATAAAACATGAAATTTAGGCTAGAAGAAGTATACCGATAATAGCAAAATTTTTCTCATCAGTTATGGAAAACGACTTTAATATAGGCACAACGTGCGACATCCGTGAATAAACACTAATTTGTTAACAATAGCATTTTGTACAAAGGCTAAATTGGATAGCAATTACTTGTAATATTTGAAACATTATTTTCTTAAGTCTTTATAAATGTTTTTCTCATTAATTTACCATAAATAAAGAATACCTGGTTATTTTAGAAGAAAAGTGGACCCATCTCAGATAATCCCACTAAGACAACCACGTAATTGGGAATCTTAGTGTAATTAGGAAAGTAGTCAATATCAACAACAAGCATCTATATCGATCCATCTCACGAAAAATTAAAAAAAAAAAAAAGAAGGGTACCTATTTCCTACCCTGTGTCCTTGCGACCAGTCACAATTAAGCGACCTCACCCTAGTTGCTATTCTCAACTGCTTGGCCATCTCAGTTATCAAGCTCATTGGAGGCAACTCTGCATTCTCTAAATGCTTCAATTTTGTAGTAAAAGCAAGCCAAAGCCTGCAAGAATCAAAACCAAGAGTAACGGTCCAAGCAAACTGGGCATCTGGATCTCAGAGAGGGGACCGACAAATACTAGGCTTCAGAGGCCAGCCAATTAAAAGACTTTCCCAGAAATTCATGTTTTCTTCTCATAAAATTTTGAGAATTTTCGAAACTCTCTTTCACATTTTGCTATTTGCCCCTCCTCCCCCGCCCCTCTCTAAAAAAAGTTTTCAAAATCATTTTACATTGACTTCGAGATTTAGGGTAAATCTTTCTGGACAAACTCATAAAAGTTACAATCCAAACTTTATGTCACTGGTTCTACATTAGTTTGCCAACTTCATTAATGCGTGAAGAGAATTGGTGACTAAAATTGAAAATTTAAGAATAAGAGGTCCTGAATTCTAATTTCCCTACTCCATCCTTTCTTCTCAAATCCTACCTCTCGGTCCTCTCCTCCTCTTCTGGGGGACAAACAAAACAAGAAGTCACAAAGAGAATTGGTTTTGACAAGTTGGCAACTTCACAGTTGATGCATTGACATACGCGACCCCTTAATAATAATTTCTAGAGAAAAACAGGAGGCCATCTTTTTTTTTTTTTTGGTAATCAAGATGCATATAAATAAAACAGGTTACAAAGTTATATAAGTACAGTCATTCATGGGGTGGTAAATCCCCTCATATCATCCAAAAGTAAGGGGAGTACAAAATTTGGACAGATTTCAAAAAATTCTATGTTATCTATGTTAGCGCATCCCCACTTTGCTAGTCCATCCACACAACAATTTGCTTCTCTGAAATTATGGCAGAAACATAACTATTGGAATTCTGCTAACAGCTCCCTGCAATCAAAAAGAATGGGGGAGATTTCATGAGATAGGGGAGGGGGTTGTTCTAATAATGAAACCAGAGTCATGGAGTCAAGTGCCACTTCAATTGAAGTGATGCTTTTTTGCTTTGCTAGCTGGAGTCCATCCCTGAGTGCCCAGCATTCAGTTAACAACACTGATCACGTTCCTAGAGTCCTAGCTTTTTTGGGAAAAGTTTTTGACTCCTATTGAACTACAAGATTGCTGGAGCGATCTTTCTTTTTGCTCAAATGGTAGAGGAATACGTGCATATTTATATTTGTGGTTTCTGAAGGCTACTAACTTACCTGTGAGGGATATATGACCCCACGAGCTCCCCCATGATTGGAGTTAAACTTGGACAGGTCCCGGACAGTGCGTTTGGCTCCCAGCATGGTTAGATGCGGTAGCAAATTGAGACACGCCTGCTGAAGCCGAACCAAGATCTCTGATGAACCACGTTATAAGGGTGCCCTTATAAATAAATTGTTGTCTGAAAATTTGGTGGACAAAAGCCCAAAAAAAAAAAAAAACTAAGAAAAATTAACACCTTAACGTCGTCGACTCTCCGTCCAACTGGAAAATTTGAGACTTGCAAAATTAATTTATTTGGTTAGAATAATTTTTCTAAGTCTTTATACAATCCGATTCCCGTTGTCCATTGACATGCTTTTTCTGCACACCATCAAAAAGCTAGAAGCATCTGAATGCATGTATTCTTTTGGTCTACTCTAATTGGCAGTAGGAGATCCAGAGCTTCATACTCCAGCTATGGCAGCATATGGGATCTGAAAGATGCACGCCGTATCTTTGACTAGTTGTCTAGCCCCCAACAGATTTAAGGCATGAATGAGGCTTGATTTGTATTACTCAATTGTCTTTTCTCAATTTATCTTTCTGCAAATACAATATGGAAACATAATCGAATTCATAATTCAAGGTTCATACTGGATATGGATTCAATTCAGATATGTTGGTTAGCTTAACTTTTGGTTTGCCTACACTTTAAATGATGGCTAATTTATCTTCGTTGTCAATCAATTTTCCATGGTTTTTATCTTGGCTAAGTTTTGTCCTTCTTCTTCTTTTTGAATGTCTTTCTTTATGTGTCTAGTCTAACTACATCCTTCGACAAAAGTCTCGTAGTTCGCTATCAAGATTGGATCGAAGTGTAATATTGTCATGCTTGTATATTTCCTATAGAGGAAAGTCGCAGAGTCATTGATTTAATATGGTATGAGAAACTCATGGCCACATGAACGTGTTTATTCCATACCTCACTAAACTTTGTAAACTCAATTGGCTTGACTTGTGGCCTTGATGAATAACCAAGCTATTATTTACGTGCAGAATTCGGGAATTATTCCTACTTTTACAAATTTTCTAACATTCACGTTTGATTATTTCTCTGCACCAAAATAATTCTTTCACGCTCACTATTTTGAGAAAGAAACCATTTGATTACATGCAAGCAACATTAGATTGTTTTTAATATTTCTATAGAGATTCTGTTACAAACTTTTAAGAAGAGAAAATTCTATTGTGAATTGATACTCCAGTTGAAGGTGCTAAGCCTACAGTTAAACATGGTCTCAAAAGATGCAGCAGTTGTAGTATTGGACAGTTTGAAGAAACTTGAGGAGCTTTACATATCCATCCATAAGATTGAGTTTTGTAGCACCTGGCAACGCATTTCTGCAGGAGACCATACTAAAGGCAAAATGTACTTTAACAGTTTAACTTTAATAATAGACTTGAAAGCTACTTTCCGTAACAATAATTTTGGGTGTTTAAATCATTTTGGCAAGCGCCAAAACCCCCTTTCCTCACCCATTCTAAACCCCCAAATTTTATCCTTCGCCACTTCAGCCTATTTCTTTTTTCCATAGTTTTCATATGTAAGAAATTTCTTTTTCATTTTCTCTTAAATTTTCCCTTTTCTTTACCATTTTCTTTTGTTGTTCTTTTCAAAAGAATACTAAAACCATGTAAAATTCCAAAAAAAAAAAAACCATAGAATTTGGGGAAATGAAGATCATCCTGGTTGTTTTGGGAAAAGTTTCTGGCTTACATGTTTTGCTTTCCTCTTTTTCTTTTTCTTGTTTGATCTGTTAAAAAATTCGTAGATGTCTGCAAAACCTTTTTTTCCCCTTTTTATTACTTTCTTAAAAGCCATTTTGCTTTCCCCTCCTACACCTTCCGTTAGGGCTCTTACAGAATATCCCACTTTTTTTTTATTTTTTGAACATGTTACTTTTTGTTTGCTAGCTAGTGTTTTACTACAACTGAATCTTGAAATTTCCAATTCTTTTCGTTCCCAAAATTCTATTTGTAAGTAATTTTTTTTTTTTTCCAACTAGCAGCAGCATAAATTACATAGATAGTGGTTAGTTTTGAAGTAACTTAGGATGGTAGTCAAGTCAAGAGTTTTTCTGCTGAACTGAACATCAATAGAAGGCAATAGTAAAAAAGTTGACATTTCTATTTTAGTTGTTCCCCTCTCTGTCAGGGACCTCTACTAAGGAACGAAAGCTGCCTTTTTTTTTTTTTTTTTGGTGTGACTTTTTAAAGAAGAATTCTGGTGCAGGAGGAGAAGTGGTCACAGCCTCTGCCTTTGTCGGACTGCTGCTTTCTAACAATGTCAACCTCAATTCTGCCTCATAAAGTACGGCCTAGATGGTTCCCTAGCAATGAATAGCCAATTTATCATTTACGTGCACAATTCGGGAATTACTCCAACTTCTAAAAATTTTCTTACATTTTCATTTGATTGTTTATTTGCCCCAATTTTTTGTTTGGGTTTTTACTCTCAACATTTTGTGAAACTCGCCATTTGACTAATGATCTTAAGCAGGGAAAAGTGACATCGCTTTTTTATATTCCTATAAACATTCTGTTACAAACTTTAATAAGGCTGTACATTTAGAAAAGTCTATATATATCTATACTATGAGCCGATGCCCCAGTTGAAGGTGTTAAGTCCACTGTTAAATATATGGTTTCAAAAGATGCAGCAGATGTAGTATTGAACATTATGGACGCACTTGAGGAGCTTTACATATCAATTCATAAGCTTGAGTTTTGTACATAAATAAATACATACGTACATACATACATATATATAAGTTTTTTAAATGTTTTATCAAAAGTTCAAAAGTTTAGGAACTCACACTTTTTTTTTTTTTTTTCTTTTGAATCCAGTGGTTAAGTGGATTTCAATGAATTACCCATATTATTCAAATTGATTTGTTATCTGATGAGTTAAAGTCTCAAACACTTTGAATTATTCAAACCTTGACAAGAGTTCAAGGGTTTTGGCTTGATTTTTCCTTGAAAATTTACAAAAAGAAAAGGTATTACAGTTATATACGTTATTCAGAAGTCATCTCAACATTGACATGTATATGCAAAAATATTAGATATGGGTACTTAGATAAGAACGTGCAAATTACAAAATAGGAAATAGCTTAGAAAATAAAAACATGAAAATTAACTATTACCTATAGTTTTAGTAACCATGATCATAACACCAAAAAGAAAAGGACTCCCACCAATTTGTAACTTAGCAAAGTAAACAGCAAATTTATCTCAAAAAACTGAATTGCAACTAACATGATACTTTAATAGTCAAAACCATTACCTAAAACCAAGGAAATATCGTCAAAAAAATTTTTTTAAAAAAAGGTTACTTTTTTTTTTGTGTTGGATTACAACAGTTAACTCAAAATTTTAGTATAGCATAAAAAGTGATGGTAAATGACTACACGTATTCTTTTTTATGCTTTACCACTTAGATGCATGAATTCATCAATTAGATATATGCAATTAAACAAAAAAATTGCGTGAATATGATTGTAAATTGCATCAAATATAAATGAAAAAAGCTAGAGGGTATAGGTATTACCTTTTTCATTGAGCGTATTTAATATATTTGATCTGTTTTCGTCTTTAAAAACCCAAATATAACTTGTTCTTTTATGAAAATATACTATTCCTTCCCAAGTCTAAAGCATCACAAAAAAAAAAAGAGAAAAAGTCTACATGAATAATAAAACAAAGTTGAGATACCATTACGAGGTAGAGAATATTAGCGTCAATGACAGGCCATTTTTCAATATTTGAGATATGAATAAAAATATTAACTGTAAGGCCCAAAAAGAAAAAAAGAAGAAGAAAGAGTCTTCACATGATCCATTAACATCCTCTTCTTCATAGAGACCAATCAAACTTTTTGTTTACTCTTCGGTTCATTTTTGCCCAGAACATTCTTATAATGAAGAAAGAAAAGAAAAAAAAAACAAAAGCCCAATAAAAAGATGTCGCAAAAAAAAAAAAAAAAGCTGGCAACTCAGTTTATCAATGGGCATGAAAATAATGCTACAAATGGACTTCTGGGGCTTCAGGAATACTTGGCGATTATACCACTGAGGATTCGGGAGAGATGGTTTTACATTGCCCAAGGCAGTTTTTGCGTCTGTGGGGATTTTGGAGTTGGTGGAAGGGAGATTCTCGTGGCCAGAAGAAGGGACAGGAGTAGTTTAGAGGAGCTGGAAGGAGGAATTACGGCGAAGAGTTTAGAGGAGAATGACAAAAAGGTGGCAGTGGAGAATGACACATTTTTGTGCAACCAATTAAAGATGTGCATTGTTTGATATCTTATTATATTTCCTTTCTTGTAGTTTTCTTTTCACTTCCTAAACCAAATACCAGTACTTTCTTGATTATTCCTCTAAAGTGGCGGAGCCGTATGTTGTTGAGCAAATTGTGTTTTTAAGTTAAGAAGAAAGTTTAGAAATTTTTAAAATTGTTCCTTCCTTGCTCTTCCTTTTTTTTTTCTTAAAAAAAATTCTTTTTCCTACCATATATTGCTCTCCTAAATGATGAAAAGTTCATAATGATTATCCTTCACAAAAGTGTAAGACCTACCAAAACTTAAATATGGATATCGATTTAAATGTAATTTTCACTGCAAATTTTGAGCATAATTTAGATTTAAAACATATTTAACATAGAAAAAGATGAATTTTTAAAATAGACATGTTTATTAGTTTCAAACTCTATTATTGCTATAATTCTTGTGCTAATAGAGTTTGACAACCCTAATTCTAAGTTCTGCCTCCACCACTGCCCCTAATATTCTCCAGGTTCAACAACGTTTCACCACTGCATTTAGGAGGCAATAGCACATGGATAGAATGGCCGTATGAGAAACTTCCAACAAGGATCCCGGCATGTCAAGCCAACTTTTAAGTCGAACACTGAAATTAATCATGCACATATGTCTTTATTAAACAGAAGATAGGTTGACTAAAACCTTCACACCTTTATCCTTTCTGCACAGAAGAATGGTTGATTTGACTGGTAGCCTTGATGGATAACAAATCTTACATCCTAGCTACAGTCACCATGAACTGTGAACGCATTTGCTCCTAGGACAAACCCAAAAAAAAAAAGGAGGCGGCATTTGTATCCTAGGGGCGTGAAGCATTGGTGAAATAGTTCCAGTTAATTAAAGGAGGACACAGAGAGTGAAGTCTAAAATCAAGAAAATCTAGACACATATAACACGTACGTACATGTTGGCTTGGATTACATGAAACACAATAGAAACTTGCTCTCTGCATAAACATATCCCTTCAGGATGTCAAATTAAGGGAGAAATTGCTGGTTGGTTTACAAAATCAAGCCATTTGGCCGTGCAATTTTTTTTTAACTTCCTCTGAATCTGGAGGCATTACAATTTCATTGAAGGGATTAGTGAATTAACTTTAATGTTCTTCATATAATAGTCAAGCAAGGCAGAGAATCCATGTCAAAATTCACCTTGTTCATATCCTTTCTAGTGAATGTGATAGCGGACAGTGAGACAATTTTCTAGAATGAAAACATAATTTCGAAGTTATCTGCAACTCTGGAAGATTTATTTTCAATTTTACTTTAGCATATCTCCATGTCATATTAAGAGCATCAATTATTGACTGCACCCTCTTCTTGACAATTTCCTGAAATAAGTGATGTTACAAATTTCCAGGTAAAGTATTGAGAGAAAGAAAATTATCACAGATATACAGTCTCAAGATACAGGAGCAAAAGAATCCATCTCTAACTGCATTCAGTACCTTGAATATATGAAAATGACAAATCCATGGACCCTTTTGCATGCGACAACATTTCTCGTTGGACTAACATGAGATTAGGCATATTAAAATGCCTTCACACCTGGAAGAATTATTCTGCTACATAATTTCGAAACAATTACCTGATCGGTGGAGAAGAAACAGTGACTTCGAGAAATAGCCTCTTCAAACTAATGAATATCCTTCGCCTCTAATGCTCCATATTCAAAACCATAGGTCTGCCATCCAAGTTTCTTATACAAAAAGATTGATGCAGCCTTATCACTACTGCTTTTTAACTCCACAACTGAGAATTTTCTGCACAGTTAAATTGGCATATCATAATAATGTAAGCCACTCCAATCTAGGAGTAATTATTACATCTGATTATCAAGTTTGAGAATATGATCTTGTGATTGAGGGGGGAAAAACATCAGAATGCAGCGTTGCAACGTAAGCATAGATTGCAGAGAGAATTTGTCAGGTTACAGATTGAGCACTCATAATTACAGTTTCCTGATCCCTTCAAGGGATGAGTGAAGGAGACAATAGATTTCACGTCCAAATCAGTGCAAAAGATGAGGTGAGCAGATACAATAACCTAAACAGATTGAATTGCGAAATCTTGGAAATGTGATTTGGGACATTGTAGAGGTGCAATAGTCGTACGTGCATTGCTCCGATTGAAAAATGCAGTAAGAAATATTCGTGCAAGGTCAAAATTATACAAGGATGAATAAAAACTCAAAATTTTCATAAGGCAAAACTTAGGTGGAGGGAGGCAATGGGATTTTCTCAAAATTCTAGGGTGTAAAAGAAAGGTTTTCAATAAAAATTGCTGAAATTTCCTAGGGACTAAAAGCAAATCTCAAAATTTGGGAGAGACTACCTGCGCCCCCACTCCCTCCACACCTGGTATGTGTTCTTACTTGTATAATATGGTATTGGATTGTGTAAATATAAACAGTTTTCACTTTTCACCCATAAGCCTAAACTGGACGTACCCTTTTTTGTACCTTTTTTTTAAACATAGCTACTAAATTACCGAACAAGATTTGATATTGAGCTTGTTTAGATAGTTTTGGAAAAGTTCCTGTATCTTCAAATTTAACATGTAAGATGTGACTTTTATTTCTTCGCCATTAACCATAGGCATCCAGCACACAAAAGAATTGCCTAGTCTATAAGTTTTATTTAATATTATATTTTCAGCTATAATTGATTTGAAATGATCCATCAAAAAGATGCACAAGCCACAAAACAAAATGAATGTTGGTACAAATTTTATGATTATCACAAAGTGTGTAATTTCACTTGTTCACATTCTTTGACCACCAAAAGGCAGAGTTTGCTCCGTTGCAGGTAAAAAAGAAAAGAAAAAAAAAAAGAAACTATGACATGAACTTTATTAATAATTCATCATTTTTTTCTAGATTGAGATAAAATCGAGACTCAAAAAGAAAAAAATTTGTGATTACTAAATTATGTTACAGAGTTAATCTAGAATTCAACGTTCGTCACATCATACCTTGTTTTATAAATCAATTCAATCTTTTACAGTTTTTAAAATATGTTTTGGACTGAGCAAATGGAAAATCTGAACAAGAAAAAAGTCAATAAGAAATTGATGAAAATATACATCATTTGGGCATCCTGTTTGTATGTGGATAAACTGGAGGTCTTTCTGGGCCTTTTAGCCTAATCCAGTTATGAAATAGGTTGAGTCCACAAGAGCGAACAGTAACAAGAAAAGCCTTCTATGTTTAGCCCAGATGCATACAGTCCAACTGTTTTGGGCCGATGCAACCGGTGCCAACAGCCGAATATCATTTTCCATAACCTGATTTGTGCCTTCGATCCTTATCTATTTCAAGATGCTTATTTATTGATCTCTTTTTATTTTTCCTTGAACTAGATCGAAGCTACCTCAACACTCCACTTCTTAAGAGCTTGCGGTAGGGCCCTCAGCAATATATGTGATAATTGTCTAAATATAATTGATTGTTGACGTGGTCTAGGTTTTCAATTTTAATTCTCCCAATTACCAATCTATTTTGGCCTTTTTGTCTCGATTTTTCGCAAGTATACGGATCGTAAATTTAGTATAGTGATAATTATAAATTGATCCCACTGGAACTCGGTTAAGTACTATAGTTTTTTAGCTTGCTTTATTATCTAAATAGAAAATGATAGATTAGTGCAAAATATCAAATATCGGGTGGTGCAACCGTCCCTTTTAAAAGTAATTAAAACCAACCGATTAAGGTAGTAGAACCAACTCTAATTGGTGATAAATGAAAAGTAAATTAAAGCAAAGAAAAGGAAATGTAAATGGGAGAAGGCGGATTTAACCGACCTAAGGAGTGAGGATAAAGCTATTAGAACCGTCTGTTAGGTGTCGATGACATCTAATTGGCGGTTAATGAGAAAATAAACAAAAACCATCCAACGGGGTAATCCTCCAATTGGCGGTGTAAAATAAATACGTTAGAGAAGTTAGAATAGAGTAAGAGATTCCTAGGGATTTGAATCCCTTGTTTGGTTAAGGATGTGTCCACTTTAGTTAAATTAGATTAAAAACTTGAAACTTGTCAGAGAAGTAATCTCCAATTTCATTTATAGATTGCTTTCACAAATAAACAAACATATTCATATTAAACCTTCACATATTAACATGATGAATTAGTTTAACATAAGTTCATGAAACTCAATGAGTTACAAATATGATTCCTCCTAAATGCATCTCTACTAATGTGAACATGCAACCTAGGGTTCATATATTTTGAACTATATATGTAAGACATATTTCATGCACTAACACATGCTTGAATAATTCATAATTGATGATCAAGCAATTATGAATGTTAAGAACAAATACATGAACTAACAATCACAAGCTAAACTTTCTTTACTTAAATGAGTACAATCCCATCCCTCACAAGTTCATCTTACCCCTAGGATTTACAAGTTTAGCTATTCATATTGTTTAAGCACACAAAACT
Organism: Gardenia jasminoides; assembly: GCA_013103745.1. NCBI lineage: Eukaryota > Viridiplantae > Streptophyta > Magnoliopsida > Gentianales > Rubiaceae > Gardenia > Gardenia jasminoides. The sequence goes on from CM023103.1 coordinate 63,719,502, forward strand.
TGTATAAGAAGTCATGGATGAACTTTAAGAAATAAAATGCAAAGGATAAAGGAACTCCTCCAATTGATGAAACAAGCTCTTAATTCTTCACTTTTGCAATCCTTAAGCTCAGTTAAGCTCAAAAAGGATTTCTCCTTTTTCAACAGACCTCTTAATTTGATTCTAAGCTAATTCTTTATAAGAACTAGTTCATTTTTCTACTCTACACTTTTCTTCTCTTTTTCTTGCTATTTTCCTCTTTCCCTCTATATACATTTCTTGTTGGAATACATGGGGTATTTATAGAGGATTTTGGATAGAAAAGATTACAATTGAAAAGACCTAAAGTTGAATTTTGATTTTTCAAGTCCACTTTGTACAGCTATCAGCCGAAATTTCATCAAAATTGAGCTGGACATGAGTTGGAAAAAATCTGAAAATTGGCTGCAAGTTGTGGCAGTCATTGTCGGATCCGCGATGCAGATCCGCGAGGCATCATATCGCGGATCCGGCTGTCTTGGCTCTACTGAGAGAGAGTCGCGAGCCATTTTTTTGTCCAATTATCACCTCGCGTTTTGGCTCGCGAATCTGCAGCAGAATTGCATAATCTGAATTTTTCATCAGACAATTGAAGCGCTAAATCTTCCAACTTTTAATCCCCTGATTCCTTGATGATTGAATTGCATTCTAATCATCTCAATTTGATATTTCATCATCTTTTGATACTTCAATTTTCCATCTTTTCTTCCAAACTTCATTACCTTCAAATAAAACATTCAATTGTGCATTAATTTGCCAAAAAGTATTCTGCATGTAAAATTCACAATTGAATGCATAGTAATCAAAAAGAGTTTAATTCCATCATTTTTTATAATATAATTACATAAAAATAGATAAATAAAACACTTAAAATAGGAAAAATATTTACTTATCAATTATTTATTAAAAATTAATCTACAACAAGAAAATAAAAGTAATTTAAAAGTAAAACTTACAAATGACAAATTCCTTTCCAAATGGACCGCATAGTTTTAGTAGGTTTTAGCATGAAAATAAGTGTCATGTTTTCCATTTTATTTTTCTTTTTTTTTTTGGTATAGACCATATCTGTTTTACTGTTTGCGATTAATTTTGCAAAAGGAAACTCTTCCAACAGTAATTTTTTTTTTCATTCTTATGGGTTTTGAACCGATAATCTTATGGTTAAAGGATGTAAGTCACTTCCATTTACACCAACACCTATTCTCTTATACTGCCATGTTGAAATCAACGTTGCCATGGTCCATGGGGCAATAGGGGTGAGCAAAATTCTGAATTTCCGACCGAATTCGAGTTGAAATCGGAAATTCGGAATCGGTAATACGGAAATACAAACGGAAACGAAATTTACCGAATGTAAATAATTCGAATTAGATACGGATTTGGTAATAGAGATTTCAATTCGGAATTTTTCGAATTTGAATTCAAAAATAAAAATAAAAAAAAAGTCTGTATAATATATATATATATATAGTATATAGACTATATTCTATACACTTATATAGTTATATATATTATATACGGAGTACTGAGTAGTAATTAGTAAGGTAAATGTAAAAAGTAAAATAGGCAAAAAGTTAAAAAGAAAGGGTCAAAAGTGAAAACTAAAAACCTAACAAAGGAAAAGAATCAGAAAATCAGAAATTATTTCCTTCTCCTCTCATTCTCTGTCGAAGTCTCGAAGAACCCTAATTCCCCAATCCCCAATTCCATTTCCATTCCCTCTCTGTTGGAAGAGCCGCTGTCCGCCCTTCCCTCTCTCCGATCTCTCATCTCTCCGTCTCCGATCTATTCAGCATTTGAGGCTTTTGAGCTAGTGCGTCACTGGAGTTGAGCTCCAAGCCTCCAAGCCTTCAACGAACGACAAGCGAAAGCTCCAAAAAGGTAAAGAATCAACGCAATCTGTCAAAAATTTTTAAGAAATTAGCAAAATTTTTTCTGATCTTATGTTAAAACTTGATAAGTTGATATTTTTGTCACTTGTTGACACTTGACAAATAGTAGAATTGATTGAATAATGTCAGCTGAGAGCAAGAATGCTTTGGAGGAGTTGGAACATGAAGCTGCATCTCATAATCCTCCTCTTAGTCCAACTCCAACTCAATCTCATGATAGCTGTGGTAGTGAAGGACCTGAAGTTCAACAAGATTCAAAAAAAAGAGGTCCATACAAGCCGAGGTCTTGGGTGTGGGATCACTTTGCTGTAGAGTGGGTGAAAAACATCAAGCATGGTAGGTGTAAGTACTGTGCTTTACTTATTGTTGCTGACTCTAGATCTAGGGGTACGACTCCCTTAGTTAATCGCTTCAAACATTGTAAGCAGAATCCTAATAATAAGGGTAGTGGTCAAACTAGTTTATGCTTAGAGTTTACTGATGATGGGGATGAGTCCAAGACTGCTTTAATTGGCTGGAAATTTGATCAATAAGCTGTTAGGAAGAGTATTGCTTACATGTTGATAGTTGATGAGTTGCCATTTAAATTCATTGAAGGAAAAGGATTTCAACATCTTATGCGTATTGCTTGTCCTCAGTTTAAGATTCCCTCAAGGTGGACTATTTCTAGAGACTGCTATCATCTCTATTTAGATGAGAAATCAAGGTTAAAGACTGTTATTAAAGATACATGTAGTAGAGTGTGCCTCACAACTGATTCTTGGACATCTATACAGAGGATTAATTATATGTGTTTGACTGCACATTTTATAGATAATGATTGGAAATTGAACAAGAGAATAATAAATTTTTGTCCAATTTCTAGTTATAAAGGAATTGATGTGGGAAAGGCCATTAAGAAATGCTTGCTTGAATGGGGTATTGATGATGTTTTTACTGTAACTATTGATAATGCATCCTCTAATGATGTTGTTGTGTCATATTTGAAACAAAAAATTCAAAATTGGGGTAAGGCTGTGCTTGGGGGAAAATGGATGCATGTAAGATGTGTTGCACATATTGTGAATCTTGTTGTCAATGATGGTTTGAAAAGAATTAAAGAATCAATTGAATGCATTCGGAAGGCAGTGAGATATGTTAGGCAATCACCTGCTAGGCTAAGAAAGTTTAAAGAGTGTGCTGAAATTGAAAAAATTGAATGTAAAAAACTGTTGAGTCTAGATGTTTGTACTAGGTGGAACTCAACATATATTATGTTAGACACAGCACAAAGATATGAGAGAGCCTTTGTAAGATTTGAGGAGCAAGATCCCCTTATGGTTCAGGAACTACAATCATTGCCAATGAGATCAGATTGGGAAAAAGCTAGATTTATGGTTGTATTTCTGGAAAATTTTTATGATCTGACTGTGAAAGTTTCTGGAACTAAATATGTGACCTCTAATGATTTTTTTAATGATATCAGTCACATAAATGGGATTTTAAAGGAGATGATTGAAAGTGAAGATTTTGAATTGAGTGCAATGGCAATGTCTATGAAGGATAAGTATGACAAATATTGGGGGAGAATTGAAAAGATGAACATGATAATTTTTATTGCTGCCATGCTTGATCCTAGGACTAAATATGAGTATTTTGAATTTGTTGTTATGAAAATGTATGGGGAAAGTGAAGGTAAGGTTGTGGCGGAAATGGCAAAGGAAGCTATGTTTGAGTTGTTTAATGAATATAAGAGGATGAACTCCACTTCAGCATTTAATACCTCTTCTTCCCCATCTTCTTCACTGTCCAGTGAATCTGGAAGTAGTAGTCAGTATTCAGTTTCTTCAGATGTTTCAAAAAAAATCACTGATAGGTACAAAATGGAGTTTAAAAAGAAAAAAATGGAACTTGGAGGTAAGGACAACAAGTCTAAGTTGGATAAGTACCTTAATGAGAATTGTGAAGATGATGATAATAAGTTTGATATCTTGAGATGGTAGAAGGCTAATAGTATCAGATTTCCAATCCTTTCACAAATGGTTCGAGATGTATTGGCTGTTCCTATTTCCACTGTTGCTTCCGAATCTGCATTCAGTACTGGAGGTCGTGTTCTTGACGCTTTTAGAAGTTCTTTAACTCCAAGAATTGTTCAGGGCCTTATATGCGCTCAAGATTGGCTGAGGTCAACAACTTCTGAAATCAATGTGAAAGAAACTTTGGAGGAGATTGAAGCCTTTGAATCTGGTATAATATTATCATTTTTTATTTTTGCCACTTAATATTTTTAACATCTACTACCTATTAATGATGGTTGTTGCTTGCTGTTTTTGTAGCTTTGGTAAAGAATGGGGCTGAACCTACCATCATTGATCTTTGACAAGTTAATCGATTGAAGAATGATGATTGATGCTGACTGCTGAGTGCTGCTGCTACTGCTGCCTGCCTTCTTTCTTGGCTTAGGAGTTTGATTTGATTGACAAGTTCTTCATTTATTTTCTGCAAATGCTGACGAAATTTGGATTTGTACTTTCTTCATGCTTGCTGAAATTTGATTTTGTAGTTCAAGTTTGTATTTTGTTGAATCTGTTCTGTACTTCTACTCATACTTTCTTCATGCTTGTTGAAATTTGATTTTGTAGTTCAAGTTTGTATTTTGTTGAATCTATTGTCTTCCTCCAGACATTAGGATTGCCAGCTCAAAGGCATATCAAGAAGGAAAGGTAATATTTTGGGTTTGTAAAGTGGATTCACCTGTGGTGCAAATTGCAAAGTTGAGACTTATTTTCTTCAACTGATTACATTTCAATGTTCAGTGATGATTTCGGAAATTCGGAATATGATTCCGAATTCCGATTTGAATTCGAAACGAATTCAATTCGGAATTTAGTTATTCGAAATCGAATTAGGACGGTAACCAACAGTATAAAAATTCCGAATATTCCGATTTCATATTACCGAATTACCGAATTCACTTCCGATTCTCACCCTATGGGGCAATGCGCTAAGCTGCCATTTCAATAGGATTTGACTGGCGCTTAGAAGAGTTGACTGCAATTTTACTTTAATGCATCCTTTATTTACCCAAAAAAAAAAAAAGGAGGAGAAGAAGAAGAGTTGACTGCAATGCAATTGTCTGGTATCCGCAACGTGAGAAATTGGAGGGATCACTCTCTCCACTGGAGAGGAGCCTAGTCGGCATCAATTCAATTAATGTGCATGGTTGATATCAGGATAAGATCCTCTCCGCTATTTTTTCCTTCAATTATTTATTTATTTATTTATTATATTTATATAAATAGATTTTGTTCATATGATCTGTTTATGTCAATGGTGTTATTTCACAAGTAGATCAACATCCTCAAAAATCAAGTTCATCTATGAATGTTTTGTCATTCAATTTGCAAAAAATATTTTGAGGGTACAAGATGAAATCAAAATTATGATGAAAATTGTGAAATTTGATCTAATGATACAAAATTTAATCAATTTAATTTTAATTTTTGTATATACTTTAAACAATTAGCGAAATATAATATGGATGATTTTGATTTTCAAAAATAATATTATGATTTCCAATTAATCGAGAGGAGCCTAACCTGGTTAATATATTATCGTATTTTACTTTGTCGCAGTTTTCTTTTAGCTCCCCTAAACGAAGTATCAGTACATTCTTATTCCTCAAATAAGCTATCTAGATAGACTAGATTCAACAACATAGTAATAAGTATTACTATGTGCTTTCTCACTTTTCTACCATCAAAACTTCATTTCCACTTGGAGTCACGTCGAAAGTAAATATTATAAAGCTCAAATGTCAAATCATTTAGACGTGCGCTATTCGTGAGGTATTCCAATTAAATAGTTACACTGATCAACTGCTTCTTATCGCATTTAATTCCCTAGATAGTTTTGCATCTCTCAATTGATTTTGCTTTCATCTTGAAAAACAAAAATAATATTCTCCTTACCCGAAAATTTAGGAGCCAAGAAATCCCTAATTCAATGTGCAGTGTCCGTGCATTTGAATTATAATTAAGATACATGGAATGTACATATATGCTCACATATATTGGCTTGGAACATAGAAATAGTTTATGCAAAATAAAAGCTTGCTTCTTACATAAACACAATCATTGTATCAAGGTCCACAAGATCAAGTCATTTTATGCAATTTTTTGACTTGTTTTAAACATTTGGTCTTGTTGTTTTATTTAACATGTCATAATCCTCACCACCAAGATCTAGAAGGGCATTGCATAATTTTGAACTATCTTGTAATCTGTGATTAGAAATGGTCAACCAAGAACCAAAGCACTAACAATCCTACTCACTATGATGAAATGCCAAAATCATAGTGAGAATAAAAATTTGATCATTCTAAGCATTATCGGTAGCAGAGATGGTTTATTGCCAATTATTTTAGTCCCTCTACAACATTCAACTATGTGACAAAGGTAGTTCTCTATTTTCCTTTTTGTTGAGATTTTGTCATGAAAGCAGATAGATTAAAGAATGAGTTGAGTAAAACAGTTCACATATGTAATTAAAGATGCTACAGAATGGAAGCAAGTAAAGAAAGAAATAATGTACCTCAGCAATGTCAACAAAAAGCTCCAAATGGACCAAAGCAGATAGTTGTCTTCAAAGCAAGGTAGCTTCAATCTGAGCTCGCCAAAAGTTGATTGGAATTGAAGCATACTCAATTACTGCCTCACAGATTAGGGGAGGTTCATGCAGAATAAACCTTTCTACAAACTTTCCTTTCTATCTAAATTTTTTGTGACAGGATCCAAAATTATGATTTGGCAGTTGTGTACTTGATCACGACCATCTGATACCTGTACAAGGTCAGGTGGAAATAGGAAAGATAAGGAGCTTCTATTCTGATAGGCTTCACACATTGGACCAAGTGCAACCGACCAAAGTAAACTCTGCTAGAACGAGGAAGATGAGGGACAAACTGAAGGCATCTAGAGTACCCTCATTAACAAATTTAGCCGATTCAATGAATGAGATTTTCAAGTTCTTGAATGAAGTAACTTAGGAAGTCTTTAGAGTGCAAGGCATCATAATTGTTACTTTCTTTAATGACTTACAATCCAAGAATAACTTGGGAGCTCAAAGCATTCTTTCCATTCATATTGTAAATAAAGGATCTTGACAACATGATCCAGTGCAATAGAAATGCATGCAACTATATCACTTGGATCATACTTTTGAGCTAATATGAGCCTAAAATTCTAAAATATTGTAGTGATTAAGTATTTACCTCATGAATAACTACTAAATCTCTCCTTGTCTATCACCTGGTTCGTGTAAAGCAACTTATCATCGAAATCAAGAGTGCATATACAATTCCACTTCATCTCCCACGTCTTGGATAAAACACAGGTGCGCACAGCATCCTTCATTGGAAGGTGAGACAAAATGTGAGATAGAAGACTTTCTAGAAGATTGTTAATCCTATCTTTATGAGTCTCATGAAACTTGCACTCATTTCTTAAGCATGACCTTAAAAAAAAAATAAAAATAAAAATATTGTTAGCTTCATTGAACTTCAGATCGCTAGTACATGGTAGTCAAAATAAAATCTAGTTCATTAATAAAAATTTAACTAAAACGAGCTCATCTGAACAACGAAATTATACATGTCAAGACATATTTTTTTTCTTGTTGTAATCTTGATAAGATTCAATTAACATTTTTCCCAAAAAAGCATTTTAAATGTACGTTTGAAAAGGAAAATGAGAAGATATCGAATTCAAGCACGCATGATGATGGGTGACATAACTAGGATTTTAGTTTAACAGAAGCAAACAATCAAACACATAGTGATACAGAACACTATAACAGGTAAAGAGTATGTATAAGGATATTTAAGCTCAAAAATTATAAGAAAATAATGCATTCAAATACTTTTGAAGGATAAAATCTAAAGTAAAATAGTAGTAGTTAAATTCTCTTAGGAGTCGAGAACAGATAAAAGTTCCATTGCTGCTTAGTAATGATATCCAATATAATCAAAGCATGTAATTAATAAAAATTTGGTTATGCGATTATTTCACTTATTTTAAATACTGTAGTCTTATTGTTTAATATGTCATAACCCTCCCCTCTCTCATAAAGATCTAGACGATCATTACATGACAATCCTACTCGCTACCATATATTGCCAAAATCATTATCCATGTCAAGATAACAATTTGTGTCAGGGAATTCTATTGGTTTAGGTTAATCAACTTTGCAAGGTTAAACTCCTCTATTTTCTCAAGTACCCAAGTATCATTTTCACTCCTTTTCTTTAAAAAAACTATTAAGGTTGGTTCTTCACAAAGAACATCGACATAAACTTGCTTCAATGTGACTAACAAGTAGCCAATCATAGAGTCAATACGTGCAGGGTGCGTGTAATACTTTGAAAAATCAAAATTTTACTCCCATGTGTCCTCAAAATTATGATACATGCATGCCATATCCACTCAATAGATACAGGTATCTTTTTTCGATATTTTGCCTACAAACGTAGTTGTGGTAGATGCCACCTATTCTCTAGCTGTTTTCTGGTTGTAAATTGTTAGAGGAAGCGTGAGTTACAATTCCTTGCGTTTTAATTTAATAGTTCCTAATAAATCATTAAACCACAGATACAAACTCAATGGATTAACTACTTATTTGAGCAGTCCTATTTAACAGCTAACACAAAATTCGGCTAAATTTTATTTTAGACCCTTAAATTGTATAAGTACTCCTATTTTAATCCTTAAACTTCAAGCTTCAACACTTTATCCCTTAAATATGAAATCTCTCTAACATTTCTCTTAGGCTGATTCGCTGTTCCCTACATGAATAAATTCCAATAGGATTTGAAGTGGAGGAATTAATTTGTGATAGTTCCACAAAGCTAAAAATCAGGTCACGCAATTTGTAGCTTTTGGAATCAATAATTTTGTTTGATACCAAAAAAAAAAAAGAAAAAATATAATTCTCTACTCTCTAGGATCCGTAAAAAAATTCTTCAGAGAAGGATGCACTAGAACAAAAGGCAAAGCATTTATTAATGAAAGAAAACAGATTACGAAGTCTACAATGAACATTTTCAACAATAGAAAAGGTGATCAAATGTCAAGACAGTAGAGATAGTTTCTAGAGTAGTTAATATATGAAGGAAGCTTTAAAAGAATGAAAGAAACCAATTGGGACATAGACAATAACAGAAAGAGGCTTCCCTTAATATTTTGCTAGTGTTCAAATTAATTTATTTTTATATTAGTAAATGTGCAGTAGACTGGAATAGTCTCTCCATTATGGTATAGGGACAACTATCTGATTTTATTTTTTTGTTTTTTAAATGATGCCTATAACTCTAGGAAATTGTACCAATAGATAATCTAATGATTATGCATAAGTGATGTAGAAATTATGCAAAACTCATATAAATCAAGACAAAGAATAAAGTTCAATGTTAAGTGTGCTTTGAGATATGGTATACTGATTCAGTCATAAAAGTGTCATTAAACATGTAACATGAAATGACATAGTTTTTAAATGTTAAAGGTTAGTTGATCCTCTTTTGAACAAAAAAAAAAAAAAAAAAAAAAAAAGAGGTTAAAAGTTAGGTAAGATATGTCACCCTGTTATTGAAAAAAATGGGCTTAGTTCCAAATAACAAATGGGACAGCATGCAATGGATAGTTATGAATAAAATGACTTAAAATTTTGGTTGTATCTATTTCGAATTTCTTAAAATAATATCTATACCATATATAAAATCTAAGGGTCCTTAAGTGTCATGTCATTTTTCTATCTAATGCTTTTACACTAATTGTAGATGTATAATGGTCCAACCATATTTAAAATTTTGTCTTATTTTTTTATTTTATTAAATTTGAAATTATGTTGATAACTATGCATAATTGCAGGTTAGCACCAAATATTTAATCAGTCATACATTTTACTTTTCATAAAATTCTCTAAAAGTTTAATTTTCAGAGTGTGAAACCAAAACAAATTCTGTGAAAAAGTTTTACAAATAAATTTTTTTTATTATTTGCAACAAATAAAGTGTGCCTTAATCATTAGTCAAATCCCTATGGTCAAGATTCTTAACTTGATTCATTAGATAAAATCAAACCAAGTTTTAAAATGTTAAAAGCATACATACATACACACACATATACATACATACATACATACATATATATATATATATATATATATATATATATTAAAAGACAAATAAACTCTTTCAGAACAAGAAACTAATTAGAAAATGGAATGGAAAATATATTAAGCAGTTTGTGACATCCCTGAGAAATATTCACTTAATATATAATCTAAGTCGTGCCTCGTTTGACTTGAGAGGCTACATAATCTCATCCAAAAGAAAGGGATAGTTTGCCAAAAAGAAGGAAAGAGTGAGGCCATAACGTGCTACGTGCGTGCAAAACAAACTTTGTCCATGAAAATTGATGATTGATATTGCTGTTGTGTTTAACTTGAATTTCGACCAAAATTTCATATCTGACCACAATCTGAAAATCAAAGTTTTGCCTTAATTCTAAACACACGGACGAAATGAATGGCAAATTAAAATGCGAACCAATGTAAACCTTGTCTTTTGGAATGCATTCTGGCAAAAAATGTAGTAAACTCATGAAAGGTACATAAGATTTTAGACAACAAATGTTATTTGCAACAAGTAGTGCACATATTCGAGAGTATAACTTTAATGGCACAGGTTGGAGCTCATATTCAGCTGCAATATCCAACTCAGATTCAGCTGCAACATTTGAGTTGATGGTAATAAAGGGGCTTCTTGGGGCCATTTGGTGGATGAATTACCAGAAACCACCACACCGCGGTTGTATCCGTAGAGGCAGCAACAACATCACTACCGCCACCACCACCTCTTCCTAGTGATGTGAAGAAGATGTAGGAGGACTTTGACTCCTTATATTATCCAGGACGAATGTGGGCTCACTATCCTTATATTCAAGATTTAATTGTTCCAACAGTCAAAAGAAGACCAAGTCTATGTCTAACACCCCCTTTCCCTGAAAATCAAAGGGTAAGGTCATCCCCTTCATTTAGAGAAAACCACCTATTTCACTATTTCTCCCTAGATTGGAAACACCACAAACCATCAAAAACAAAAGGAAAGAAAGAAATGCAATATATCTCAAATTATAGTGACTATCCTAAGTTTGAGAAGCCCACTACAAATCTCTCTAGAAAGTAATCGAGAATAATGCATACAACTCAAGAAGCCCATCTCAAGAATAGGAATAATCAAGAACGAAAAACCACCTTTATAAAAAAAACCCTAAATATTTACATGTCAGCCTTTTTTTTTTTTTGAATTTAAGGCCAATCAATTGTTCTAGCAACTCCGCCCACGAGTCAATTTGGCCCAAAAAAAAAAATCTTGGAGGATTACATTGTCCCATTTTGAAGATTGATCAAGAATACGAACTTCTCCCAAGCCCCTCCCATAGCACCCTTTTTCACCCCCTGGACAAGGGCTAGGGTTTTAGTAGAGATGGCGAAAGCTCCTCCTGTGAGTCCTGGTGGCTGCGCTGGCCGTGGTGGGGTTGAGAGCAGCCGCGATCAGAGCCCTCAGTCAAACGTTCGTGAGCAGGACCGGTTTATCCCGATTGCCAAGATTGGCCGCACAATGAAGAAAGCCTTGCCTGCTAATGCCAAGATCGCTAAGGATGCTAAGGATACTATTCAGGAAACAAGAATGTGTCTCCGAATTCATCAATTTCATCACTATCGAAGCAAGTGACAAGTATCAGAAAGAGAAAAGGAAAACCATAAATGGTGATGATCTGCTTTGGGCAATGGCAACTTTACGTTTTGAGGATTACATGGAACCACTGGAAGGATATATGGCTCTGCACAGGAGGGTGACACCAGGGTACCTGCAGGGGTGGAGATGGAGCTTCCAATACAGTTGGAACTCAGATGGGCTCCAATGCTGAGTTTGCTCATCATCAAAGCTCTTGCACACATGTGGGTTATGCAAATTCTCAAGTTTAAGATGCTGTCTAAGAACATATTGTAAATATCTTATGGACGAGATACCTGTAGCAAGAGCAAGAGTCGTTCCTTCTTCTTCATTGGTGTCAAGTCACTGCACAATGGGATGGCACCTCTTGGAAACTGATTGTCTACTTGGCACCTTGCATGGCATCTGCTCTCAGGTGACTATTTTTATATTTTTTTCCTGCTGTATTTAGTTTACCGATATAATTCTAAAAGGAGATTTGTGGAATGTCTGACAAGAAAATTGTCTTTGGACAGTATATGAATAGGTTTCTAGTTTGTCTTTTGACATTTTATTATAGTGAAGTTTACAGAAGCCTTGTGATATTTTGGTAATTTAAATAAAAAAAATTCTCAAGAACTCTGAATTTTAGATTCCCACAAGTATGATACATGCCAAGTAACAAATTCATAAACAAAACCTGCTTTTCTACAGTTAAGCAAGGAATTTTTGGCATGATATGTAGTCTCTCATATGTCTCTATATTTTGAAAAAAACAATTTAGAACGATTTTTTTTTTTGTACAAATATTAAAAAATTAGTACTCTTGCCAGTCATCATCAACTAGGCAAAGATAAGAAGGAATGTTTGCATAAAAGAAAAAAAATTTAAAAAAAAAAGTACCTATGCGTGCCACGTGCGTGCAAATGATACTTTCTTCCTCAGCCTTGAATTAATTGACATTGGTGTTGTGGTTGACCAGAAGCTTAATCAGATGTTCAATGTCGCCCCACGATTGTCGCATTTCGACATAGTCTGAAAATCAAAACTGCGCCTAAATTCTAACTTTAAAAAAAAAAAAAAAAAAACTTTGCCTAGACTCTAAACAGTTGTTCTGACAAAATGAGTGGCAGTTAAGTTGTGATTTGATCAATTTGTACCTTGTCTTTAAGATTGCTATGTGACAGATACTTATTAAACAAGTGAAAGTGAAAGATGCATCAAGAATGGTCTAATGGCTATTGTACCATTAAAAAATTGGTATTTGTATGCAATCAAACATACAAATTAAACACAGAATGAAACAGAACTTTGGCAATCAAACGAATAACAAAAATTTGTTATTCATTGTCTACTCATATAAATACAACATTGGATAATAATTAAAGCAATAATGACAATGAAACATTGATTGCTTACGACATTCTGACAGTGTTACAACATTGAAGTAGAAATCAAGAAGTGTCCTGCAAACAATTTGTGCTCAAAAGCCCACATGCTAAACGTCTAGTTAAAACTAGAATATCCATGTGTGTCCTACCTAAAACTAGTACATCCCTATCTGAGACTATGTCGAGGGATACTGGAGGCAACAGGTAGGAGTTTGCTCCACACGTGTCCTAAACTCCTTCTGAAACAGGATAGTGTGGCTCGGTTTGGCTTTTGCCTCCTAAACGCAAGTAAAACAGGGCAACACAATCTTTTAAGAGTTGTTTTGAATAGCCAAAATGAGAGGAGATTAAGTGTCATTGTAATGATGTCAAAACAAAAGTGGATGAAACACTAAAATCTTGGGGAGTTTAAACTAAAACCTATAGTTTTAGCTACCGCGGCGGCTAAAATTGAGGGTACAAATTGAAAATCATCCGTTCTTATTTTCCTACCTTTTCCCCTCCACCGTTAGGGTGGACGCAAAGATACTTCTCAAACTTAGGGTGAAATTAGTTAGTGAGTTAGGTAGTTTGTTTTAGATGTTGTGACTTGTGACCTTCTTTCCCTCCACCGTCCTTGATAGAGTTTCAGCTTTAGTTATAAAACTTCTCTTTTACTGGTTACTTACTTATGAATATGAGTACTATCCAATAATTATCTGAGATAGAGTTCCAGTTTCTGTATGAATCTAATCCCTCGAGGAATCCGCATGCATGCCTGAGTCTGGTTGACGATGGAATTACGACGGAGTTATTAGGTTGGAGTAATCAATGGATCAGACTGAGGCAGTCTTGACGGAAATCCTAATAAGATTGTCCGTCAAATCCCTGCTATCAAAAGTCCCTCCTTCATTTGCATCCCTCCACCCACCTATACAATTTCCCTGGTTTCACCAGTTTGAAGGTACCCACTTGCTTGGTCCATGCAATGGCATTGTGTGCAGTAACAATCTCTATGACAAATTATATTTGTGTAATCCTGCCACGGGTGAAGTCAGGAGACTTCCTTCCAGCCCCTTTGGGTGCCCTGAGAACTATTATTCTCTAGTAGATGGTGTAGGGCCTGGATTTGATCCATCCACTAAGGATTACAAGGCTATAAGGATTCATCTTCGCATCCAGGAGACTATACGGGTGCAGATCCTCACTACCGAGCTGAAGTATATTCTCTCAACACAAATTCTTGCAGAGAATCAAAAGATGTGATCCCAAAATTTCTTTCTTTTTTTGCCGAATGCAACCCCTTGTTATTTCAGGGATGCTTTCACTGGCATGCCTGGCATACCTCGGCGCACCCCTCCGAATATATCGTTTAGGTCGACATGAGGACCGAGGTGTTTGACTTAATGCAACACCCTTCTAGTTGTGTTGCAGATTCAGGTGTCGTTGAAGGCAGATATTCCAGACTTGCTAGCCTAGATGATTCCCTGGCCTTGATTTCCTGCACGCAAGTTTTGGAGGCGGAGGAGGAGGAGCACCCACCCCCTCCGCTGGTCATTGATATATGGGTGATGATGGAATACGGGGTTGAAGAGTCTTGGACCTTTTTCAGTTGGAATACATCGCCCAATCTGTCTTTGGAAGGATGACAAGGAGATACTTCTGGAAAATAGGTCCGGGCAGTTAATTTCATGCACTCTAGTCCCGGACAAATTAGAAGCAGAGCTCGAGGAGTATGACTTTTACAGGTCTCCAAACTCGCTCCAAGGTCTAATTTATACAGAAAGTTTAGTTTCACTCCACCCTGCATATATGGAAGAAGCCACCATTGATTGAAGCAACTGAAACTGGACTGCTGGTCAATGAATTATTTCCACATCTCCTAGCATATTGGTTATTACAATAACCCAATACTCTGATAATACTTTAATTAATAATAAAGGATTATGACTGGTTTCTTTACTACCAAAGAGCTTTTGATTAGTGTTGCTAGTTTGAAAGTAGGAAAGATTCTTAATCCGCCCGGAGAGCCAGAGGATTTACCTATTACAGATGGGGGCTGGCTGTCTGAGAGAAACCAATTGGCAAGAGCAATACTAGCTCCCAAAACCTATTTTTCGGATATAAATTTTTTGTTTACCTTTCTATGCTTCACTAGCTCCCAAAACCTATTTTTGTTCTTCCTTTGTGTGCTTCCAATCAGAACTTTTTTTTTATTTGTTTTTGGTTCATTAGTCTTCTTTTGTTCTTGTTTTTTTAGCATAACTAGTTAATTTGGGCCATTGAGCCAAATTTTGTGCATGACTGTGTTGTATAGTAACTTAGACGCATATGACATATGGAATTGATGTCAAAATATCAAATGAGAAACGTAATCATTAAATCAATGATATGATGCTTTTGATCTATGATTATCCAGCAACTCGAATTTCTAAAGTTTTAACCCTAGTTATTAAATCAAAACCTCTTCAACATAACTGCTATAATTGACTAGTCTAATCGATGATATGATGCTTTTGATCTATGATTATCCTTTTATTACAAATTATCAAACTGCTGAGAGATGTTATCAGAATATAAGTTTACAGCAAGTTCAAGATGTTATAATAGTTGTTGCAGTTCAGATAACGACATGGTTCAGCTTGATGAGTAAGTCAGAGGTTCAAGCTACCAAGGGAGTAAGTAACCACAAAAAAAAAAAAAAAAAAAGGTGTGCTATAATAGGGAATTAGATAACTATTAACATTGAAACAGAAACACACAAATCATGTGGTAACTAATAGAGATATAAGTGCAAAAAAAAAAAATTGAGGACGAAATGTATAGATTTTGTTATATTTCATCCAAAAGAAACCCATGTAGAGGAAAACACACAAAAAATGACAAAGTAAAAAAAAGCCTCAAAAAACCACGTAAACCGCACGCCAACTATGATTGTTAGCCTTGAAAGAAAAGAAGTGTTCAAGCCATTTTCTCTCTTCTTTTCTTTTTTCCATTGCAACAAGAACAAATTGCAAGAATAAGTCCGTTAAAAGATTATGTCCATCCAAGTCAAGGCAGCGGTTAAGGGTGGCAATTAGGCGGGTTGGATGGTTTTTGGGTGGGTTGGTAGTGGGTTTTTATTTATTTGGATTACACCCAACCCGCCCAAGTTTAAATTGGGTTGATATTGGGTTGGGTCATATTGGGTTAACTCAAACCCATAACCCAAATATGACCCAATATATTATGTTATATATTTTATACATAATATTTTCTCACATACATTTATATACATAAAATGATTTTTTCTTACACATAAATACTAGTTCACATACATAAACATATTTTTACACACTAAAACACTTCCATAATACAAACACACATTCAGTTATTAATCTCATTGGATGGAAATACATTATTTTCATACACACAAACATATTAAAACACACACTAACATGTGTACCAATTTTTTAAACTACTCAGATGGACAAATTTAATGTAAAAAATCCTTTTTCAAAGACAAATCAAATCATGTAAAATGTCACTAAATTGACCTGAAGAATTGTAAAATTCAAGAAAATGTAGTCATCTAAATAGATATTTTTTCTTTCATGATTCACAAGGGGCAACCAATTTTTTTAAAATGTGCTAAATATTATGCTACGAAATCTCCAACTATTACAAAAAAATGTTGTTATTGGCAGTGACACCCACCTGGGGACACTATACATGTGGATGATTAAAAAGTAGTTCAAGCAGCTACAGTAAATTTTAATAAAGTTTAAAACTATAAACTTGGATCAAAATAGAAGTAAACTGCTCAAAATGTTCACTTTTTAGTTCAAAATTTTGATGGGAAAAAATGACTTGGTAAATAATAAGAAGAAAAAAGACAACGAATTTAATGGGGATGCAGAAAAAATTGGGAAAATTAATTTGATTTTTTTGGGAATAAAAATAGAGATTTTAAGATTGAAATTTGAATTTTTGTGTTTAATGAATGATGGGAAAATGGAAAATTGAGGTTGGAAAAGTTGAAAGACTAAATTGTGTTTCTAACTTTTCATAGTTTTGTCTAAATCATATTAAAGAAAAATTAGAACAAAGAAAAAGAAAATGGATTTTAAAATTTGATGGGTCATTAATTAAGAAAATGGTTGGAGTCCAATAGAAAAAGAAAATAAAAAAATAGTTGTAGTTGGAAAAAGTGAAATGAGGTTGCCAAAACCATCACTCTTTTTTTCATAAAAAAAAGGGATAAAAATATTTGAGTACATACATTTATTTTGTGTTATGCGAAAAAAAGTTAGGTTATGAGTACCCAACTTCAAAACCCAACTCACCCAACACTTACTTGTGTATTTTGCACCCAACACCCAATTGACCCAAAACCCAACTAACCCAACCCAACTTCTCAAATTAGTGGGTGGGTTGGGTGGGTTGTTGGGTTATGAATTTTCTTACCAGCACTAGCAGCTATTGATCGGATGAGATTTCAAAGGATCCTGAAAGAGGATTCATATCACCAATCATAATAAAGAAAACCAAAAAATTGCATATAATTCAGCATTACAAGTTAAAGTCTTGCGTTTCTGCTGCTTTTCTAATCCCAGAAAGCAGATCTGTGAAGTAAGAAGATGAAAGAAGTTCAGCACATACCATTATTGTACAAAAGCAATTGCATCCCAAAGTTCTAATACTCCAACAAAGATAGCACCATCGGCAACTGCAGTCTAAAATTCAAGAATTCGTTTATGAAGGGAAAATAATTAAGTGCGCCCTGCTACATGTGAAAAATTCAGCAAATACGGTGAAAAGAAATTCAGTGAAAAATATTATTCACTTAAAATTTTGAATAGAAATTAAGTGATGCTTAATATATTAAGTAGTTCGGCATTGTTGTTATCGAACATGCTGAATCCAAATTCAAAAATTTTTAAAATATCTCCATCATTTACGTACATGTCTTTATTGAGATCTATTTCTAATTTCAAACCAAATTTTGACACCTTTACTTGTATTTTTCTGAGACATAAGAAAATAAACATAATATATATTTTTATCATCAAATGCTGGAACATAACATGATTATAATCTATATCCATTATAAAATAAAAGATATCTTTTTAAAAGATAGGAAACAATTTAGAATGGTGAATAAATTTTTTTATGAAGGACTTCAAATATTGACTTTTGCATAATTTGAAAAAATAACTTTATCTTCTTTATCCGCTAGTCTTTGTCATTTGATTCACATATACTGCAAAACAAACATATTTTAAATTATATTGTTCGACCCACTTTCTCTATGCAGGCCAATGTTTAACATATGTTCTTAAAACCTCAAATTGTTTACCATTGATTGCATCTCTATTCGTTAAATTAACTGGATCATATTTTGCATTCATATTAAGACCAACTCGAACCCAATCTCTCCTTATTGACTTCTAAATATGCAAGAACTCATTTTTTTTTATCTCTATAAATACTACTGAAGTAAAGAAACTCATAGGTTTAGTTTGTTTGGATTCGTCAAATTTTGCCAAAAAAAGAAAAAAAGAAACTGTGGCATCATAAACACATATATTAATCAACTTTTTACCTTTAAAAGGTACCTCACGGATGACTTCATCTTTGAAATTAAGTTCTTTACCATGTTTTACAATTCAAGAACTGACTTACTTAAAGTGGTTTGTTTCCCATGCTTATAAGTTGCCTCTTGATTCTTTTTGGATGTATCTGTATGTAAAAACACAACTATGGGTTTAAGAATGATTTCTTTAAAAATTAGTCTTTGCTTTTAACAGGGATTACAATTAATGATATACCAGATTACTGGCACAAAATAATAGGCAATCAAGTATCAAAAATAGGAAGATACATAGGAAGTTGAGGCTTAGGGTATTGACTAATTGGTAGACAAATGCTCAGAAACATAAGCAGCAGCATCCTTGAATAACCTAAATTTCAAATCCTGACTACCGTTGGAAATGAATCAGGGTACAGTAACTGAAGAAGACCTAGGAGACATCTATTACTGCTGGTGATTCTTTCAAAGATACCAGTGTCATCACTAGTCCCTCCAATGGACATTTTTTACACTTCTACTTCGGCGTATATGTGGATCTTTGATACACTTCGCAAAACTCACTGAAAGTAAAGAAACATTGATTATTTTGGTAATTCTGAAGAAAAACCCCTAAATGCAAAATGGTCTTGTAGAAAAGCTCAAAAATTTGTTCAATTTTGCCATGAAAAAATGCTACCACAACTGGAAAAAGTCAAAAAATAAGTTTAGATTTGTTAGAATAAACCTCCTCCAAATCAGTAAGAAGCAACTTGGATCACAACAATCCTACATGCAAGAAACAGTAAATATACATCTCCAAGTAAAGCAGCTTGAGCTGTCAATTATCATCAGATTGTCATTTATTTGTTGCTTTCCACTTTATGCTAAACATTGATGTCCGTGGACAAAAAACTACCATGGATCATCTCCAACGACCATCATGTCACTCTTGCTATCAGTATACAGGACTCGCCATCCCTTGCCAGGGACCCTTGACAGTCCCTTCATCCTAAACAACATCTCATGCTCAACTAGCAGGTCATCATGACTATTCAGTTTGGACATATCAATAGTTGTTCTCACCAAATTACCTTGTTTGTGAACCTTTAACCAATAAAATGAATACTAACTGTATATTTAATATATGAGGAAGAATTTGTACAATTTTCCCTTTCTGAAATTTACTAGTGGTCTCTTTATCAATTAAGCTGGTTTTGAGGACATAAGTTTTGGTTACTTTTTATCAACCTTTTTTATTTTTAATCTTTGTCCCATCTTCTATTTTCAAACTTTTCTTTTGATAGGTTAGTCCCATGAGAGAGGCTGCTTGAGGAAATCCTTCAAATTTGACCCTCTCATCCAAACTACAGCTAGAGGTTTAGTTTGGTTTGTGCTCACTCATCCAATTAAATTTGACTACCCTATTCACAAAATCTATTAGCAGAGAAATGTAATAAAATTTGAGGATTCAAAAATTTGATGCTAAAATTAATAGACTTCATAGTTGGTTAATTTCGTGAGTCTTGAATGGCTATTAAATTTAGTTTGATGCAACTTTTTCACTAAGTTAGCTTACGCAGTAAGCATAATCTACATGTTAACAAAACCTCATTGATCGCTTGAACCTTATAAAAATTCCAGGGTTTATTTGTAGGTATGCAAAACAAAGTTTAGTGCCAATCAAAGACAAAGTTGCTAAACTCAATAGAATATAGTCACAGATGAAGGCATAAAAAAATCTTTTCGTAAACTTGGCATTTTTTAAACTTAGATTCTAGCTTCATTTATGGACCTTTCTAGTTGATGATGAGATGCATTTGATCTATTTTCAATGCATTTGCAACACTGTTGAGAAATGTGGCTAGGACATAA
The DNA here is from genome assembly GCA_013103745.1 of Gardenia jasminoides. Classification (NCBI taxonomy): domain Eukaryota; kingdom Viridiplantae; phylum Streptophyta; class Magnoliopsida; order Gentianales; family Rubiaceae; genus Gardenia; species Gardenia jasminoides. Next base: position 63,739,959 of record CM023103.1, read on the forward strand.
TCTAGATTAAGATCAGGATGTTGTGATGGTGGTAGAAATTTAATTTTCTGCATCCTTAGTATACGTGATGAACAATAAGTGGAAATCGGAATGGGAATATTATACTGGTGAACTTTTCTTTTCAAAAGAAAAAAGAAAGGCAATCTATTTACATGAGAAATTACTAAGAACATCTAGTGGAAAATAGATATATAAGGAGGGGGAAAAATAGAAAGACAGACTGTACCCCGAAAACCGAAAAAAAAAAATCTGCTTACTTCCTGAAGAATCCTGTGTGTAGAGAACTGTAGACAAAAAATATGAAAAAGTAAAAATAAAAACTCAAAAAGGGCAAAAGAAAAAAAGAAAAGAAAAGAAAAGAACACGTAAACCGCACGCCAATTTGGTTCTAGTCTTGAAGAAAAGAAATGTTCAAGTCATCTTTTACTTTTCCCTCTTCTGTTCTATTTCTCACTGCAAGAACCCACGGTTGAAGTCCAATGGGAAATTTTTAACAGCGCCAAACTAGCTCCATGATGTGATGGATTCCTGCAAAAAATACAAAACATGACAATGCATTACACGCAAACATGGGAAATTTTAAGAAAATTTTTATTACAATCCGGACCCATTATTTCTAAGTTTTGACCAACGAATTTGTGTCATTTGATAAATACGGACCTCACAATCTCATTTAAATTGTATTTAATATGAAATTATTGGGTTCTACAATCTTATTTAGTGTATTTTTATTAGTCAAAAATCAACTATTAAGTTTACCAAGTAGTTAGTCCAGATCGTAATAAAATTTTTGGAAACTATAGATGTGATTGGCCTACCTTACATGGGTGAATTCTTACTCATTGTCAGATTTTTTGACGTGGAATATCATGAATTATGGAATAGAGATTAAAGAAGTCATAATCTCGAAAACACCTGAACTTCAACTCTAAATAAAGTTTCTTTTCAACATCAATAATGTACAGTAAAATCTAATTATTATAGTGAATTTGTTTGCTTTCGTTGACGCAAGAGCAAGACAAGTAATTCCTCTTTTCTTCTCTTTTCTTTTTTAGTACATCAACATAAAGAATAAGAGTCTAGTCCCAATAGCCCCAAAGTAGTAGAATAAAAAATAAAAAAAAATGGAAGAAGAAGATATAATTCGAGTCAAATATTGATAAATTTATTGGAAAAATGATAGACTTTACCATTCTGATCAATTATTGCGCTGAAGACTAATGGAAGGCCCAGATAGAAAATTTTGATGATCTTCAATTAGATGTAAGCTTCACAGGAAAAGAAAGAAGAGCAGCGCATGTGAGGGGGGTGAGCTAAAATTAGGGCCCTAGCAGTTAATTCAATTAATACAGATGTGTAATTCAATGAGTAAATAGAGTTGTCAATTTGCATGTTTAGCTTTTAGAAACAAATGCTTAAGTAACCATATCCACTTTTCTGGTAAGCTCATTATGCTTCTTTGCATTGCCCAAAATCAAAAATAGAGCTAATGATACTGATCCTAATATCAGGATTAGGAGATGATGATCCACTGAATGCAAGCCATAAGAGGAGATGTGACAAGTTTCACAAAACCGAATCAAGAACATCAGGTTTCTTTGGCTCTTTCTTACGTGCAAAGAACGGGCCAGAGACAATAACAAATAACATTAAAAGGATGCTTGACTTTAATATTGTTTCTAGCATTTTATTTGTAGGAGTTTGTCAATTATGAACCTTATGGTTATGTATATATGCGATAAAGAGTGTGAAAATTGAACTCTTTAGATCCGAAATTCCTTACCAATCTGAATTAGTATAATTTGTGAAATTCTAAAAGAGATTTCCTTATCATTTAGGTAGGCTTTAAACATGAATATGCTTGAGAGGGGAAATTTTAGTTACTCATAGCCTGTTTGGATTGTAATTTTTTAGAATTCTTGTAAAAATATATATATTATAGCAATTTGATATGTGTAAAATAAAAAAATAATTAGAAAATGTGTCAAGAGAATATCTTAAATTTTTTCTATAAAAACTCACAGTCCAAACAAAATTTTTCTTCACCTTTTTATAATTGCTGACCCATCTTCTTCTTGGAACTTTTCATTTGATGGGTTAGTCTCATGAGAGAGGCTACTCGAGGATATCCTTCAAATTGGACCCTCATTATCCAACCTGCTACGCAAACTTGATTCACTTTTTCAATCTTTTTTTTTTTTTTTTTGGTAAGGAATAGTTTGGGTGGGTCCCACAAGATCACAGTAAGAGGACCAAAGATCGCTTATAGAGATACTTACAGATCACCCACCAACATAACCCTTACATCGGTAGCGGGATTTACATCGGCAGCGGGATTCGAACACACGACCTTTGTGAGGAAGTGGTATATTGATTTTAATTTAAATCTTTAATGACAGTATGTTGATTTTAATTTAGAGGTAAGCATTGATCAATATATTAAAAGAACTGTATGGCAACTAACACAGAACCAACTTGTAAGGCATTCAATAGAGAGTAGCTATAGATAAAGAGAAAAAAACATCTTTGGCACAATTTTGTACTTTGTACACTTGCATGCTAGCCTTATCTATAGACCCTTTCGAATCAATGATGAGATGCATTTGATCCATTTTTATGGTTTTGCTATAAGTTTACCACTGGCTAAGAGTTGTGTTTGGGATATAACACAGAATAATCTCACAATGATGTGTCAGTGCTAGAAATTTAATTAACTATTAAATCCTTAGTTTGAAGAACAACAAAGGGAAATGGAAATTGAAATGGGAATGGTAATACCGACCAAAAAAAAAAAAGAAAGGAAATTAGCCGACCTATTACATGGATAAAAATTATAAAAAGAAAAATAGAACTCTGAAAAACCTCCAATGAATAATAGAGATACCAAAAAAAAAAGGAAGAGGACAGAGTGTATGAAAAATCTTCTTGCTTCCTTAACCACAAAAAAGACAACAAAATAAATGAACAAAAACTCTCAAACCACAGAAACCGCACGCCGACTGGTTGCATGTAGTGATGGGTTCCTGCGGAAAAGACGAAAAAATGACAATGCATCATAGGCAAACGTGGGAAAATATTGTGAGGAATTAGCCTATGTGTGAATTCTGATCTGGGATTTGATGAATTGTCCACTAGAGATTCAAGAAAGTCTCCAAACACACTGAATTTTCAAGTGCGACTTTGAAGACTTCTCCTTCAGATTTCGTTGTCGTTTCAAGAAACTCTAGTTCTTGATAATCCTTTTCATTTTTTATTTTTTGGTAAGAAACTCTAATTCCGGATAATTCATATTAACTGATATTAATATGGCTCACATTAATTGATGATGGGGATAAGTGATATAATAATAACTGGAAACCTCTATGCCAACCATTGGTGGACATAGAGTATACAAGTCATCTGCACAACCATGAAGGCAATGTAAATATTATCTATGAAGGCAATGTAAATATTATCTTTGTATGCTTGTGATTATCACTATCTTAGATCACCAAAAAAAAAACAAAAATTGTGTTTTCTTCAACGACTATAAAATTCATACAAATGTACTAACAACTAAAATATATACTAATTGATGAATATCAATTCTCTAATACTCCAAAAGGGGCAAAAAAAAAAGTAATCTGGCGATTGCAGCAAAATTTTGAATCATTCTACAATCAATTGGTCACAATATTGCGAATCATGGAAAAAGAATTAACAAATAAAAATAAGTATAATGCTTCCTTTATGCGTTTATAACACATGATATATGTTACCCTGAACTCATACCCCTGCGATTCTTGAATGTGTCTCTCTCTAAGGTTTTTCCTAAATGCCACCATCTATCTCTTATGGAAATTAATTTTCTTTAATCACCCAAAAGTGCTGCAGTCAAAAACAGAAAAACGAAAGATTTGCAGTGGGAAAAAAAAGCTCCAAAACAAGTTTCTCAATTTTTCATTTTACAATTTCACTTATATCTGACCAAAAATTTCATTTAGAATAAAATTTAATCTAGAGAACCAGAAAGATATTCAAGATTATGTCAACAATCCAAAATTTTCAGGTACATTAAAGACCAAACCTGCACTGATGTTGTTACTAGGCATGGTGCCCCGCGCATTCCGCAGGTGCCCATAGTTGATTATATTAGGTTGGACTTAATGATAACGGAAGACTTATTTACTAATGGAGTTCAAAAGTATTTTCCATGAAAATTGAGTTATAATAAAGTAAGAATAAAAGCAAGAAGCAAATGTAAAAATCACACATGAGGAAAAAAGTGTGGCATAAATAAAAGAAACCATAGCAACGTATACACTAAGGATGAGAGAATATTTGTCCACAACCAAAATAACCAGTGCAAAAAGTATAAAAGGAGAGAAAAACCCCTCGAAACTATATTAATACCACAGGTTTCCTTTTCTTATGGAAAGGTTCACATACTTTGATACTTGTATTAGATCATTAATAATTCAGAACAGTTTCATATGATATATATATATTTTTTAGTTAGACTAATAGTTTCATATGATAGCTTTGTAAAATATGGATTTCTAATTGGCTGGCCCTTCTTTAAATTATTGGACACTGGATTCATTAACCTTACACAGGAGGATACCTAAACGAATAAATAAAATATGTATTATCATTTTAAATTTAATAACACCTGAACAAATAGAGAATCATACAAAATGGCATCGCTAATTTTTCATTAGTATATCGAAGATGAAGATGATTAATTCATAAGGAAATTAATTATACTTGGAAAAGTATTAACATAAGCAAAATGTTGTCCCCAAAATTTACCAACATATCTAAAAATTATAGAACTCAATTGCAATCAGAATATGATCACATCATTCTCAATTGCAATTAATGTATCTTAAAAATTAATCTCGAGGCGTGATTATAAAATTGTCAACCAGAACAGCTACATTTGGAATTTACCAATACCATGAAAACTCAACAATACCATGAAAACTCAATTGCAATTATTTAGTGCTTTTTCCAAACGGAAAAAGTTGCAAAGACCACAAAGAACAATATCCATAGAATAAAATATTATACTCAAATCTTACAGATACATCTAAAAATAACACAACTCAACAGTAATTAGAACACGATCATATCATTCTGAATTGCAATCAATATATCTTAAGAATTAATCTGAAGCCATGGTTATAAAATTGTCAACTGGAATAGCTAGATTTGGAAACTATGAACACTCAACATTTAAGTAATTGTTTAATTTAATTAATGAAAATTACAAATGTTAATAGTTGTGGCACATTAAACAATAAAAATTAAGACTATATAAATATCAAACCTAGATTACTGTAAACAATTGTTGACCAAAAAATTGTCAATTTTTGATTATTTTTTTTAAATTTATATTTTGCATTATTTTTTGGACATGCCAATTATGTATTAATTTTTTTAAAATTATACTTTATATTATTTTTTAAATTAATAATGCTCAATTCATACTATTTTTCTTAAAATTAATACGATCACGGATAAAAATTCATAGAAAATGGTATCTTTAATCATTGTTAGCATATCTAAAACCTATATACATATGAATAAAAAATTGCAAGTCGAAGATAAATAATTCACATAGATTTTAATTGTCCATCTCAAAGTTATATAAGTCATATAATTGCAAAATCGCTAACCAAATAAAGTCCTATCTCCAATTTTTACCAGCATATTTAAAAATTCAATATTGAGCCATGAACTATGAAGTCATCAATTATAGAGTTCTTAATTCCAATAGTCATACTCAAAATCACGAGCACTTATCGTTTTATATTATAAATTTGGAAGATAGAGAAATGATATTTTTTTCATATAATCAAGGCGTCCGTGGCGATAAAAATTACAAACAATAATTAAGATAACAAAGACTAATCAATTCTGTATTATTTTTTGGAAACTAATATTCTGTATTTTTTTTAAAATGTCAATTTCGTGTTATTTTTTTGAAATTAAGACTCCGAATAATTTTTTTTTAAAACTAACAGACGCTCAATATATACTATTTTTTTTGAAAAGTAATGGGTGCTAAATAGCTAAAAAATCATACAAAATGGCATCTCTAATCGTTGTTAGCATATTTAAAAACCATATATATGAATAGGAAGCATGAAACTCGAAGATAAATATTCCACATAGATTTTAATTATTCACCTCAAACATATATAATCCATACATTCGCAAAATTTTGTCTTCAATTTTTACCAGCATATCTAAAAATCTAATCCCGAGACATGAACTATGGAGTTGCCAATTATAGAATTCGTAACTCCAATAGTTACATCTCAAAATCACAAGCATTTACTGTTCTATATGTATAAAATGTCAATTTCGTGTTATTTTTTTGAAATTAAGACTACGAATAATTTTTTTTAAAACTAACAGACGCTCAATATATACTATTTTTTTTTGAAAAGTAATGGGTGCTAAATAGGTAAAAAAATCATACAAAATGGCATCTTTAATCGTTGTTAGCATATTTAAAAACCATATATATGAATAGGAAGCATGAAACTCGAAGATAAATATCCCACATAGATTTTAATTATTCACCTCAAACATATATAATCCATACATTCACAAAATTTTGTCTTCAATTTTTACCAGCATATCTAAAAATCTAATCCCGAGGCACGAACTATGGAGTTGCCAATTATAGAATTCGTAACTCCAATATTTACATCTCAAAATCACAAGCATTTACCGTTCTATATGTTAAATTACATAAAGTGATTAGTATTTTTTTTCAGACAATGAAGGCCTGTGTGGTGGTAAAAATTACAAACACTAATTAAGAGACAAAATTTTAATCAGTTTATGTTACAAAAAGCTTGGGACAAACGCAAAAGCTATGCTTAGCTTAAAAGGGTGGAAGACCACATGCAGATCAAGGGGCATCGGAGTAGGGCCAGTGCACAAAACAAGAAAGGACAAAATATACCACAGAATTACAGATAAACCAGTCCAAGGGCACAATGGGAATAAAATGGCAAAATCAGCTGCACAGCTGCGCACATGGAGCTGCAAGATGGCCAATGGAAGACAGGAAAAGACCAAAAAGGCCAAAATCAGATGGAGAATTATGCTGAAACCGGCACAATTAACTATTCATTAGTCCTTCCCCGCTTTATGTATTTTAAGATAAGATAAGATAAAGCAATGTGAAAGACCAAACCTGTAGTTTGTTAATTCCTTAGATGCATAATTATGGACAAATTTTGAATAACATAATCTCTTTTTACACTTGTGCTACACATCCAAACTCGCCAGTTTGAATTACACCCCCATTTTAAAAGGTCAAATTTTTTTAAAAGCCATTGCACTTGAATCATGATAATCGAGATATATAGCTATGATTTTATAAGGTCAAATTCAAAGTAGAAATCCACATGTTATAATCAGATTTCTATATCCCAATTGTGCTACTTTATCTCAAATTTTTGGAAGGTGCTAAATCCACACCCTTGTATTTTTAATCCAAATTCCAAATACCAATATGACAATAAATCCCTTGAGATACCAATGTTGCATGAAACCCCTTGAGATTAGTGTGTTTCCTCCTAACATTTTTTCATTCCAAATTTATACTTTCACACAATAGAAATAATTTGTCTTGTAGTATTCTTTCAACTATTTATTCTCATATTTTATCTTTCAAAAGTTTACTAATTTTATACTCTTAATTTGTAAAAGCTTTTTAATGACAGTAGACTTCATGGAAAAGTTTCATTTTGGGCCTATCAATGTGTGGTATATGAGATTCTAATTTTTCTTTATGTAATAATAAGTTTTATTCTTTCAAACTACGAATATTTCTTTGAAAAGTCCATTGTTTTGACATCTATATAAAATCCTACTCAAGTCTTGATTATTGTATGATCCTCTGATGTAGTAGGACTACTTTTATGACTAATTACTAGACGATCCTTTTGTATTTTTTGAGCATTAATGAAGAGATTTTTGCGGTTAATTGATGCTGAAAAGTTGTTTCGGACTATGATCATCTTTAGAAGATGCTCTATATGGCATAAATGTTAGGAAAAACATGGAATTCATTTTAGAAAAGAAAAAAGGTAGAATATAATTGAAAGAATAGTATTACAAAAGCAATTATTGCTTTTATGTGAAAGGATAACTTTAAAACATGCTAAAAGTTACTAATTGACTTAGTGATATTAGGAACTTTAATGTCTTATTGGCGTTTAGGCTGTGGATTTAGTCCCTCTCTAAACTTCTTTTTTTTCCCCTAATATTTCATTAGACTAAAATGGGATTAGATCGAATTTGATAAGTTGAGGTGCCTATGAGTATGGGAGTTGTCACGTGTGATTTTTTTTTTTTTTTTGGGTCAAAAATCAAAAGTCATTATAGTTAGAAGTTAGGTTAACACTCAAGGCACATGGAGGGAATCTCACTCAACCTAAGGGAACGTGTGATTAATTTGTTAGAAACAAGTGAGAGGGATGTAAAAAGTATTCTTTTGGACTTTTGACATGTGAGTTCCCAAGTGTGTGTGTGTGTGTGTAGTGGTTGGCATATATCACGTGCAATTCACGTGGCTTCTCTTAAGTGTGTGTACAATGTAGGCAGTAATTTTTGCCATTTCCTTAATAAATGTTTTTGTAGAACTGCACGGACCCAAACCCAATTAATCCGTCTGAACATTGAGAAGCAAAATTGTACATGAGAAAAACGAAAGCGATACCAAGTAGCAGTAACAGTAGTGCTAATAATAATAACAATAATCTTAATTAACCAAATTACTTCAGGAATTTGACTTCCAGAGTCCCAATACCCACGTTAATTCATTTTCCTACTGGAATTAATAATCGCGATTTGCAGCTTTAGTGCTTTTGACATATTGCACTGTAACGTTGTCAATGTTTGTCACACTGCACCTCAAGCTTTTCTTTTTGATAATTTGCACCCATGAATTATTGTGACATCCCAAATTATCAGAAGTTTACACACTATATTGATAAGATTATACAAATAACATGCTGCTTTACACCATAATGTTTTTCCACTTTGTTATCATAAAAGGGAGCTGGAACTCGAGATTTTCAAGAAAATTCATGTTTTTTTTTATCTGCTTTTTTTCTTGAACATTGGAAGCTGTTGGAGTGATCAATTGGAAAATTTCAATAAGTTTAAAATATATAGTGTCCAAAATTAACTGAGAATGCAAAATTAAGTGGGAATCGCAACAAATATATATTAGGGCCACAAAGTGCAAATTTTTGTATGCTCTTTGCAAAATCTTACCTTTCAGTTTTGCCTGTAATAAAGTTTTCTTTAGACTTCTAAGAGTACTTTTATAGTTAAACTGTGTTGAATCATAAAACGTTCAGACAATTCTCATCTCCTCCTTTTCCAGCCTCAAGATCGATTAAAACATTAGACAAGTTTCCTTTATCACTCATTTGTGACCAAAATACACCACCTTCATCATGCTCAAATTTCATGCCCCCGTGAGTGGTGAAAATAAAAAAAATAAAAAAACTGCATTGTAAAAGGTTTTTTTAAGGAAAAAAATTAGATAATTAGGCGTATCTGATGTTTTTGTGATCCTTGAAATTATTATTTTTTCCTTGAAATGTCAGGATTTATATTAATCATTTCATAAAACTATACAAAGATAGAGTAAAATCTCATCAAGTATTACAAAAGGAGCAAAGCGCCATAGGTATATAAGAGGTGCTAACCACCTCGATCCTTGAAGCTAATAGCAAGCAATATAGATGTAGATACCTTTAATTTTTTTCCTTTTAACCAGGAAAATTAAGAAATTAGATGAGCTATCTCAATTTCAGCACATGGCCCAAAATTAAAGTTTGGGAAATTTTCCAACAAGTTGTTCGAAAGCCCAATTGGTTTTTTCCAAACACGGAGGGGCATACCAGGTTGCTCCATCGACACGCAGGTCAGTACTCTTGTTCAATCTATTTGGTCCCTTTTACTTTTAGGACCACATATAAGGCCTCAATCCGGTTCAATTAATGAGGTTCTGGCCGACCAAACTAAAATACTCTGTATTCTTTACCACTACTTTTTGGGTACCATGTTCATGAGCATCAATTTGCCTTTAAATGCATAAAACGAGACATAAATTCTTAGATAATTTAAAAAGTTCAGTTTACTGAATAATGTGCTAAGAGTTTAGGAAAATGTTATTTGCACTCCATTTTTTGTTATTTGCACTTTCACCATTTATTTTATTATATAGTCTAATAAATGAATACTATATGATTATAATGATAGTGGGAGTGTGATTAACAAAAATTAGAGTGCAATTAATATTTTTGAGAGTTTATTGGATTATAATTATGGGTATTTAACTGAAAGTGACAGTAGAAATTTCCAATGTTATTATTGAATACTTACTTTTGTCTACTTTTCACATCAGTTCAAGTTACAAAAGGGTTCTTTGAACATTCTTGAACTAAACCATAGGGAACCCTTGTACATCTTGTCCGCTCATAATACCTCCTTAGTTTTAGAAACTAAAATGAATATATGAATTTATAGGTTAACTCGTGGGCCTAATATTTGTCGAACCAAAGCTCTATCCACATTAGCAAATCCTAGGACTAAAATTAATTAAATTGTGGGGTACTTTGTGACAGGGTCTTTCTTTGGCATGAGATTTGGGATTCCAACTTGTGGAAGCTGAGTCGGATGGTCAAGTGGGCGTTCAACTTGTCGATCAGCAGATGTTGATCATAAGCTTTTCAACTTGGCGTGGAAAATTAGAGAACTTGTTAATCACAAGTGGTAAATGTACCCGGGCGAGAAGGCAATTCCTACGCTAATCTCGTAGCAAAGATGAGGTTTAACTTGCAACCAGCGTTGCATTATTTTCCGTCCCTCGGAACCTACTACCTAAGCCGCTGTCATCAGCAGATTTTATGAGAAAGTCAGTCGAGAACAGAGAAGGCTCAGCCACACGTCTTTCTCGTACCTTTGATATATGATCCTATAATTACGGTTCTAAAGCCCTAGGTATGCATACCATATTAGGAGAGGGTTTGGGTTAAACGATAACGTGAAATGAATGGTAAATGAGAGGTTTTGAATTCAACAACTTCCACCTAAAAAAAAAAATACTACGCACACATACACACATAGAGAAACGAAGAACCAAAGAAGTGGGAATTAGGAATAAACGCTTTTTGTCACTTTATATATTTGTAACTTTACCCTTATAAATATCACTTATTGTTTTACTATCTAAACATAAATTGTCAAAATAATTATCTGTAATCATTGTTAACCATAATTATCTAAACACTTCTTGACGACAACTGTCTTTGAATCTTATGAATACTAAAATAACCATCATCTGATAGAAGGAAAAAAAAAAGGTTAAAATTCACAGTTTATTCAGTACTTTTGTCTAAACATAAATTCACAGTTTATGTACGCACAGCGCGTGTGCCTTTAGCACTAATTTAAACCAAATCTCCAGAACATAGTAGTATTATCTTTTTTTCCTTTGAGCATTTGGGCTGGGGTATACGTCAGGCTAAGTTAGTTGGCTTAGCTCATGTCGGAAATAATTTATGCTGTCTTAATCAGACAGCAGATATGTTTAATTCTTCCATCAAAAGCAATCAATCAGCTACAAAATCAAGTCCGATGCGCCCCCACTAATCATTCAATGATGAGGTGGTGCATCAAATTGCATGTCTAGCGACTCAAATCAAAGCCAAAAAAGGGCAAATTAGCCATCACAGGAAAAATCATGACCTGGGACGCAAACCGGATTCATAATATAGTCACGTGGGGAAGAGCACTAAAAATTGTACAAAAGCATGTGGGCTTGATTTTAAGCATCGCAATTGATTAATTGGTTAGTATCATCAATTAATCCCCTTCCCTGTGCCCCTAACGGCGATCCAACGTCACATGGCTGTCGTGGTTGACGTGTCCCCGACGGGTGCCTCCTCCTTTCAGGCTTTCCCACTTCACAGTTGTGAGGAGAGGGGACCACGAATAATAATAATAATGCTATGTTGTTCTTTAGCAAAATTACTCCTGCTGTGCAATCCGAGTACATGTGAATCTGAGTATACGTGAATTTATTGTATATTGTATTGTTGCTTCTTCCATGCGGCCAAGCATGTGATCTGAGCAGTTTATACAAGTGAAATGTCAATTTTGACCTTTTCGGATTGGCTTATAAAATCGAGTAATTTTTTCGACACCTGCCATGATTCCTAAAGGAAACAAAATTAACGTTTGGATTCTTCTTACATCATCGATTCCAATCACCTTTTATCTCAGATACATCACATCAAAAGTACTACGTATCTTTTCAACAAATTATCCCAAAAAATCTACTATACAAACGCACTCAAAAATACTTTGAGAACGATTATAAAAAGTTTTATTCTTCTTTTTCTTGAGGATGGGTGGATTTAAGAAGTTGGGAGAGGGAATAAAGATTAAGACCTCTTACTCCTATAACCTTTCTAATACACAAAAATCATTTTCATTGATTTAGGGCACCACCCCCCCCCTTTTTGAAAGGTTGTTTGGATCGCATTATCTCAATAATTTTTTCAGAAAATGTTACTGTGATCTTTTTTTGTACTAATATGATGTATATAAGATAAAAATTTAAAAATAAATATATAAAAATAATATTTACGAAAGATGAAGTATTTTTGTTTTAAAAATAGAAATGCAAACAAGGCCAAATTTGGAAATCGATTGAGGGAGGGGGCCGGTACCACCGGAAGGGAAGAGTGACCATCCTTTCTTCCCCTTTTGTCGTAACTCGTAAGGTATGGTTTAAGGTGGAATTTGCTTACCTTCAAAACATTTTGTCATTTTATCGTACATTGTCGAATGTCTAGTTTTACTTTTACACTCTTCATACCATAGTTAGTAAAATACGGAACAAGTATAGTATGAGATATTATAAACATATTTATGTTATATAAATTTTTTTAAAAGTAATATAAATAGTTGGTATAAACATATGTAGTCGATAAAATTACACATATAAATTTGTACGTGAATAGAATGAATATTTTAGAAGTTACAAAACTAAATTATACGAATAGATCAGAAGGCAATCGGTGACACAATTTCATCATCAAACTAGATTAGGCAAAATGTCAAGAATTTTGAGTGATTCACCGAATGAATACGGTGGCTATGGAGTTGGTGACTGTGTGTAGCCGCTAGGGACTCTACAACACATTAGGAAAATATGATTAGCGTATTGTTTGCTATCAAGAATTGTATAATACTCCCTCCCTTTTTTTTTAACTGACGTTTAAGGTTTTTGCTCCAATGTGTTTTTATCTGTCGTTTTATAAGCCCCATGCAGCATTAAATATTTTTTCACAATTTTACCCTTTTATCTCTCATTTCCAATACAGGGTTATTAATTGCTTTTGACCTAATAAAACAGCACCATTTAATACTCTACTGAGAGAAAACATGGGTGAGTTGGATAATTAATGAGGGTACAAAAGGAAAGTAGTGTATAGATTTAAGCAATGAAAAAATTTTCTTAATTGGCGTGCAAAACCTTAAACTTCAGTTAAAAAAAAAGGGAGGGAGTAGTTTAACTGACTCCTAATTGATTGACACATAAATTTTCTAGCACTAGTTGACTTTTGACACTATATGATTGATTCTATGTCTGATAATAAATTGTGAAACAATGGATTGTGAATGTTCTTTGAGGGTAATTTATCAATTTGCAAGAATCTGAGGAATGTTTATCGTCTTTGCTTACTATCATTTTGGTAAGGATGCTTCAACAATTGTTAAGGAAAAGAATGTCACACGGGAGAGGCAATTTCTCAACTCCACAAAGGGAGGAAATGGAAAAGGCAAAAAAAAAAAAAAACTTAATTTATACTATTCCTTAATTTGGATGCACTCATTCATTGATTATATTTTAATAAAAAAATAAATACTATTGGACACCCATTAGTCAGACTCATAAAATTATTTCTGAAGAATACGGACTATACAAAGCTAAATTCGTCTTTAAGGAAGAAAAAAAAGAAAAAGAAAAACTTTACATAATTGACTCAACTCACGTGACTTGTCCTCATTAGAGACAACAAAGTTCCACCCATACTAAAATAACAGAATAGTACTACGTTAACCCGTTCACTTTCCTGCAACATCATCGATACATACAATACAACACAAATACTTTTTTTTTTTTTTTTATAAATCTCGGAGCTGGGCAGTTTTTTGCCACTGGCATTGCATCACGTGAGTGCAATATTCCCGGGTGACAGAAATTCTTACATCACCTCCTTCCGCCCCGCCTTGCTATCTCCGTCCTGTCAAAAGGATTTATCGTGCCACTATTAAAGGGGAAAATGGCAAAAAATTCTCAAACTTTGATGCACATTTTTGCCGGAACTGCCCCAGAGATTTGATTAATTACAGTTCCTTCTCGATTCGAGCACAAGGCGACAATCAACAAAACAATTAATGTTTATTCTCGTAAAAAATGGTTCTCTCACCGCCAGTTATAATTTGTGTCTATATTTTAGAAACTAACTCAAAAATTAATGAAATTTTGATAATGACACTTTTTTTTATTTTGTGCTTTTAGGGTAAAGTGTAAGGAGTGTATAAAATTTAAATTTTGTAGTAAAAAATTTACTTGCGAGAGTGAAGGAGGATAATATGTTTGAGTTTTATGTTTCACCGGTTCCCTCTATTTTTATTGTGTCCTAATGAAATTATTCCATTTTCGTGTACAACATGTACGTGAGATATCTTATTTCATGTTTAAAACTTTAACCAAATGTAAGAGATTAGGCCAAGCCAAAATCTAATTGTTCCAAATATAGCAAAATCCCGATCACTAGAGTTGCTCCATAAGTTTTGTTTTCTTGTATGATGGAGAATTTCCTAGGATGGCAAAAGAATCAATATTCATGAATAAGATTTGTCTTTTACAAAATTACTCATAATGACATAAAAATTTTAAAAATTGGGTAAATTTTTTTTTGCTCTATAATGTTGTACTATGATATAATGTTCTACAAGAAAAATCATTTAATTATGGATGACTCAGAAAAATATGCGACATTTTTAGTTGGCTATGTAGAGATTTAAACTTTACGTGTAAATGCAAATGTTACTCGGGTACCCTTGAAATCACAAATGAGTGTCCCATTTGCATGTTTCCATTGTCCTTAATCCTTATCATATTTTTCATTTACTTAAATGTGTCCTATAAACCCTTTTTTATATGTGTACATTTTTTTTACACAAATATATTTAGATTATTGTCAAATAGTACAAATTTAAATTGAAATTCAAATCATACATATGTGATGTATATCTATAACTGTTAATTAAAAAAAAATCATTTACACTATCAATACATAAGATGTTAATCCTTTTTTACACAGAATATAACACAGACTCTGTGTACTTCAAAGCAAAATTGGGAACTACATAGGGGGAATGTGAAATAACCTTAAACTTAATCCAAAAATTAAAAAATAAAACGGAAAATGAAATGTATCCTTAAAAAGTTAAAATCCACGCAGTTGATTATATAAGCAGAATGAACGAATATGCTTTTCTCCCTCTCCCACTCTCCTTTTCGTCTCTCTCTCTCCAATCTCCATATGGACCATTAGTACGACTAAGAAAGGGAGGGAGAAGGAGAGAAGGAGAGAGGCAAAGAGAAAGCAAGAAACAAAAGAGTGTCCCAAAAGCAAAGAAGAATAATTACAAGAAAAAAGGGGACACTCGGAAAAATTGAATCTGCACATAAGTCAATTTTAATTTCTAACCTTGAATTAAACGTCAAATTATTCAGATTTTTTGTTAATTAAATCGAACCCAGAATTTGTTATTCAATAACAATTATGGAAGGAAAGGGAGCTGCAGTGGCGGCGAAGGGGAATGCCGGCGTTGTAAATAAGGTCAAGTATCCATTGACGTTTTGGGAGGTGATGGTAGCATCCGGCGTCGTGTTGGGGTTCCTGATGGGACTTGTGGGCGTGTATATGACGATGCCTGCTTCTGATTACAGCTTCCTGAAGCTGCCCCGTACTCTTGAAGACCTCCAGATTCTCAGGTAGGTACTGGTTTTCAATCATTTTTTGTCTGTCTGTCTCTCTCTCTAATGTTTTGGAGATTAAGTTTGAATTTCTGCAGATGTTTTTCTGAGTTATGGATGATATATTTCATTGTGGCCCTGGTGGGCTCATTTCAGGGATCTATTGCTTTCAACTTTGCGAATGCTTTTAGCTTAAATTTTTTTTTGGGTCAAAAAGTGATTTTGAGTGGAGCATGATTTTGTGATGGAGTGGTCAATTTGGATTCTTGCCGAGGCGAAAATGGTGGAATGGCCCTGTTTATTTGCCACCATGTTAGAAATTGTTGAAAGAATTCTAGATTTTTATTTGACTATAAGATGATTAGGAGCCTTTGTATGGTAAAGGGTAGATGAAGTAAATGAGATCAGCTGGAAAAAGCTTGGCGCTTTGCTAGATTGAGCAGCTTGGTATTGAGCTTTTGGATAGGTGGGAAAGATTTAATTTTTCTGTAAAATTCCTAGTATAATCAAATCTAGAAACTGAAATAAGCAAGATAAGGCAGCATCCAATAGAAACCTTCTTTTTAATTTACACCCTCTGTTGATTTATTGCGAAATTTGCTCTCTGTGAGGCTTCTGTGAGTTAATCAGCTCTAGTAATTTAGCGAGTGAGTGACATTATTCATGATATAGTGTGATGCTGGGGTGCAGATTCTGCAGACAGAACCCATAGAATATGATTTATGAGTCTACTAATTCAGCTGGCAAACTTTTATTAAATTGGGGTTGGCGGCAATTTACCATTTACCTGATTCCATTCCAAATCCATTAGCTCTCTTGTAGAGACCAGAACAAGGTTCAGGAGAAATATGTGATATCTAGTTCCTGCAGTTTGGTCATCACTGCGTTGATGGGAATCAAGGCTTTAGTAATTTAAATTTGAAGCTAAATGCTGGTAGAAATGCGGGCTTCTCTGGTGATGGTTAGAGGCTGGCTGGTAATTGGTTTATATCAAGGTTGTGCTGGTTTACTGTTTTGCCACCATGCTATTTACTTGGAGACAACTGTTTTTAGCATCAATTTCATCAGTTGACACAATGATTTGAAAAAAGAGGTGAAGTTCAGTATGGGTTTGTTTGTGGCTAGACTACTACTTGCCATGTTTGCTTGCAGTGCTGTTTGAACTTGGAAACCACAGTATTCCCCGGAACAAAACAATTGCTAACTCTATTGTATTCATTTTTACTTACATCAGGATGTTAAGAGAACAAGCATACTATCTTTTCTGGTAGTACAGCATTAACGAGTACGTTTCAGATTCTGGTTGATATTGTACATCAGAATCTTCTTGGACCTTTTTCTGAAGTCCACATGGCATGTGCTAATTAATATTAGTTTTGTAATCATATTCTCCCACGGGGGTGCCAGGATATGAGCAATAAGTATTTGAGGTGGTGCCTTTTAAGTGAATAACTGCAGGTCTACCATCTCAGGTGGCTTTCGTATAGATAATTAGTGCTTTGGTTTTCAGTAAAAAGAGATGTCCGAAAGAACTTGACATCTCTAAATTCTTCATGTCAAGCAGGAAGGCTGCAAAGTGCCATTAACTGGAATTCCTTCTCCTGTAAGTTGTTTGACTTAGACAAGACCTTTGCACACTGATTTGGGACATAAAACGATATGAGGGAGATGTGCAAGTAACTTCGTCTCTGAGTTTTTAGACTGGTAGAATATATCATAGTCAGTCTTGTGAATGCCCTTTTATGTTATTTATGTCTATTTTTCGATGTTCCCCCTGCATTCTTCTCTCTCATTATAGTTCTCTTCTATGTTCTTACTTCTATTCAAGTGGCTTTTAGCATTTCTAGTTCTTTGACAGTTATACAAGTACACGAAAGTTTATCCATTCTGGTTTTCTATGCTTGTAGGGATCACTTGGAGAGCTATACTAGTGACTACACTGCACAAGTGCTTATCGGATACTGCATGGTCTACATTTTCATGCAGACTTTCATGATTCCGGGAACCGTTTTTATGTCTTTGCTTGCGGGTGCTCTGTTTGGGGTATTCAAAGGTGTAGCTCTTGTTGTGTTCACTGCTACTGCGGTGCATCTTCTTGCTACTTCCTGTCTAAATTGATAGGGCGGCCGCTTGTCTTCTCTCTTTGGCCTGACAAGTTATCATTTTTCCAAGCTGAGGTGATTATTGCTCTCCATTATTGTCTCTTATACAGGGACTGAACTAATGGGATACTAACTTTCTGTCACTCAGGTGGCTAAAAGGAAAAAACGGCTGCTCAACTACATGCTTTTCTTAAGAGTGACACCAACATTACCAAATACATTCATAAATGTTGCTTCACCGATAGTAGATGTGCCTTACCATATTTTCTTTTTGGCAACTGCCATTGGGATCACACCTGCTGCTTTCGTCACTGTCAGGGTATTTACTCTTGAAACTATTATCTTCTGTAAGATGCTTGAATGAAGGAATGATACCCTTAGTCTTGCATTTGTACATGTATGAACGTACCTAGTGGATTTTTTGAGCACCTTACAAGAACGTTAGTACCTTAAAATTTAACTACGACTACATATCCACATGTCTGAAATATGAGCCGTTTTAAGATTTTCAGAACGAAACCAGCCTAAGATGGTAAAGAAAAAATAAATACCTTCCTGCTTCAGCATGGACCTACCAATAGGCTAATCTTCCTCTTTCTGTGACTTCTGTGCAGGCTGGAATAGCTCTGGGTGAGCTGAAATCAGTGGGTGATCTCTATGATTTCCAATCTATAGCAACATTGTTTCTTATTGGAGCTATAACTGTTACTCCCACATTGATTGGTAGCAACAGCGAATAGTAACACGAATTGTGCCAGTATTTCGTTCCCTGTTATGTAACCAATTTTTAGGTAGTTTCTTGTTCTTGTAAATATATGTATGAAATAAACTTTCATCTTCAGAGTAGTTTCAGCTTTGGAGGATATACCATTGTAGATGGGGTTCGAATGAAAATGGTCATTGTTTGCTCATTTTATGAAATCCCTGCAATATGTCAATGTTTGCCCTTATAGTGGCGTGCAGCTAAGCGCAGGAGCCATGGCGGAGCAATGACTAATACCAACTTTATGTAGGCTAAAACCATTTTAAGGTTCAAACTTGTTCATGTGTATTATATGGTTAGACCTCTCCAGATTATTGACGATTGATGCATGGCTATCGTACTTCCTTTCTTCACGTTTAAATGAGAAAATTTTGGCTGAGACAGGAGCAATATGACAAAAAAATGGTACTTCAAACTATTCACTTGTCTGTGAGATAGAAACTTGTGTAAACCCACATCAAAATTCAGTTCAAATTGAAGATAAAGATTTTCACTAAGAAAAATGTCAAGGATAACAATTAAAGGCCATCTCCTCATAGTTTAGATCCCTGCTGATTGGTACTGTCAAACCACTCGATCATTCTCTTCGTTACAAGAGAATAACATTGCAAACTTAATTGTTATCTATAATGGAATTCCATACTAAGGTGGAGGCCTTAGAATAAATAGTGTGTTATGTACTATGCCAAAGATCGACGTTCCAAAGTATAAGAACATAAAAGTAATCGAAGTTACCAATGGATGTTGGTGCAAGTGGAAGGGACTTGTATCCCATAATCATGAGATTTCGGGTTCGAAATTCATGGAAATGGAAAAACAACTTTAGGAGAGTTCCCCCAAGGGTTCTCACGCGGCTCGAACAGGATTAGTTGCAGACCATAAAAAGGATGCCAACACCTGTGGTTTATACAAAAAAAAAAATAAATAAAAATAATCAAAGTTGAGAATTTTATCTTGCTTCCATGGATGAGATGGAACACTCATTCACAGACATCCGCAGAACATACCTTTAAATTTCCAATTGATTTGATTCCAGAGGAAGCAGTCCAGTGGCCATCTTCCTGTGAAAACTGCAGGCTCTTTTGGAGCTAGCAAAGCCAAATTTTCATTGTTGAGCATCGGAATAATTTATAACATGGTTGGCCTATCACTTGCACTTTCTTGCGCACATAAGAGGCTTACATGTAGTGATCTCAGCAACTGGTTCATGTCAAAGAATCTCCAAGTGCGGGACCTTTAATTGAAGGCTTTCCCATCTTTCCATTCCTCCCAAGCCTGAACTTACACTTACAGTGATAGCAATTCACTGGTTGAGAATCAAGGAGCTGGAATTGCTGGTATGGAATGAAAAGACAAACTTACAACTCCCACAAGGTTCAATTGACAGTCATCAATATTGTAGTGGCTGAAATTTTTGCTGGTATTCAAGGATTAGTATCCCAAAACTGAAGACATCGGACTTGACCGAGAACGTTCCTTCCATTGCATACGCAGAAGATATAAAACAACTGCATAGCATGATTAAACATTGAGGATATTGTGTGAAACGTTCTAGCAGGAGTGACGTACTCTCAAGGCATCTGAATATCAAAAGAGTACATGTATACTTACTACCTTCCTACAACTCTGTTGGAAATTGCCCCCGTCTCATCTTGTTTGGATATTCTTGCCATCCAAAAATCAGCAATCTTTGGGTTCATGTTTTCATTCAATACCATATTACTGGCTTAGGATCTCTGTTTAATACCTCTCATTCTGGAGTATTGATGAAGGTATAGCAATCCTCGAGCAATGCCTTCAATGATATTGATTGAACCGCTTTTGCCACTCTAAAAGCACCCAGTTATCTTCAGCTACCAAAGAGATGTAAGAGGTCATAAAGCAAGTCTCCTTTCATTTACCGAATCAGCGTTGCCATTAATACCAAAAGCAAAAGGGGAAAAAAATCAAATCTACTTACCAAAAAGGTAATAGTTTAGACCCTTGTTGGGCATGTACTCATAGATTAACATTTTCTCTTCTCTATCGATGCAGCATTCCAACATGGACGAGATTTCGATTTTGGAGCTTGGAAACGAATATAAGTTCATTTCTAGTCCTTGTCCTGATGTCCTTGAAAGCCTTTTGACAGCTATTTCAGGGCCGCCAAGAAATTTCACCTATTGTATTAACAAAAGGTTACTTTCATGCATTAGAGGTTCTAATCTCTTAAAGATGAAAAGGCAACTCACCTTGTAGGACCAAAATCACAGCTCACGAATTTTGTTTTCACATGAGAAGTCATTTGTTGCACCTATTCTTGGAGCCAAAACTGAAGATTTTCAAGTCATGACATTCCCCGGCAGTACTTTCCCTTCCATCGACATTGTCAAAGCTATCTGATTCTGTCAACTAATGTAAGAATTGGTCTCTCAATCAATTCTCCCGCTCTGTAATGCACCACAATTTTACTTTCTTAATTAGACACAAGTTCTGCAAAAATTTTTTTTTGTTTTTTTTTTTGTTTTTCTATGAATACTAAGGACCTGGAGTATGAGTTCTGTTGCGTGTACCTTCTTGTTTATGCTTTTGAATTCTTCCACTGCATAAGAAGCGTAATAGTGACATGACAACACCAATTGATACAGTAATAACTGTCCAGTTCTAATTTACTGCTCCTCCTGAGAAAGACAATTGAATAGCTTAGACTTATGAAATAGTAGTTCCAGCTAAGAACTGCAAAAATAACTCCTGCCATTGTTATGGTATAGGCCATATATTTGGCTGGTTTCGCTGGAATCAACACATAGACAGATGATTGTAGATGAACGTACTTCCTTACTTCAACCTGTTATCTCCTGTCCAGGGTATACAGCCATGAACGGACCTGGATTCATTGCGAAGTTATTGCAAGGGCAATCATTCCTGCACCTTTCCATACAATCAGCAAGACCAAGGCGTGGATCGAACTCATTAGTACTAGGATCGATAAGAAATAATCATTCTGCCTCTCAAATTTGTCCCCATACCCCCGCATGTAGGCATTGGAAAAGCTGCACATCCTGATATCACCATTTGCGTACCCGCAAGGCCATGACAGAAGTTTCACAAATCACAAGGACTAAGACGACCATTTCCAGTATCAAGTATTTGCCACTTTTCAGACAAAGTCACTCCTAGATGTAACATTCAAAACCGGATTGAGCAAATTTGAAGGGTCAGTTAGATTAGGCAAAGATTTGAAACTTTTGAGTTTGCCAAGCACCACTGTTACAATAAAGCTTTACACGCCAATGAATTACCAACTGCCCTGAATCTTGAGTACCAAGAGGTCAGCGTCCAAGTTTGCTTATATAGTTGTGAGATTGAAACCAAGTTTCATACCAGTCACTGGTATATCTGTTGGATGATCGAAGCTTTGCCATCCAATTCGCTTACGGTTGCTTCATCCACCAGAATCTTGTAAACTACCAAATCCATCTTCGTTAACTATTCGTAACGACCTTCATTAGTTCTATCACGATGGATATTGAGACTTACTACTATTTTATTTGCATGAAATAATAGCAAACTCAGTTATCAACTCGACTATATTTCTACCACTGTATTTTTCACACAGATACACGTGTACGCAGAATATCACGTCACAGTAGGCATTAAACATTTATCCTTTGCCATGCATAAACTTAAGCTAATGGCTGATAATGGCTTGTAAGAATTTGCACCTCCTTTAGACAACGACACAACCCCCAAAAAATATATATATATATAAATAAATAAAGAATAAAGACAGTGAAGAAAAGTAAGGTTTTTTAAATTTACTTCCTTCTACAATCCGTATTTAATTGAGGGCTTACTTTTTCATAAGATCGATATCAGTTGTTATTCATATCAGGATTATTGAGGCTTGAACATGGCTTTCTTTCCAACCTTTCCACATGATCATTTTGTAAGAAGAATATACAAGTATAATCACTTATCTTTATCTCAACGAGAATTCATAAAAAAAAACTCAAAAGATCAAAAAGGTAAGAATACTTTGCCAGTAAGCTAATGGCATGAAGCAAAACTTTTAGGTGTAGTGCTTAATCCATCTTTATTGGGGTATGATGCTAAGACTATGAATATCTTGTTAGTGGCTTGATTGAAAAATAATCCCATTGCTCACATGAAGGCATAACATATTACAATTGATTCTGCATAAATAGAGCATCGATTTCTTTTTTGATTAATTTTTATATACTTACATGAAAAACTGCTATCCATCTAAGCAAATTGAGCACATAGTACACTTTCAAGAACACCGTGAATACACGAATTTCATAGAAAATGCTGATTATTATTTTTATTTTCATACACATTCTTTTACAATGATTAAAAAAATAATTTACATCTAAACACTTAGATTCTTTTGTCAACTTGTAGATCTTCTAAAATTTGCCTATCCAAAATTCATCAGAAACAGGGGTTGGGTTTTCTTTAATTTTTTTTTTGTTAGTAGGAAGAGAATGGGATTTAAGAATCCAAGGAGCACACGGGGATTTGGAATCCAAGACCTCTAATTTCTAGAATCAACAGGTATCTCTATTAATATAGTGTAATGTTGTCTTTTTCCAAATAAAGATATCATTTTCATAAATAATGTATTAATTACTCTTTTTTCCCCATTCATAAATGTCAATGGCTCACTTGAGAAAAAACCTCATCCACCAGCTGCCCCAAAACTATGTCAACTCTAAACATTTCTTGTTAGCCTTACCGGGGTTATCGTTAAATTAGTTCATGGTGCTGCAGTTGAAAATTATCAATATCGATCTTATATACTTGAGTGTGGTAATTTAACTGTGGATTTCACAAATTTTGGTGCAAGAATTCTTAAACTTAAATACCTAGACGCACATGGTAAATATCCTCTTCTCAATATCCCCTGTAGATCTCCTTCTTAGCTTTTAATCATTCTTATTCTTTCTTCTTTGACCTCTTTACAGGACAGCTTGGAGACATCGTTTTAGGATATGATTCGGATAATGATATAAAGTTGAAAATACCTTTTTTAAGTTATTCTGATTTCTTCTTATGATCAATGGACATGTTCAGAAAAGTGATACTAGATGTTTTTAAGTTATTGTACTGCATATGGGTTCGGATCGTGCCCTCGTGATTTTTACAACATCACGCCCATCATTATATACTATAGAAATTGAATCACGAATTACCAATTGGGTGTCAAAAGCAGCTCCTAAGCAAAAAAGTTTATCAGAATAATAAGAATATTATTTTCCCCTAAGGTGGCTTACAGGCCAAAAACTTGAGAATTTTAATATTTCGACCCCGATCTATTTTGACATTGGCCATTTATCTTGGAACACCAAATGATTCACGTAAAATAATGTTGACTTCAATTTAATTAATTTGTTATATTATAAATTTTGGTTCAGGTGGGAGCAAAGGATTTTGGTTATGTATTTTGGAAGATGACTAAATTGTCGAAGACTGAAAGTTTCTCAGAAATTTTTGCTTAGGTAACTCAAATCACTGCTATTTCAGATATTGGTGCTCTTTTTCCTTTCCTTTTGCCGTTAACTTTTTTCTATTCTCTCTTTTATTATTATTAATGATACGTAAAACATGTGTCTTTGATTTCTTCGATGGTAATGAAAATGGATTAGATAAGACAAAAATAAAATTTCAATAGAGCATAATCCCACTTTCAGGCAAATTCCAATTTAAGAAACCGAACAAAACTATTGGACCTTGCTGTTTAAATCCCTTATTAATCTTAGTTAGAGCCATAAATAGAATTAGCTAAACATGTTTGCCAAATGATAACATCTATAAGTTGGAATAACAAGTACCATAATGTATATTTAAGATTGGAATCCTAAATTTGTCTTGTAACGACATACCCTTATGCGAACATCTTAGTTTTGCAATAAATTTCTATTTCTTTAAGAAAAATAATGTAAGACATTGCAATTAAGAGTGAAACCATGAGATCTACCTAACTGATTTGAGATGTTAGAAGGTACACATTAAGGATATAATATGTAGATGTTGTTTTTCACAATTATCTAGTATACTAAGCTCGTCCACCACTTTTCTTTTAACATTTTTTTTCTTAGAGTCCACCATGTTTGGAAAGAGAAGACAACATTTAAAACAAAAAAAGAACTTTTTTGAGAAGGACGGTGGAGAAAATACATGCAATTTGATCCGCAAATGTGGAAGAGGAAAGAGACACTTCTTTTTTAATATTACAGAATTGAGAGAAAAGGATTGAAAGAGAAATTTTTTTGGCACTTTTATTCAATAATGTCTTTTGTCTTCTTGACTTGTGTTTTGAGTGATGGAAAAGAAACAAGTCGGTAAATTATCAATGACAACAACATGAGATGGTAATCTTATTTTTACTTTATGGAATAAAAAGACCTTTCAACTTATCTTTTACGCAAAAATGGTTTCTTGATTGAACTAGAAAAAATTATCATTGTTTCTTAATGTACATGCATGGCTATATCTAATATTGGTTGCCTTTTATATGTAAACAAAGCAAAAAACAAAAAAAGAAAAATCGAAAGAATTAAAATTGATGCAGATTTGTCACCTTCATTTCTTCAACCGAATCATATCCTAAAACGATATCTGCAGACGTTCCTGCAATAAACACAAAAGGTTAAGGAATAACAATAGGGAAAATGCATTTAATCCCCATTACTTCAGCAAAAACGCATTTAGTCCCTTAAATTTCAATCTTTGAACAATTCGAGATAATTGATGTTTAACCACTCAATTTGGCCTAAAATTGATATTTAATCACTCAATCTAGACAGAAAAAAAAAAATGCGTGAGAGACTAGCATGCATCATTAGGAAAAGGTCGTTAGAGCCTCAAATTTCATCGCAAAAATTTCATCAAAATTTGAGGATAATGTGGATAAATTTAGTGAACGGTTGAGTATAAAGAATAATAGGGAAGTTGAGGTGGGTCAGATCTATGAATTTTATTTTCCCAAACATTTATACTTACGGTGCGTGTCCCTTACGCATTTAATTCCATCCAAATTGAGTGATTGAACATCAATTCATGCCCAAATTCAGTCATTAAACAACAATTGTACCTGATTGGTCAAAAGTCAAAAATGAAGGGATGAAATGTATTTCTACTGAAATAATGGAGACTAAGTTGGTCCAACCTCTAAACAATAGGGCTGACAAGTGGACTTTTTCCGATAACAATAATAATAGTGAACTTACAGCTAAGAAGGGGAATTACCAAGTGTACGCAAAAGATTAGGGAGTGTACCAAATTTGTCTAGCTATATAAGTGAGACAATTCTTGTACCAAATTAAAACTTAAATGTAGATTGTCATGCGTCAATAAACAAAATTGAATTTTGATCATTTTTTGGTGCAACAACGGCCACAAATAAGGCTATCAGAAAATGTTAGATTTTTGGGATGTCTTTTAGCATGATGGATGAGTTTGTTCTCAAGTGTGAGCCGCTGATGTTTATGAGTAGAACAAAATAGAGTAACTAATACTTGCATTTAATTCACTGATATATATTTATTTGACAAAAGAGGTTGCAAAACATAAAAAGAATCCTGCTTCTGGTGCATATCTGCAAATCTGTATGGATTATGTATCAACGAATCTAGAAGAAAAAGAATCGACAGACGAATTTCTGCATTGCTAGCAGCTTTTTGTCTAAAAGGTGATTATTAATTATACTACATTTTTATCAGAAATTTCCATCTCCTCACATGCAAATAGGGTATTTCAATTTGCTACTTTACTATGGTTGTTAACCATTTCACAAGTACACTAACGTTTACAAAAAGGGCATAACAACAAAGCTTTTTCTACGATCTTGTAACACAATTTAATAGTACTTTGGTCATGGTATTGATCCTCCCTTTTTGTTTACTACCCTTTGTTACTTATCATATTTTTCATGATTTTAGTTTACTACTTCTTGCATTTTCTGCCATCTCCTCCCTTCCAACCCTAGCTATATATTTATCACCATTCCTATTACTTTTCTGTTGTACAGATCATACATGGATAAGCCTGCAAATCTTATGTGGATAACAAGTGCAGTTCCCGAATTGGATCAAGAATTGACCACGGCTAAGAATATTGTACTTTTTAAGCACCAAATTAACTTTTTTCTTTCCTTTTTCTTTTCTTTTCTGAAAGGAGCACTAAAGGAACATTATTTCTATCGTTCACAAGAAACTATGGAAAAGTAAAGGAAAAGCCAAAGGAAAAGGAAAAAAACTCCCACGAAGCTATGACCAGGGATGAAAAAAGAAACTTTTTTGACACTATTTATGCAGAACAAAATGTGACATCCTAAGGCCCTCTTGCGCATACCACTAGCAACATATTCATCATTGTTGATCACATCAACACTTTCTTCAATTATGCGATATATGGCATTGGATTGAACTTAGGCATGAGCTTAAAAGTTAAGAATTCTTCACCCGCTTGACCTTTGGGTTTTAGCTCTTCTCGAAGCAGATATCCCAAGGAATATTCATCAACTTTGGTTGCAATAATAGAGGTCAGTTAATAAGTACTATAATTGGCTTAGCTCGTATACTCATTAGATTTTGACGTATTAATTTTCTTTGTATTTCCCTTGAAAGAAGATTTGACATATTCACGTTGTCATTTGCAGAATGGTTGAGATCATTTAAGAATAGAAAATATGAGGAATAACAACTCCACAAAGTTTTCCTTTAAACAGTCATAGTTTATGGGCCCAGGAATTAGATGTTTCTGTAAAAAAAGTATGAATTAACGTTTCACGTATGGAAGAGTTAAAGACCATTGAACAAGTATGCATGCTTCAACAACAAAAATGAGCAGATTCAATTATCCAATTAATGTGTATATGACTAGAAATCAAGATGTACATTCTTTTTTTTTTTTTTTTTTTGCTTTGGAGTACACTCATCCTTTCTCTACCATTGCTTTACAACTTCATTAATCCTAATCCTGGTGAAGTGAGGTAGTACTACTACAGCATGGGAATGGGGACATCCTTCATACTTCAAAAGGTCATGACTTTGCAGCTGTTCCTTTCAAACAACAAAAAATAAAAAAGAATAAGTATATCTTTCTAACCCCACATTATTTACAAGCTTTGAATGGATGATAAATTGGTCATTTCATCAATTAGTTGGATGGAATTGATTTTCATATTATTTTCTAGTTGATTAAGGGTATGAAATGCCTACTAAAATAGTTTAGATTGCAAAATGTGTGATACTTGGTGAGGGTTTTGTGCATTTTATCCCTTCATTTTTATCAATTTCATTTGCATACTTTTGGTGTCGGTCGCTGTTGGAATGAGCACTTCATTGAGCTTCAGGTCCAATGCCCACTCCTTCTCTGGCAGTATTTTCATGGCTACGAAAATCTTTATATATACAAGTTTAATTTCTTGAATTTGGTTCTTTCTTCTACTAAACGAGGAAAATTCGATCATAATATTGTTAATTCGAGATTGAGAAACTTGGCCCTAATATTATGGATAAAGGGAGATTTAGCCCACTGACCGGATATTTAGAAGCCAAATGCAGAAATGGCATATGGGGTTGTGAATAGGGCAACTTAAAGCCTGTACTAAGAAGTGCCAAAGAAAGACCCCCTAGCTGGAGGCAAGAATACAAGACTTTAATCTATCATTTTCTTAAAGGCGATGAGAAAAATACCACAGCTCGAAGTATTTTTAGAGGGTTGCTTTTTAAGTTTAGTATTATTCTCTTTCTTACCACCATAATGCAAGAACAAATTGAAATATAGCAAGTACATCGGCACTTCTTTCTGTCCTGCTAAATGGAGGCCAAATGCTTCGAATAATAGCTGATCCAAGAACAGATGAGCAATAAATTTGACAAGTTGGTGGCACCATCATATTGTTCCAAAATGCTTGTTTAATGAGCTTTTTCATGCCCTAGAGGCATTGACACCTTCCTACCATCATAAAAACAAACCATTCCATCAAGCTCAATTATGTTTCCCTCTTACAGTACCAGCTTCCTACTTGCTTGTTGGTGTGCACCAAACTCAGATCTTCTCATTTTGGAGATGGTGTAGGCATTCTTGTCTGGTCAATGAGAGTGTGGTCCTCTGTCAATAACCAAACCAATCATGGCTTATCATGCCACCCAAGCATGACTCTCATATTTACACATGTAAAACAAATTAGAGTAAATTGTGAGCTAGAAACTTGACCTAGGTGACAATTTTCATGAATGCAAAACTCTTCGTGTGAGTTTCGACTTCAGTCTCACCTCTATAAATCTTCATCAATTTCTTGTGTAGTCTTAACATGTAACTACAAATACGATAACTAATTAACTTGTCATCTTCATAGGTCATCCCGGGAAAAAAAAATAAAAAATAAAAAGTTATCTTTGGCTTAAAAGACATTGTTGGAAATTAAAGTTTTTAAGAGAGAACTAAAAATTAGCTATATCATGAGCTCAATTTGGAAAATCAGTTTTGGAGTTTCATATGGAAAAATAAAATAACTCTAATGAAAATCTTCTGTGCATGGCTCTAATTGCATTTTAGAGGACTAAAAAATTTTTTGAGTCCAAAAAATTTTAACATTTTTTGTGAACACATTTGTCAATCATCATTTTATCTTATATAAATCGAATTATTATAGTATATTTTTTTATAAAATTTTCAGAAAATAGCAATCTAAACAGCCACTGACTTTCTTTTTTCCCAGGATTAGAAAAACTTTAGCTAAAAATTTCTGGATTACAATTACATCTAAGGAGTACGAATGACAATTTGTTGTTCCCTCATAGAAAAAGGTCATCCATCATTTTCTGATTGGCTCGCAGAAACTCACAACGGCTCTGTCAGATTATAAACTCCGAGCGGGCAAGCCGAGGAAACTTCTCACCCGCCACGGCCACTCATCGCGTGAGACCACGCTACAATTCTAAAGCCCAGAAGTCACTTTCGCGGGCCCTACTTGAGAATTTTGTATTATAATGGTTCGACTCATGGGCTGAGCCCACAGTTTACTGACTCCTCCGTTGAGCCCAATGATTCTCTCGTTTGTTCCACGCACGACTCTCGCGCGTGATGGCTGGGACAGTTCATGTTAGCTTATGTGTGTTCGGTAGATTCACTTTACTCCAAGCCAGCGTTTATGATTACACTAAGCGAGCAATAAAAATGCTTCTCCTAGTAAAAGTTACAAGAAGTTGCAGCTCACTATTCTGCTGTCTTTATGCTCTCATCACGCACGGTGCACCTCCACTGTGTGTGTTTTTTCTGTTTGAGTGTGCTTGGGTGTGTGAGAGAGAGAGGGAGTGGGAAAGGAAAAGTGTGTGAAAATGAGGACAGCCCTTTCTTTGTAATGAGGTCTTAAACAGGGAAAGACATGGAAATGGGCTGTTGCACAAGCTAAAAGAGGTCCTACAAGCAAAAGGGTTTTTTGCTTCTTGATGCCATTGTTGTTGCTGAGTGAAAAAGATTCCGTTTTTATCAGATTTTGTTTGAGCGCATTTTATCAGATATTTGTGAGTGGGAAAGAGAGAATCTTTCGTGTTTCTGAGCCATAGTTGTTGCTGCTTTTGACTCTGCCTTAAAAGGTTAGTTTATCTTCTTTGCTCATACTGCACTTAGCTTTACAATTACTATTCCAGTTGAAACAGTTTGTAATTGGCTGTGTTTCTGTTTCTTTAGTGTGTGCTAGTAGGATTCCTTTCATGTTGTTGATGATGATGCCTACTTTTGAGTACCACTTGCAATAGTACTTTTCCACTAGAAAAATCAACATGTTTCAACTTTCTTGTTTGATGCACGTCCCCTTTTGGTTGCAAAGTTGACTCTTTTCGCTCTCGGGGGCTTTGGAGGATTGGTAGAGTTGAGGCTTCTTTTTGTGTTTTTGGATAGTGGGATCAATATTCTTTGCAGATTGACATCTCTGGCAGTTATGGATTGTCCGGTTTAGATTTTTTTGGCTTCTTAAGTAATCTTTATTTGTTTTTGATTTTGCATGATTTTTACTTGGTTTTCGATATTACCAAATGTTTCTGAGAAATCCCTTTTGTTTACCTGACTGAACTTGTGCTGTATTCATCCTGATGTACCTTCTCAGTTTCCAAGATTTCTAAAATTTGAAATTTGAAGATTCCGTCATTTCTTGAGATTTTTATTTGTTTACTAGCATGACTTATTAACTTTCTATTCTAGATGCTTTACGTATGTCTGTTTTCTTGTTCGAATTTCTTTTTCGTTGTGAATTGTCTTCCTAGTTACTATATAAATTTTTTTGCTGAGCTGCTTGAAAATTTTCTTTTGTAATGTATTTTCTTTTTCTCTTTTGAAGAATTAGTCCGACCTTGTTGGTGTAATTTATGATCTCTAATTTAATCATTGTTCTGCTTTGGAGCAACCCCATTCATATGCTCCTTTTCTTCTCTGCTTCATGGGGGAGGGTCTACCTGCTGCTAACTGAAACTTTAGCTACTTCTGAAATGAAAGAAGTTTTTGCCTTTGAATCCTAAAATTTGTGATTTATTGAATGACGATCATCTCATTTTTAGCATTTACAAGGTTTCTGTTTCGTCACTAGCATTTATAATGTTTGTTATCCCTTGCTTGAAATTTTCCCCATAACTTTGTATTAGCATTGACTCGTGTTTGCTAAACCAACAACCCGATAAAGTAGAGGTCACGTAATTTAATATCTATTTCTGACAGATTTGAAGCGTAAATTTCTTCACAAAAATGGTTTCAAGATCTTATTCCAACCTTTTGGATCTTACTTCGGGTGATTCACCCACATTTGGCCGAGGAGGAAAAAAACTTTCTCGAGTTGCCACTTTACCAGGAAAGTTATCTGAGCTTGATGAGGAAAGTAGAAGTAATGTCAGCTCTGATGCTCAGTCTTCGGTTTCCGAAGAACGAATGATCATTGTAGGAAACCAACTTCCCATCAGAGCACATCGAAGATCAGATGGTGAGGG
Organism: Gardenia jasminoides; assembly: GCA_013103745.1. Lineage (NCBI taxonomy): Eukaryota > Viridiplantae > Streptophyta > Magnoliopsida > Gentianales > Rubiaceae > Gardenia > Gardenia jasminoides. The sequence continues at coordinate 63,771,891 of CM023103.1, forward strand.
AGGATGGAACTTCAGTTGGGATGAGGATTCCCTTCTTTTGCAACTCAAAGATGGACTCAGAGAAGATGTTGAAGTAATCTACGTCGGTAGTCTCAAAGAAGAGATTGATCCTGGTGAACAAGATGATGTAGCTCAAACTCTGCTTGAGACTTTTAAATGTGTGCCTGCTTTCATTCCTCCGGAGCTCTTCAGTAAATTCTACCATGGCTTCTGCAAGCAGCACTTGTGGCCTTTATTTCACTACATGCTTCCTCTATCCCCTGATCTTGGTGGCAGGTTTGATCGCTCCTTGTGGCAAGCTTATGTTTCTGTAAACAAAATATTTGCTGACAAAGTAATGGAAGTGATTAGTCCTGATGATGACTTTGTCTGGGTACATGACTACCATTTGATGGTTTTGCCAACATTTTTGAGGAAAAGATTTAACAGGGTGAAGCTTGGTTTTTTTCTTCATAGCCCCTTCCCATCATCAGAAATATATCGAACTTTACCTGTCAGGGATGAACTTCTCCAGGCTCTTTTAAACTCTGATCTTATTGGCTTCCATACATTTGATTATGCAAGGCATTTCCTTTCTTGCTGCAGTAGAATGCTTGGAATTTCCTACCAATCTAAACGAGGTTATATAGGGCTCGAGTATTATGGCCGCACTGTTAGCATAAAGATTCTACCAGTTGGAATTCACATGGGCCAACTTCAATCTGTCCTGGACCTTCCTGAGACAGAAGCTAAGGTTGCTGATCTGCGCAATCAATTCAGGGTCAGACTGTTTTGCTTGGGGTTGATGACATGGACATATTTAAAGGCATAAGCCTAAAACTCCTGGCTTTTGAGCAGTTGCTCACTCAACATCCTGATAAAAGAGGTAAGGTTGTTTTGGTTCAAATTGCAAACCCTGCTAGGGGCAGAGGAAAAGACGTACAAGAAGTCCAGTCAGAAACTTATGCTACAGTGAGAAGAATCAATCAGATATTTGGACGATCAGGATATCAGCCTGTGGTTTTAATTGACACTCCACTCCAGTTCTATGAGCGCATCTCTTATTATGTAATAGCGGAATGTTGCCTGGTTACTGCAGTTAGGGATGGAATGAATCTTATACCTTATGAGTATATTATATCTCGACAAGGAAATGACAAGCTAGATGAAACTTTGGGCCTGAACCCATCAACACCAAAGAAAAGCATGTTGGTGGTTTCTGAGTTTATTGGGTGCTCTCCATCTCTGAGTGGTGCAATAAGGGTTAACCCTTGGAACACTGATTCTGTGGCTGAAGCTATGGATTCTGCATTAGTAGTCTCTCAAGCAGAGAAGCAAATGCGGCATGAGAAGCACTACAGATATGTGAGTACCCATGATGTTGCATATTGGGCTCGTAGCTTCCTGCAAGATCTTGAGAGAGCTTGTCGCGATCATGTAAGGAGGAGATGCTGGGGAATTGGTTTTGGTTTAGGTTTCCGTGTAATTGCTTTGGATCCAAGTTTCAGAAAACTGTCAGTTGAACACATTGTATCTGCTTATAAGAGGACCAAGAACCGTGCAATTCTTTTGGACTATGATGGTACTATGACCGTGCAGAGCTCAATGAGTACAAGTCCAAAAGAGGAACATATTGAAATCCTAAATAACTTGTGCAGAGATCCCAAGAATGTGGTTTTTATTGTTAGTGGGAAGGACCGAAAGACTCTAACACAATGGTTTTCTTCTTGTGAAAGATTGGGAATTGCCACAGAACATGGTTACTTTGTAAGGTATGCACTCTTGAGAATCACTTTGATAATCATTGGCTTCATAAAGTTTGTTACTCATCCAAGTTTTTATTTTATGAATTTCGTTCACCCTTCGGTTGGCTGCACAAGATAACATCAAGTAGCCACACTGCTCAGACTTTTAACTCTGCTGCTACTTTTGTTGCTTATGCTACAAGGAAGCATGGCTAGTATTGTTGTCTTGAGCATATGAATATATCAGTTGCAAAGCTATGTTTGCTAAAACTAATTAAGAAAATCTCATGAAAAGTAAAGAAGTATAGAGGAACGATGTATGAGGTAGAAATAAATCTAACTTCCATCACAAACATTATAAGTTTGGCAGAATATGTTTAATATGAATAATTCCTAGTCTGTACTGCAATCTAAGACAAATAGGCAACCACTTATAATTACGTATCCTAAAAATTGGCAATGTTAAATATTTCTTCCTCAAATGATCATATTAGTTCATTAAAACATATGAATTCTGAACTTACCAAGTTGGCTGGTTCACTGCATTTGCTAGTAGCATCTGGGATAAGACTAACAAATATTAAGCATCGTGAGTGCCTAGGTCTCCATGTATTGCTAAGGCTGCAACATGCTTCAAAGCTGTCAGCCTGCAAATTTTGAAGTACATCTGTACCCAATTCAACTGTCAAATCTTATGGGAGGAAATAGAAAGTGCATATTTTCAATTTTTGGGAGGGGAAGTAGTCCATGGCTATGGTGGATTATGGCCTGTTCCCTTGTTTGGGTTGTTTTATTTCCATTCTCATCTGTGAAAAGATGAAGATAAAAGCTCACTATGAGATGTTCATGTATTGTGAAACTTCTTTGTAGTGATGGGTTTGGTTTAGTATTGCAGCCATGAACACAGCATCAGTGTAGTTGATAACTTGTGGTTCTCATTGTTGTCTAGAAGTTCTGAATGCTGTCTAAATCTAAGCAGTCATATACCTTTTCCTTAGATTACTTAGTGAATTGGCAAAATTTTTTAGAACATGCAAGTTGAATAAAGAAATAGTCCGAGATTTTTCAAAATACTATAGCTAGATTTATGAGTATAGGCTAAAGCAGTTGACAAAATTCTCCATTGAGAATGTCTTGCACAAGCAAAGGCACCTGGACGGAGGTGAACAGTATGCCTAGCCATGGTAAAAGCTTCTAGGTTTGGGCATGATATTCACAAATAGCGGCAGAAATGATGAAATAGAAGTTGCGCTATCTAATTAAGCTGAGTAGAGCAAAGGGCCTATCTCATTTGTACTCTTAACTGGTTTAATGTTTTGTTTGAAAATTTGTGTTTTTGTTTCATAAGAAGACTAGCACGTCGGCAATGTGATCTTTGTTTTTTCCTAATGATTATGGCTGTACTTGACTTGCCACTATATAACAACACAAAAGGAAAAGCTTCCCTTGCTTTCTTGTTATACACGTCTCCATGTTTTTGTTGACAACCCATCTGGTTCGGCTGAGTCTTACTATTGGCCATTTATAATTTTTTAATCTCCTTGACATTTTCACATCAAGCTTGCTTTTCCAGATTAAATCAGACAGTTTGGGCTTGAGCATCCATAGTGGCCAATAATAGCTCATTGATTATCGTTCTCTTTCAGGCCTGAACAAAATGCAGAATGGGAAACTTGTATTGCTGTGCCAGATTTTTACTGGAAGCAGATTGCTGAACCAGTAATGCAACTTTACACTGAAACAACAGATGGTTCTTTCATAGACACCAAGGAAAGTGCTCTGGTTTGGAATTACCAGTATGCAGATCCTGATTTTGGCTCATGTCAAGCTAAGGAGCTTCAAGATCACTTGGAAAGTGTTCTTGCTAATGAACCAGTTTCTGTCAAGAGTGGCCAGCACATTGTAGAAGTTAAACCTCAGGTTGGTCATAGATTCTCTCCTGTCTTGCTTTGAAAGGTTGCCATAAACTTAAAGATCATACAGTTGCAAACCTGGTCACCAGTCCAGAAATATAATTTGGTTCTACCTTTCCGTCGTAGTTCTCCACATATTTGACTAAATGCATTTTATCCCTTCTACACCCGCAGATTACCTACAAAATGTTTGTCGTAAAAGATGATTCATCTCACCCTCTAGTCTTTTTCTCATCTCTCTTATTATCCCAATTAACTCAAGCACCTCTTGAACATTTACATGGTTCTACATTGCAGAAGTATAATAAGTACATTCCCTCACCATCCAGAGTAACAATGACTTCAGTTTTTCCTGTAAAGGATCTCTTTCCTTTCTTGTGGATAGTATTTTACTAATCTTCTAATCCCCGTTCTCTCTACATTAGGGTGTGAACAAAGGCCTTATAGCAGAGCGCCTCCTGGCCACAATGCAGCAAAAGCAAATGCTTCCAGATTTTGTTCTTTGTATAGGCGATGATAGATCAGATGAGGACATGTTTGAGGTGATAATGAGCGCAGTTGCTAATGCCACTCTCTCTCCGGTTGCTGAAGTTTTCGCATGTACTGTTGGCCAGAAACCAAGTAAAGCTAAATACTACTTAGAGGATACACCTGAGATACTGAGAATGTTGCAGGGTCTTGCTGCTGCTTCTGAGCAACCAACTAAAACCATATCTCGATCTTCTCAACGAGCAATCATTTGAGAAGGGAATGAGCAAAGGAAAGAGTTCTGCTTAGTTATCCCCCTTAGAAATTCAAATTGCCTGTGCAGATAGATTATTTACCTATTGTGCAGTTTATTTAGCTTCCTCTACTGAGGGTTGAGTTGGAAAATCTGGAATTTCATCTGCAGTCTGTTCTTTTAGTTTTATGGATTTAGTTTGCTGTTCATTTGAGAAATATGTGGCTCCATTAATGCAAGTAAACTTTGTTGTTTCTTTTTGATGGTCATCACAATTCAGTATTCTTAACTCTAAGCATGCTAAAATATAATCAGAGAGCCTGAATACATTAATCAATTCCCTTGTAAAGACCTTTAGAATACTATAGTAGCTTTTTCTAATGGAGTTGAAATGTGTTTTCTAAGAAGAGAAAATGAAAAGACAAAAAATTTCTTGTCCTTGTCATGCAAATACCAATTTTACCTTTTAGGCTTCCATCATGGGCTTTCGTTGAGCGAAACGCTCCGCAGCACTTGTGTAAATGTTGCTTTTTCTACTTATTGGTAGTGTCTGATATCATTCAGGTTTCTTTATTACTTATTACTTTATTGGTCACACCAATGCTTTTTAATGTTAATTCCGCCCATTAATCTTCTTATGAAATTATTCTAAGAGAGATGATTATGAAGGAAGAAAAAACAAGGAAAGGAGATAAGTCTCTAGCTTGCATTTTGCTTAACAGCTTAATAGCTTGTTAATCATTATGGACATTTAATATTTGAAATGCACAGCGTATTAACATAAAGCATATTTTGAAGGTTAGAAATATTTTTCTCGCTAATTAATAGGCACCTTTCAACTTTATTATCATTAAGAAGACCTACTTTCGGTGACAGCACAGTACAATGTAAACACTGATATAACAGATATAGGCACTAAACAAGAACGTGTAAAAACACAACAAATTTTTTGACACAAATTTCAACGAGAGAAAATTTGTATGTTTTTTAAACTTATTGTGTTACTGTCTACATTATTACGTTCAACGAGAGAAATTTTGTTGTGATTTTTAACTTATTCCGTTAATTTCTACATTATTATGTTAGTGCCTATACCTGTTATACCAACTTATACACTGTACCCTGCAGTTACCGGTGATGAGGCCCCTGATCCAACTTTAGTTCCCTGTGAACTTTTTCATGAATAAATGGAGCTAAAATAGGCTTTACTTCTGCATAGCATCTACAAAAAACTTTTGACTGTAGCAGGAATAGGCGCTTGAGTTGTTATTGAGCTGCAATCGCAGCCCTCATCAACCTTTTCTTCATGCCATTATTAGTCATTATCATGCCAAAACCTCCAAATCCAGCCCATAAAACATTTTGCATCATGTGATCTTGCATGCACGTTAGACTCGAGTTTTACACAGTAATGCCATAGTTGGCTTCTATATCTCCACCGTTTTGTGTATTCTCATAACTTTTTTTTTTTTTTTTTTTTGGTTATGATTGGGATTTGCATGGTGGGATGCAAGAATGTATACTTTGTGAATGAGATGCTCCTATCCTTTTGTCCTTGCTTCTAAAACTGCGCGTCAAGTTGGTAGAATAACTGAAGAGGAGAACTCTATATCGAAAAGGCCAAATGAATGTGAGGAAAAATAGACGAATAGGTTTGCAACTTTTGAAGAGTAGTAGTAGTATTTCTCTTCTTTATTTCTTTCTATTTTTTGAGTAAATCTTGTGTACACCGACAGCATATATACTTTCACCATTAAATTAATAACATGTATGCAAAAGTTGAATTTCATATTCAAATTTTATATAGTTGTTATTCATTTAAGATCGACGGTGTATACAAAAGATTAATTCCTGTTTTTTCCCTCCCTTTTCTCCCTTTCACCTCCTTTCCTATAATTAGATTAATTGATGAGAAGCTAATAGGTATTTTAGAAAATCTGTATTTTACAACTCTAAAGAAATTGCAAGGAGAATGATGTTTTAGCGGGCATGCGGTGCAAATAAGTTGCTTATATGTATTACTTTTCTACTTTGCACCTTAAATTTTAATTTTGACACGTTGCACCCTAAACTCGCTATTTTTACACTCTAAACATTTAAGTTTGTCCTATTTAAGTTCAATCAATAACAATTTTTAAAAAAATTAATGACATAAAGGATCCAACAAACCAATGATAATATGTCAAAGGTAATCAAAAGGTGTCAAGATATCATAGTAAAAATAAAACAATACATTAATCATTAAATTTGCATCATTTTTTAATTTGTTTATTTTGGTAACAATATTAGTAATGAAACCATATAAATAAATAATAATATGCGAAAAAATAGTCAAAAAAACTAAGGAATCATAGGTGGAACAAAACGGTACATAATTATTAATTTTCACTGCCTTTATTACGTTAATTTTACAAACACAACCATTGATTGGATTTAAATGGGATCAAAGAGAGTTTAAAGTGCAGAATGTTGAAATTTGAAGTTTAAGATATAAAGTGAGAAATTGGTATAAAAGATATAAAGTGGAGTTAATCCTAAATGATATTTTTGAATCATGTATCTTTTACCGAGTTTCAAAGACTCAATTATGTTATTGGACGAGTAGTTGGATTCTGTCATTTCTTGAGTTTGTCAAGCTAAGTAATTTTTAAATAATTATTCAATTTTAAATGCAAAACTACCAAATGTCAATATTTATTAATAGAGCTAAATTGAGCTCGAGAAGACTTTCGTTACATTAGTAAGCTAACCTCAAGTTGATGGTAAAAACTTGGGGTAGACGTGATCTTATAGACTTCGTGGCCCAAAATTTGGATCCATGAGATCTACATAGATCGGGTCTACCAAGTCTTGTCCAAATCGATAGGATGCACTTGAAGTTTTTCAAAATTTTGAGGAGCTATTTACAATATCAGTGTATGGTCAAGTATCTTTTCCCAAAAAAGGGACATAGAAGGGGAAAGACAAAAGGAAACCAAAAAAAAAAAGGTGAAAAGGCTTAATTACATGACATTACTCCTCCTAAGTTTATCTTATGCTAGCAATTTGTCACCAAGACTAGTGATCATTGATCAACCATATCGTTGAGCTCTTTTCATGATAAGAAGACAGAAAAAATCTCGTCTGCCCATCAATTTTAAGTGCATGAATAACTTGTTTTTCTTTTCAATTTTGTCCTACAAATTTTCCATATTATAACATTTTTTTCTAAATCATTCGCTTACTTATGGTGCACTAGTAATTAATTTCAAAAGAATGCAGTAATGTTATTCCTTTAGTTTAGAGGCACATTTTTCTCTCTAACTCCTCCATAACCTAGTTGGGCTCTTCTTTAGTATAAGTTGGAGTAGGAATAGCATGTCTACATACCCCATAACCAAGCTGGACCTTCTTCTAATATAAGCTAGAGATCCAAAACTTGGGTAGATCCAGGTCTTTAAAGACCCAATGACCGAAATTATGCCATACCACATTGGGTCTTTAAAAATTGAATCCATCTAAGTATGAGCCTAAGTTAGAGTAGGACTAGTCATATCACAATCTGGATCATTGAGTCTTTAAAGACCAGGTTTACTCAAGTATACAGCATAGTACGTAAAAAACTGAGGAAAAAAAAATTAAATTTTGGTTATGGAATATTTTGAGAATGTATCTCATGCTAGTGATTAAAATTCACAATTTTCATTGCATAAGATATCTTCATTTGAAGAATTGAGAGAGAAAAAAATTAAATTACTATATAAATCTGTTTTTCTTGTTTCATTTGTATGAATCTTTTGATATTGTTTTATTGATAATGTTTTCTCTTTTTTTTTCTTTTGGGTTATGGATTATGTAGATACACTTTACTTTACTTAAAATACATATTTGTTATATACTACAGTTCAATTAAACCCATTTAAAATTTCTTCATCTTAAAAAAAAAAAAAGAAATTGTGACGCATTCATTAAAAAGTTAATTAAGCAACAAGTTCATTAATACATACGGATCAATTGATTTTTCACAAATGTTAATCTCTTATAAAAATAAAAATATAGTAAGTCTAAAACAACTAAAAATGTTTTTATGAATATACAATTTGTAAATGAAAAAGGGGAGCAAGTACTAGAGTGTCAAAATGGAAAAATAAAAGCCGAGAAGGAAAACAAATAAAAAGTAATAAATTAATGCATTTTAATATTAAGGGTAGAAAATTTCTGATGAATAAATTTTGGGGCGGGCAAGGCGCCACTAATCCGTAATGAGTAATTACAAATTTAGAAGGGTTTAGTATACACAAGCCCTGTTAAAGCGTATACGAAAACCAAATTCAAAACCTAGGGTTTTAGATTTTCTTCCCCAGTGCTCATCAATGGCGAAGTCCGCCAAGAAACCCAAACAAAAAAAACCACCGGAAGAGGCCAACACCCTTATGGCTTCTAATTCGAAACCCGAAAGATCGACCTCGGAGAACCCAAATGTTACCGCTACCACAGAATCGAATTCTAGCGTTTTCAGCTCTCTGTTCGGAGAAATTCCTGGAGAAAACTCTTCTAATTTGTCAATCTTTTCTAACAACAATCCGTTCAGAAGACAACCCGGTAACCCTTCTTCCGAAAAACCAGTCGATGACCGGAATGGACAAGTGGGTTTAGCTTTGGAGAACCCTAATGATGAAAAAGCTGGGAATTTTGAGAATTCTGATGGGCCTGCTGAGCTGAAAAAGAGGAAGAGGAAGCAAGAAAAGAAAGGGGATAGTGAGGAAGAAGAACATGGAAGGAAAAGATTGGAGGGGGTTGGGGGAAGTGGTAGAGAAAGGAGGGACGAAATGGAGGAAAACGGCGTTACTGTTTCCATTGCTAGTAATGGGGGACTCGGGGAGGATGGAAATGGGGTTAATGAGGAGAAAAAGCGAAAGAAGAAGAAGAGGAAGAGGGATGAGTTGGAAGCTGAGTATGAGGCGAAAAGATATGGAGTTGAGCAGGAGGAGGAGAGCAAAGAGGAGAGGGGTGGACTTGTAGGGGTGAAGAGAAAGCAAATGGATAGCTTGGAAGATGTTATGGTGTCTAAGGAGGGGTTTGATGATGAGAGTAAGCTCTTGAGGACTGTGTTTGTGGGGAATTTGCCATTGAAGATAAAGAAAAAGGTGTTAATTAGGGAATTTGGGAAGTTTGGTGAGGTTGAGTCTGTGAGGATCCGCTCTGTTCCTTTAAACGATGTGAGTATTTCCTGGTGTTTTTTGTTTTTGTTTTTGTTTCTGGTTTTACTGTGAAGTTCGCATTTTTACGTTTGCTTGTTTTGTTCCAGACCAAAATTCCTAGGAAGGGTGCAATAATTAAGAAGCAAATCAATGAAATTGCTGACAGGTTTGATCCTCTCGATACCTAGCAAATTCTTTTTGAAATTTTGTGCATTTTGTTCTCAGTCTATAAGTATTCTAATGCAAGCTGGATTTCTTATCCATCACTAAGCAGGATAATTTCTTCATGACTAATGCTTCTGAAAATGCGAATCCAAAAACAAATGAAAGAGAAAGTGAAAAAACTTGAAATAGGAATTGAGTGGGGTTCATTGAGATACATTGGTTCAATAAATTTCTCTTCGCATAGGATTTTTATGAAAAGAGTAACTTAGATAGCCTAGTTTGCATATGATTGTGCATCTAGGTTGCAGTTAGTCTAAAGCGTCATCAGTTTCTATGCGTTTGCTATGCTGTGGTTGCCATTTCCTTTCTATTGATTGGTGGTTATTATTGCAGTGTTCATGCTTATGTAGTTTTTAAAACAGAGGAATCTGCTCAGGCATCTCTGGCCCATAATATGGCAGAGGTAATTCTTCTTCTTTTTTGGATTTCTTGATCTGTATAGTCTAGGGCAGGTGATTTTTGTGTGAAGTCAGTGCATGATATTTTGTTCATCTTCGGTGTTAATGCATGCAGGTTAGTGGTAATCATATCCGTGTAGACAGGGCATGTCCACCCCGCAAGAAGTTGAAGGGAGATAATGCTCCGTTGTATGATAACAAGAGGACTGTCTTTGTTGGTAACCTCCCATTTGATGTGAAAGTAAGTTTCTTTCTGATTGTGCTTGGTATGGATTGCAATTTCACTGTTCTTCTGATATTCTGGAGATTTGGACTGACTTTTCTCCAGGATGAGGAGTTGTATCAGTTGTTCAGTAGTATTAAAGATTTGGAATCCAGCATTGAGGGAATTCGTATTGTTAGAGATCCTGGTACAAGCTTAGGAAAAGGCATTGCTTACGTGTTGTTCAAAACAAGGGTATGATTGCAGTGCATTTGTGTCATTTATCTTCAATTTGCTCAGCATTTTTAGTTTTCCCTGTGATTCATATTTCATGCCAAGCAATAATGAATCTGTATTCCAGTGTGTTTTGAGTATAAGCCTGATTGTCACTTCTCTCTTTCAATTTTTGTGTTAGTGTTTTGTTCTCTATAAGGTAACTGCAGTGTTTACCGAATTAAGTTCATGCCTCAATTTGTAGAGCAACACTGTCCACAATAGAGATATTGGAGTTCTATTACCAAGTATGTGATATTTACTTAGGCACTTTTAGTTGATGGGTCTTTGCTGTGGATTAAAATTTTTTTTTGTGTAGGTTGTTTCCCTTCCTGTCTTTATGCTGCATTCTCCTTGGTGGAACAATAGATTTTGCTTGAAAAATATTTGAGGATTGGCTTTTTCATAGAAATTTAGTGTTTATATATCTGATACCAATGTGTGATAAAGTATTATAAGATATGATGGTGCTAAAGGGCTAGAGCAGGAGCTTGTTGGAGTGCTTACCTGTCAGGTAATGAAGCTATCAGAACGCTAATGAAATGCAGACAAATTTGTGGTTTAACTATTTAATTAAGTAAGAAGGTTGAATACACTATATGTGCCAGAAATGAGATGAATATATGGTGATTATTGGCATACATGTTTCAGTTTGAGATGGTGCCTTGGGCATGGGTCATCCAAGAATTCTGCTTTTGGAATTTTTTGCTGCAAAACAAAATATGATTTTAATCTTTCTCGAGTTAGATGTTTTTACACTCCTCTAAAACTTGCCTTGACTGCATAAGCAGCAAAGAACCATAAATTTACTTGTTCCAGATCTCAACTTGGAAATATCTAGAAGAATTATGATACAAAGACTCAGAGATGTGTAGTTAAATACCGATCAGATTTTGGAGGTTGTTAATCAGATATGGATACAGAGGAAAATTTGAATAGGAAAAGGATGTAAATGGAAAGCTAAACAGTGGTTAAGGTCAATTTATCAACTCAAATTCTTTGTTTAATTACAGTCAGTAGGTGTTTCTCTGCTTGAGGTAAAGCCCTACGCCAATTTGTTTGCCCTTTACAGCTTTACCGCGTTAAGTATAATGTAGTGGATAATGTGCAGAAGGATTATGGTATGAGGTAATAAAAAAGGACATTAGTGCGTTATGGTTTATACAAATCATGATGCTAGATAAATCTAAATGTCCAAATGGGTAGTATGAGATGTAATACTGGTGCACTTAAGTTCCGGTTGATACATCATCCTGGAGAGAACTCAAGCCTTGAAGCCACATAGTTAATGTGTGTGTGTGGTTTTTTTTTTTTTTTTTGGCCTTTCTCCATGCTTGAAGTGTTCACAAACATGCCAATTTGAAGTCTTGTTAGGATTGGACTCCTATTTAACAGTCAAATAATGTTGATGAAAAAATTACTCTTAAGGACCCACAGGAATCAGTAGTGGATGCTGTCTTCTGGTGTTATTTTATCTTGTGGCTGAAGCGTGATATAACAAGCATGCACCAAGTAGGCAGCAAAATGGACTTAATGCAGTGTGTGCATTGTGATATGTTTTGTCCCTTTCCTATGCTTGTTGTGAAATCTGTTGACGTTGTTCCCAAGTTTTCCATTGTGGTTAGGTAAATTGTTGTACATTATGTTCAATGACTACTTTGTGGATAAGCTGGATGTTATCTTTTGTTTTAAAATGGTTTTTTTTCGTTTAAATGGTTGGCTTGTTGCTGGTTGATTTATATACTTCTCTGCTTAAACAAAATCTTTTTGTTGCACGTGCAGGATGCTGCAAACATGGTTATTAGAAGACGTAATTTGAAGCTTCGGGATCGTGATTTGAGGCTTTATCATGCGAAAGCAGAGACCACTCTTTCGAAGAGAAAAAGTCCCTTGCCAACAAATACTCCTCCAGCTAAAAAGTTTGGAGGAAATTCTAAATCTGCTAGCCTTGAAAATAAGACAAATTCAAAGGCAGCCTTTTCGTACCAGGGTCTACAGGCAAGCAAGTCTGGCATCCAGAAGAAAACCCGTAGACCAGCAAAGGCTAATGCAAATACTCAGAAAGTGCCTATGCAAAAAGAACGCCAGCAGAAGAGACCTGCTGTGGCAGCTAGAAAGGATGAAGCCCTGAAGGCTAAACGAGCAGGAATTAAGCGCAAACTAGACAAGCAAACTCCTGACAGCAGTCATCGGAAGAAGAAAGCTAGGAGATTTATGTGAGATTTAAACTGGATCAAATCTCAAGGAGCCGAAGAATTAACATAGTGGGTAAACTGTCAATTATTCTCCGCAGACAGTTTAGAAACCACTGGGAGCTCTCTTTAAGTAATTTGTCGAGCAGGGCTGCTGTCTTTGGTGACATTTTCGTGTCTCTATAACCAAAGGACTTGACGACAAGAAGCATTTGTTGATTCTAGTGTTTTGTTTGTCTTTGTAAAATTATCTCAAATGCAACTTATATGAATAAAAGAGCATTGGTCTTATTTCTCCTTCCGCTTAACTGGATTTAGCTTTTTGTAGTGCTGTGTTCATATGTGGGAATATGTGTTGCTTAAGTTATGGGTTTAGCTCAAACACCCTGGATCATTTTCCCGCCTCCAAGATGTGGTAATTGCAACCATAATTAACTGTAGTGGTTTGTGTTCTTCAGTGCTTTTCAGCTTTATACATCAGGTGTAGATTTATAATGATTGTCCCTGCAATTTATAACACTTTATACATCAGGTATGTATATTCTGTTGAACTTAGATTGTAGGCTTATGAATCAGTAGCTGTCGAATTTTGCTAAGAATGTAATATGCATGTATAACAGCAGGAGATTTTTAGCTCCAAGGGTATCAGGAATCACAGAATTTCCATGTGTAACAGCATGAGAGTGTAACATAAAAGGTACTATCAAAGAATGACAGCCTAATAGGAAATATCAAGCAATCTTGCTGTTGAAAGTCCACAAAGTGTAAAATGAAGTTACACTCATTGCTTCATTTATTTGTGATTGTGATCTTTAAAGATGATGAGTTTGACACAATACAAATGTCTCATCTCTATCTGTGTTACGCTACTCATTTTTTTCTTTTTTTTTTTTGACTTTTTTCTCTTCTTTTCTGGCTGTATAATTTGCAAATTTCAAAGCGTATGCATAAGGTATAATGAGGTAACGCTAACATTTTTGGTAGAAAGTTCTTTTTTTTTTTTTCTTGGAAAATTATATAAATTCAATAGCATAATAATTTTTAGAAGTTTGTAGACTTGCTTATTATAGAAATCGTACAGCTATATAGTTTCATTAATTAAAAACATCCTATACCTATATAGTGTAATTAATTAAAAACATGGAAAGAGTACAAGCATGTAAAATTAATAAATTATTTATGGTAAATTATCCAAAATTCTTCTTCTTCTTTTTTTTTTTTTTTCCGTTTTAATGTATTTATTTATGCGAGTACTTGCGTGCCTGCTGTGGTACAAAAGACCTGCATGTCTTAATCGACTGCTCCCAAAGGTATGACTACTTAAGTAGTAACCCCGCGGCAAAAAGATTTCTTCTGTTCCCTCCGCCGCCGCTTCAGAATCAGAGCTCAAATTTTGTTGACTTTCTTGGGCTGGCATTCAAATTCAGCTCCAGAAAAACATGTCTTCAAGAAAAGGAGGTAATAGAAGAGAAGGAAAACAATCTCACTATTATCAGCACCAAAACGACGAAAATTGGACTTTAAAACCCGTCCAAGATCACCAATTTGACCAACGACTCGCGCGTTTAAATTCTGAGCTGAATGTTGAACATGATCATCTTGAACAGCCCACAACAACACCACCAACAAAACCCGTCTCTGATTTTGTTACCAGGAACCAAAAATATCGTCAGAATCGAAGAAGCCCCAGGTGGGTTCAGCGAAACCGGAAGCCCCAGGTGGTCAAACCTGAGTTTGTTAAGAAATCTGAGGTCAGTTCTTTGGGTGTAGATGAGAAGAATGATGAAAAAAGGGAGGATTTTAGAGATGGCCTTGGGGAAGAATCGGAGAAGGGTGCTAGTGCAAGTGAAGTTGTTGAAGGGGAGGATGAGGTTGAGGAGAAAATTGAAGGGTCTGGTCTGAATGACGAGGATGTTGATGTGGTGCAGAAAAGGTTGGAAGAGTTGCTGCTGAGGGCTCAAGTGGCTGAGTTGTCTGAAGAGCAGCTAAGGATTAATGATCAAGCTCAGGAGGATGAGGTAAATCAGTATACTCGACTTTTTGGAATTATATGGTTGCTTGGAAAGTCAATAGCTTTTTTAACAGCTTAGTTGTGTTTACATGCATTTCTAATGCTGCAGCACATGGCATCTTGATCTTCTGTACCTTTTTGTTTCAGAAATTTGGATTTTACCATGATTTTTGATAAACTAGTTGCTGAGAATGGATTATGACAGTACGTCAGATGCTATGCTTGCTATTACTTCTTGTTGTGGATAAGATGGCGTGACCTGAATATTACCCACATCATGACGGTCTCAATCCAGACATATATATATATTCTTGTATGCTGGAACTCATCAGTAGTGAATCTGAACTAGTTCCATGATGACTTGTAGAAATCTACTCTTTTTACATTATGGAGAAGAGCCAGCTGATGATTGTAAATGAATTTCATTTACCTAGCGAAGGGACTAGGAGAGTTCTGAAAATAAGATTAGATGAGGTCTGAAAAATTGTTTAACTCAAGTGGATAAAGCTTTATCTAACCCATTGAGAAACAGAGTTGAGGATCTGTTTTAACTTAAATGGGTGGAATGCTTTGAGTGTAAGTTCATGTAAAAAGGAAACACCCTGAATGACACTTTGATGGTTGGTGACACTAAGTTCTTTTGTTTATGGTGTCAAGTTGCAGTTATGTTCTGATTATATATATGCAGCATTCTGTAGCTGCTATAGGTTGCGTTCATTATTTATAAGATGTCTGATGGCTGCACAACAGTCTCTAAGAGGACAAGGATTCTTAACCAAAATATCTTTTTGTTTATCCCAATCATGCACTCTAGGCTTAGTGTAAGCATTAGTTAGATAAAATAAAAGAGCTGTGATGAACATGGTGGTCATTATGGATCTAGCCTAATCAGAATCCTTCATAAATGGCACAGTAGTACTTGTCTAATTAGACTTGGAACGGGGGGATACTTTTTTTAGAATATTTCATTGGAGTATGCTTATATGTATATATATAAGGTAGATGTATGGTTCACAGAACCTGCTCTTGCAATTGTAAGTGTATCATAGCAACCCATTGTTCCTTTCCTTGTGATAAATCCATTGGAGTCATTTCTCTCTCTCTCTCTCTCTCACATGCACACACACCCACACAAAAAATGCATGCATGTCATTCTCTAATTCTTTTTTTTTAACATGTTTCAGTTACTAGCTATGGAGTCAATATATGGCGACAACATCTTCTTTCTTGACAAACAGAATGGCCTGAGGTCTTTTCAGGTTACATCCTCATAGTTTATTGCCTGTTGATTCATGCTTGGAGGATATTATCTGACATTAGATTTGTTTACTTGAGGATATTATCTAACATTAGTATTGTTTACCAGATTCATATTCATATCGAAACACCTAGTGAAATTACTGTATCTGTGAAGCTGAACTCATCTGCTGTGAGTGAGGCCAATGATGATTCATCAGAGTTCTCTTACTCTTTCAAAGTCAAGTATCTGCCACCAATCATATTGACATGCATATTACCTATATCATACCCGAGTCATCTTCCTCCTTATTTTACCATCTCTGCCCGGTGGTTATCTTCCACTAAGATTTCTGATCTTTGCAACGTACTTGACTCTATTTGGAATGAGCAATCAGGACAGGAGGTTATATATCAGTGGGTCGAATGGATACACAGTTCTTGTCTTTCTTTTCTTGGTTTTGATCAAGAAATTATTCTTGGTCCTTATGCTGTGAAGGAGGAACCAGATAGGCGTGCAATTTCAGGAAGTGTCTCCCCAGAGGTTGATATTCCGTATATGAAAAGCTATAACGATGAGCAGCGACATGAGAACTTCAGCAAAAGTATCCATGAATGCTGTATTTGTTTCAGTGAATTTGCAGGTAGTTTCACATGATGTCGTTCTAATCATCAAATGTGATTACATCTTCTCGATTCTTGTGGTATAGTATCAATACGTGTTCTTAGCATGAATTTATTTTGTGATATGTCACTGCTAATACTGCAATACTTGATCTGCCGTGCACAAATAGTTGACTGTCACAGTTTTGAAATTATAGAAATGCTTGATAAGAACACTGGAGAGATGTTGTTCCATTTACTTGAAGTTGCATGTATACGTCTGGTTGAGAATTTTTCTAGGTTTAGTGGTATTAGTGAATTTTATGTATCTTAGGCCAGTTTCATGCACACTGCCTCACATACATAATGTCTTCTCTGCAGAACACCATTTATTGAATTTCTTAATTATTTCCATTTAATTAATGCTTAACTTGATCTCATTCTTTCTTGTTGTGACAATTTTGCTTAGCTTGTAATTCTTTGTTAGTGCTTCCTGAAGTTTTTTCAAAACGTATATGTTTTTCAAAACCTGCTGAGATTTTCTAGTCTGGAATATCATCATTTGAAGACCACAATAGTGTAAAGTCTTTTTATTCCATGGTGCTTTAGTGACTTTTCTGCTCTCTCAGGCACAGAATTTGTTAGACTTCCATGCCAGCATTTCTTCTGCTGGGAGTGCATGAAAACCTATTCTGATATGCATGTAAAAGAAGGGACGGTTAGCAAGCTTCAGTGCCCTGATGCAAAATGTGGGGCATGATTCCACCTGGTTTACTGAGACGATTGCTTGGTGACGAGGAGTTTGAACGTTGGGAGTCAATGACGTTACAGAAGACATTGGAGTCAATGACTGATGTGACTTACTGCCCAAGATGCGAAACAATTTGCATAGAGGATGAAGACCAGCATGCACAGTGCTCAAAATGTTACTTTAGCTTTTGTACCCTGTGCAGGGAAAAACGGCATGTTGGAGTTGCATGCATGACTCCAGAGATGAAGCTTCTTGTTTTGCAGGTATTGACTTTGTGGTTGGTGTAAGTCTTTTCTTTTCAAGGTTGGTTATTGGAGATATGAGTTAAACTATCTTGAAATCTATTAGAATTGAGCTACCTTTTGCCTTTTGAGCGGACTGGTAATAGCATAGGCATGTTTTGAGATATACCTTTATGTCTAAACAGTAAGAAGGTTATCGCTAGGTAGTATTGTGTCCCCAGTTTCCAAGTTTACATCTTTTTTGCTCTAGTGCAATAAGATTTTCCTTGGTTCTTCCTGTTTCTACAGCTACCTGTATCTGATTGTGTGGTCTTGAATGTCTTCTATCAGATGATGTGTTAACTATGAGTAGAATTTGCTTTGCTAGTTGTTGCCTTTGAGATTTTTTCTTTTCTTTTGAGTAATTCTGATTGGTTCCTTTCTCAGCCTTCCTTATATCAGTTACCAGCTATATATAGGTTTTTGTACATTTAAGATGCTAAACTTTTGTTCTTTGCAACAGGAGCGGCAGAATTCATCTCAACTCAAAGACGATCAAAGACATCGTGAGAAAGAAATGATTAATGATCTCCTTAGTGTCAGAGAAATAAATAATTCTGCAAAGCAATGCCCTTCTTGTAAGATGGCCATCTCTCGCACTGAAGGTTGCAACAAAATGGTATGTGGTAATTGCGGACACTATTTCTGCTACCGCTGCAACAAGGAAATTGATGGATATGATCATTTCAGGTTTGAGATTCACTCTCAATTAGTTTCTCACACACCTCCACATGCAAGTTTGTTTTCTAATCTGTTTGGGAACTCATGAGCTTCTTCTTAATAAAGGAATGGAAGTTGTGAACTTTTTCCACCTGAAGCCATTCAGCAGTGGGAGGAGAGAATAAATGCTCGTCAAGTTGTGGGTCAGATCCAAGCTGAAATGTTTCCGGAGCGTGGTCACTCATGCCCTAATTGCGGTCAAGTAAATCTAAAGGTTAGAGAAATGTCTTCATATTTTGAGGCTTAATATTTCTGCAACCTTGCTATATCTATTATTCATGATAGTATAGAAGTTCGTGCATCAAATTAGTTTAAGTGATTCCTTAAGCTAGAAGCATAGCAATATTATTAGCATAGAGAATTATGGCATGAAGGCCAAAAAGGAATGACTAGATATCTGTGCTGTATCTTCTTCAATAACTCCACTCATTTAAATTGGTGTTTCCTAGAACTACTAAGTGATAGACAATGGAAATGACAGATTGCATGTTTTGTACCATCCTCAATTGAACAATATGAGAAAACAGAAGAAGTAAGACTAGAGAAGGATGAGGGGAATTCTTTCTATCTCTATTGGGGCTGAGAAAGAAGATTGCCCTAGGAAGAGTTATTTGACCATTCTGATTGTGTGCATGAATTGTAAAGAAGCACATATTCGAACTAAATATGATATACCAAACTGGTACATTTGTTGCTCCTAAAACTCAGAGTATCAATTTAATGAATTACCAAACCGGTGTTCTTATTGCTACTTGAGTAGACTCTTATGTGTTGTACAGAAGTTTATGAAGCAATATTTAACTTTCTGTGCATATTGAAGCTATATTAATCATCAAGAAAAAGATGAGTTTACCTGAGTAGTTGTGATGATTGTGGCATCTAAAATCATTTCAAACTTATAGACCTGAGTATGTTATTGGTACATGGCCATTCATAAGTTATCTGTATGTTCCGTAATTGCAGGTAAAATGAATGCTTATTATGCTAAATGAAGAATCTAGTTAATAATGCTCTTTCTTACCGGACGCAAAAACATCAAACAAGTATATGAAAGTAGTACCTTGGCTGTGGAAAACTATTTAGCATAAATTTATATGAACTTAGATAATCTTGCCCTTTGAGCTGCCATACCTTGTCAACATTGGCTACAAGTTTTGTCGTGTATTATCTTGGTTCCCCTTTAAAATCGAATATGGGCAGAAGTAGAAGATCTTCCAATCAATTGCTATATAGTTTTCCTTCTCCAGTGTTCATCTTTGTCGTTTGCAGTTATACTGTTATTACTTTTAGTTGTAAACAGAACTTTCTGTTGTCTTTTCCAACTTGTGAAGTTGATATCTGATTGGCCCTCTCTTTCCCTATTCGATCCTCTGGCAGGTCGGGAACAACAATCACATCTTCTGCTGGGCATGCCAGAATCATTACTGCTATTTGTGTAGAAAAATGGTGAGACGTAGCGCCCAACATTTTGGACCAAAGGGTTGCAAACAACACACTGTGGGATGACTGCGATTGAGTCACCAATTTCTAGTACCGCTAAATACAACAAATGCATACCAAATCTCTGCTTTTTAGAACCCAACAGAGTTAATGGAGTTCCCATGAAACCGCACTTTCTTGCACAAAATCAGGGCATACCAGAATTCTGTATTGCCTTTCTTCAAATTTCATTCGTTAAGAGTTTCTTATTCTTTACTTCAAATTTCCGGGAGTTGTAGATTTCTGCATGCTGAGCGCTGTTGTATTTCTTCATTTTTGAGTTAACGCATTTGTCACTCGTACATAGACAAATGCGAATGGTAAAACTTTGCTACATTTTGGTCCCTCGAAGCGATTATTCTGAAGTTCTTTCTCCTGAAATTTCTATCATTTGAAGTAATAAATAATAATAATAATACTGTTTTTTGTAGGATACTTGCGTAGGTTGATAGTGTTTTGAGTGAATTTGGTGTAGACATAAGACGGGCTAGTTATTGATTTGACAACCTTTGGGGGGAATGGACAACAGTTTTTTTATCAAGTAGAAACCAAGAGAATGCACTGCTGTTTGACAAAACATTCAACCTGTTAAGAAATACTCTATTCTTTGAAACTTATTTGGATTTACTTTAACTTGAAAACTTGAAATATCGGAAAACTAGATTATGAATTTTTGAACACAATAATCAAACTTAAACCTCCAAGAGCCAATTCAAAGATATCCAAATTCATCGAGCATGAAAGCTGAGGATTCTTTCAAGTTTGGTGTCTAAAAAAGAAAAATTTAAAGGTACCCAAACTAATCGAGCATGAAAGCCAAGAATTCTTTTAATTTGGTGGTAAAAATCATCCTATACTGAGACTGAGAAAAACTTTTGTCAATTTTAGATGTTATGGCATTGCGTTTTAATTTGGTTTTAAAGATATTATACTAAAGAAAAAATTTTGTCAATTTTTTAGATGTTATGGCATTGCTTTTATGATGTCCACACTATAAATAAAGCTTAGGGGCCTTATGGTGTCACAATGATTTTGTGATCTAGATCTTTTACCTTCACAATAAAGAATATAATGGTTCTATCATTTTCGAAAAATATATACGTTCTTTTTTAGTTTTAAAATTTTAAAATTTATAACTCTCCATAACGGCAGGTAATTACCAAAAATCTAATCATCTTTAAATTTTTATCCCTAACAAATTAACTTTTATAATTTAAACTTTAAAACTAAATTCTACAAAGAAAAAAAAGGGTCCGTACAAAAAAACATATCTATATTATTTGCCTACACATCCCGCCTTGCTCATTATTTAGTACGTATATAAATTCGGTAAGTTCAGGCCCGAATGTAAGGACCGGCCCAAAGGTCCAATGACCAAAACCCAGCTCAGAAGTTAGAACTCTAGAGAGCGGCAGAGTGGGGGAGAAACTTGAAATGGTTGTTTTGCGGCTTTGGACATTCAGCAAAAGTAACAGCAACCACCACCACCAAGCCATAGCAGTATAGCTCAAAACACCGGCGTCCACCCCCACCCTGCTAATCTCATCTCCCAGGTATATTGTATTCAACGACTCCTTAGTCTTCCGTCTTCCTAAAGGCAAGATAAGACAACCCTTTACTCCGTTCTTCAAGATTGTTTCTCAAACTTGAGGTATTGAATCGAATTTTTTTGCTTTTTTTTCATCTGGGCTGGTCAGAATAGCAAGATTATGAAATTTAAGTATCTGGGCTCTCTTCATTTTCAACGAAGAGTTCAAATTCTTGGGTTGAAGTAGTTAAAAAGAGGCATGGTCTTAATTTAGAATGCTATGGAGAAAGGGCGTTTCTTGCTTTTCAGGCTCAGAATAGTTATGCTAGTAAGTTTGGCTGTGTTTGAAAGAAGAAAAGGTCGAACTTTTGCTTCATGGGTATGTGCTTATTCTTCAAAAAAATCTTACCTTGACTTGATTTTCTCTGGTTTATTCGAATTGAGGTCGTTTAAGAGGCCAGTTATTGTTAAAGCTAGCAGCTTTACTAAACTGTATAGAGGTGCTTCTGCTGTTCTGTATCTAGATGATTATGATTCTGGCTCAAATAGTGATAGCTCTTTGGTAGTGAATGAAGTAGCTGTTCCAGAAAAAAGGCTGCATACATGTGAGGGGCTTCAGTTGCTTTCCATTGTGGTTAGAGTGATAAAGTCATTGAACTGGCGAGTTGCAAGAGAAATGAGGTTCAGAGAATCAGTAGAGAAGTATGGTTTTCCTTTTCCATTGATGCCTTTAGGATGACAGTGCATGTATTTGGGTTTGCTCGAATGCCAATGGAAATGCATGGTTTGCTTAGGGATGTTGTATATTATTATCAAGATGTCGGTTTCGATTTGTTTGAGTTGCTTCCAAGTACGTTAGAATTTCTCAATGATGTGGAAACCTCTGCTGTTCTTGTTGATGTCCTTATAAAGCTTTTTGCTGCCAATTCTATGCTTGAAAATGCTGTTGACGTGTTTTTCCAGGCTAAGAACATTGGCATTCAGCCTGGTATACGGTCATGTAATTTCTTGCTTAAGTGCTTGGTAGAAGGGGGTAGAACACAAGAACTTTCAACTTTATTTGAGGAAATGAAGAACTCTGGGCCATCTCCTTCTGTCTATACGTATACAATTCTGATGAATTTCTACTGTAATGAGCAATATGCACAAGAAAAGGTAAAATGCTACAAGCCACGTTGATTCTTGAAGAAATGGATAGAAATGGTATTGAGCCATCTGTTGTAACATACAGTACATATATTCATGGGCTTTGTAGAGTTGGACGTGTTGATTTAGGCTTGAAGCTTATCCAGGACTTGAAGCGTAATAACCTTCCCCTCAATGTTTACTGCTACAATGCTGTAATGCATGCGTTTTGTAAAAATGGTAAACCAGGTGAAGCTATGGGACTTTTTGGAGAAATGAGGAGTTATGGAATCACACCTGATGTTTATAGCTACAGCATTCTAATTGATGGGTTCTGTGAATGTGGGGAGATTGAGAAGGGTCTTACTTTATTTGAGGAGATGGAAAGCCCTGAAGTAAATATAAGACCATCTCTTGTTACCTATAGCTCACTCTTAAAAGGACTAGCTAGGACTGGACTGATGGAAGCCTCAGTTGACATGTTCCATAGGCTTGGAAGTTATGGATACAAATATGATCAGCATGCATACAGCATTCTAATAAGTGGATATCTTATGCAGGGCAATTTGGATTCTGCCCATGAACTCCTAGAGGAGATGATCAGAAATAATTTGACTCCTTATGCTATAGATTATAAAAACTTGATTAATGGTTTCTGCAAGATTGGTTCAGTTGATAAAGCCTTGCAGTTGTTCAATACTATGAAAGAGTCCGGTGTACCACCTAATGCCTTCACTGCCAATGACATTGCAAGTGGTTACTGCATGGAAGGAGATATTACAGAAGCTTTGGAATTTCTTGGCAAAATGACGGACCAAGGCATCAACCCCAACATTTATAGTTACAGTATAATACTGAATAGGCTGTGCAAGGAAGGAAAATCTGAATACGCATTGGAGCTTATTCCTATGATGCTCAAAAAGAATATATTGCCAAATGTTGTAGTTTATAGCTCTCTCATAGATGGTTTTGCTAAACAGGCAAAGTTGGAGAAGGCCTTAGTGTTGTATAGGAAAATGATAGAGTTTGGTGTTACTCCCAACACAATCACTTTTACTATCCTTATAAATGTATTATTCACCATGGGTAAAGTGAAAGAGGCATACAATTTGTTTAAAAAGATGATTGCGCATGACCTGGATCCCGATAGGATATGTTACACATCAATCATAGCTGGGCTCTGTAAGATTGGATATGTGAAGAATGGTTTAAAGTTGTTTGAAGAAATGTTGCAAAAAGGCCACATGCCTTCAGTTGTCACTTATACTTGTTTAATTGATGGTTTTTGCAAACAGAATCGAATGGATATTGCAACCATGTTGGTGGATAAAATGAGAAGAAGCAACATGTCTCCTGATGTCGTGACTTATGATGTTCTCATTCATGGATACATTAGGCAGGGACAAGTGCACAGACTTCATTATTTATTTGATGAAATGAGAAGGGAAGGCATTGCTCCAGATGATATTATGTTTAAAACACTAGGGCTATATCGGCTGTAGATAAAAGATGTTAAGCTGCAGAACATGCTTTTATTGAGAGAGTTCTGGCGACTGTAATCTGTGGCAGCCGATTTGATCAACACCCCCACAAAGATTGGGCTGGTAACTGCTTTATCCTTCTAGCAGCTGGCTTGGTGGAGCCCAAACTGGGTAATGGTCCGTCTGCATCTTATTGTATCTGGATATGTTGATTATTGCATGTAAGCAATGTAAAATTAGAGATTCTTGTTAACATGTAAGTGACAAGTATGCAGCCTTTGGGACAATTATTAGGAATAGATACCCGTTTACCTTTTAATAGGACTAATAGATGCAATGCAGTAGTTCACATTGAAGATTGAAGCTCTGTGCTTGCTAGGCAAGTCAGTAGCATCCTTTGTTTGTGGAATGAGTACAATTTAAAGCAAACTAGTACCTTGTGAATCACAATCACCATTTCATCAAAAAAGAGTTAGTTCCTTAATTTCATAAGCTTCATGGCTTGGATGGATGAGATCCTATCTCATGTTCTCACAAATACGACCAGTTTTCCACCCTGGTATAGGTCTTACTCCTGTTGCCAGCAATACTCATTCCTGTAAAGGCTGAAATACAAATGCAAAGTTTCTGTCCTTTAAAATGTTGGTCAAACACAGAAGATTAGAAAGTGTCAATCTCATTGCACCTTCTAAGTCAACTTTAGGGAAATTGTTATCAGTTCTGAAGACTTAATTGTATCTGATCATTCAAAAACTCAACCTGGGAAGCTTTCTCAGCTTTTGCTGGGACTTCCAAGCAAACACTGCTTGTGTGACCTTAGGTGTGTGACATTCTTTTCTACATGCAGTCATCCTCAGTAGCACTAGACATCAGCATGTGATGGTCTTCTTCACATTCTGCTAACATGATGTTAGTATTGTGGCATCTTTAACTATCTAATTTAAGTGGCTATTTCAAAAACCTGACATATTGTCTCTGGTCTGCACCATTGAAGAAAAGTTCAACTATTCTGAACCTGAAGTCTGCAGTTGTATAGCTTCTCTTGTGGTGCCGCATATTAAGTGATCTTTTCTATTTCATCGCTGCTGCATGGTATTTCTTTCACCTACTAGTTTGATCCTCATATATTTCCTTTAACTGAAACTAAGCATACAAATGCTATTAAACTATTGCATTATCCGATCTAGGTACTGTGCTCTTAGCACTTCTTTCTCTCCCTCTCTCTCATAGTAGGTATGGATTTCCTTGAAGTGTTATGGTGCAAATGAATGCTGAGGTGTAACTAACTTAATGAATGCTGAAGTGTAACTAACTTTAGCTTTATTTGGTCAGATTAAGGAAGGCCTTAGCATGAATGGAGAAATGATCTCTGATCTGTGGTTGTTCCCATCAGGTTCCCTTTGGCAAGAACTCTGGTATGGTACTTAAGCTTTCAACATTTCTCTCTTTCCCTCTATCTCATAGTAGATATGGATTTCCTTTGAGTGTTAAAAGTGCAATGCTGAAACTGTAACTCAGTTTTGCTTTCCTCTGCCAGATTGAAGGAAGGGCTTAGCATGAAACGAGAAATAATCTCTAATATGTGGCTGTGCCCATCAGGTTCTGTTCACTGAGTTCTCTGGTATGGATACTTTGTCCCCTTTCCATCTCAAACACAAGAAGATGCATTTTTGCATCACTTTCCTTTCCCTTTCATTAGACCTAACAAATAAAGGTTGGATTTCACCATCATGAGCACAGGCGGATGTAAATGCAGATATGTAGTGAGAGAAAGTTGAGTTGTCTGTTGTTGTCCAAGGAGTTGCATGATCAAAGGAGCTAAGTGTGATACCGAGGCCATCTTTGGTAGGTCATATTTCATCT
Organism: Gardenia jasminoides; assembly: GCA_013103745.1. NCBI lineage: Eukaryota > Viridiplantae > Streptophyta > Magnoliopsida > Gentianales > Rubiaceae > Gardenia > Gardenia jasminoides. The sequence continues at coordinate 63,797,797 of CM023103.1, forward strand.
GTTTTGCAACCATTTCCATGAATGTCTGTCTTGCATTTGTTTATCAACAAGAATTTGTTTACAGGTAGCTACATTCAACTCCACTTATTTCTTTGGCAGAGTTCCTGGATTGTTACAATCTCTAAATTTCAATTAGAGGGGTTAATGCTGTGGCAACTCAAGCTAAAGGGTGGTGCCTTAAGAATTTTACTTACTTCAGATGGTAAGCTTTAGACAATCTTCAACTTGCTATAGATCAGGGAATTCCTATATCATGTTCTTACTTATGTTCAGAACAGTATCAGATATATGTGAAAACAACTGGTACCCCCCCGCCCCCCACCCTTCGAAAAAAAAGGCATGAGGGGAAAAGGAAAATAATAATTAGGGAATTTTGGTGCATAACTAAAACTTGTGTGAAGTAAAGCACAAACTAGTGTTTCAAATCAAAGGATTCTGTAGTGTAACAATAATTATTCTGGAATATGTATTATAGAGCCTGTAATCTTTGTAGATATTTTCTTCATATTTACAAACCCAGTCTCTCCTCTTTCACATGTAGGACAACCAAGATCTAAAAATTGAAACAAACAGTTCACACACATATGAAGATTGACAAATAGATAAACATGGAGTCTACACACATAGGAAGATTAACAAATAGATATGTCTAGTAATCTTCAAGGTTGTCAACAGCATCTGGCCTCAAAGAAGCCTGCTTAATCACATCAATCAGGTGTACTGTCCCAAGCCATTGAAGCTGCCATTGTATTGTGTACCAGTAGTTAGTCCAACAGTAACATATAGAAGTTGTACATATTTGCTTTACTAGTCAACTGGTATTAAGCATGATGTGTGGAAATTTTCTTTTCTGTTAGCTTCTTCAATCTTTGATGCATTCAAATGTCCACTTATTTGAGTTAAATATGAATCTTAGGCTAGACATATTGAGTGACAAAGTGGAAAATGAACTAGAAATGAAAATCGACACAAAAAAACCGAAGCTCTAAGGTAGTAAAATCTAGGTGTGCTGATACTTTATATACTCTTGTGTTGTCTTTCTCATTGGGGGTTCTTCTACCACTGTTAACATTGTTTAGTTCTGTTCTGATTCGTGATAGTTCTATGTCTGATTTCCTTTTGAGAATCAAAACAGACGTGTTGTGGAGTATTATACTCAAGACTAGTGTGGTAGCCAAAACTTAGCTTGTAGCCTGTTTCTACATATATGTTTAAGCAAAATATGAAAAGTTATTGGATTAAATTTCCTGGAGATTGATTATTTCATTATTCTTTGTGCTGTTGTTGATGAATATAAAACAGGAATGTTTTGACTGAAGTATAACACAGACAAGGAAGAGAAGTCTGCCTGTTCTGACAAGGGTCCAATTTTCATCATATCCAAGTGCCCCAAAAAAAATACCACCAAGACCCTGTGCCGTGGTGAACCTGATTTTGTTTTTGATTGATCTGTTGTCGTCATATCCGATCCAGTTGGTTCCAGTATATGAATAGGTTGATACTGTTATCATAAACCATGGTAGCTTTATTTGTTGAATTGAAGTCCACCATATCTTCATATTCCGTAATCCCTTCATTTCCAGGACCAACTCCCCCTGCAGGAGCTTCAATGTCATGATCATTTGGGTCTTTTAACTGCCATGTCCTGCTGTATGCTGGCATGCCCATGACTGCCTTCGTCGAGGGAGCATTCTTCTTCCATGAAGAATTTTCATAGCTAGTGCTGACGTTACTAGACTTGTCATAAACTAGTGCATGGGCCTCAGCTACTGAAGTCTTCCAAGCACTGCAGTAGTCAAAGCACATGGGATTCAGAGAATCAAATATTTTCTAATGGCAGAACCAGGATAGGTATATGGTAATTCAGCTACCAAGAAATTAGAAGCAAAGTAAACAGCTGCAGATATCAGGAGTCGAGGTTTGCCTCTGAGGAGTGACTCTTTTTCTAATACAGCACGCCACTTCTTGAAGAGCATTGTGAGATTTGTCATGTCTTGTTGGTTGTTTGGAAATTCCCAATCAAGATCAAGACTGTCAAACCCATAACTTTCTAGCTGCATCTATGGTGGACTGAGCGTATGCACCACAATTTCCTGGATTGATTACAATGTTGGAGAAAGTGCAAGGACTTGCTGCTCCTCCCCTTGTGGACAGGAAGTTCTTTGCTGGTGGATTTCTTCTATGGAACGTGGCTGTGAAGTTTCCCATCCATTGATCATCCGGCTGCGTTATAGAAAGCTGTTATGTTGTGGCATCAGGCGTAGAAGATGTGAGTGAAATACGAAGTTGGTATGCTGGAGGAAGTGTCTCTGCTAGCCATGATGGCCAATATGCCCCTTTGATGCCTTGAGGAGCTGCAGGATGAAATGCAGATGATGTTGACATTTCTTTGACAATAAAAAACAAGGATGGCCTAGAAGGATATGAACTTGGTATTTGCCATTGTAGCTCTTACTAGGGCTTCGCCTGTATAACATCTTTACTGATGATAGTACTTACACAGTTCTCTGTTCATAAAGATAGAAACATACGCGTCTCTCTCCATGAATTTCAACTGGCATATCGGCCGTGGCAGGGGGGATGGTTTTCTTGATGCACCATGATACTTTCAACATATTTTAACTTTTCTGAAATACAATTTGAACCTCACTGCATCCATATAATGGAGTTTGCCAAGAATATGTTTTGTTTTGGTTCTTTTTGGACAAGCTGTCTTTTTTCCGAAGGAATTTATCGATTGTTGCATGCATATAGAGACGCTGGTCGTTAGACTAATGTCACAATCAAGATCATTGCACAAACAAGCTGCCCGAGTGCGGATTGCTCTTCTTGTTTGACATTGGTCATTTGTTATCATGCAACATATAGGTCGCCCCAACACTCAACACAACAAAAAGGGGAGATAAGAAAGCTACTGATTAGGGGGGACAAACTGTTTGCATTTTGGGTAGCCTTGATTTGTCCTGAAATGCATTTTAAAAATGGATAATAGATTATTTGGGATAATTTTTTGAAAAAATACTATAACAATTTTTTGATGTCATATATTTAAGATAAAAAGGTGGTTAAAAATTATGTTAATGATGCAATTAGAAAATTATTTGACAAATAACAACAATCCAAACAAACCCTCTATAAGCATCTCCCCCCTGTTGGACAAAGTGTCAGTGGTGTTTTTTTTTTTTTTTTCCAAAAGAACGTCAAGTCCCCTCTTCTGGCTAAAGATGTACTAGTTTTGAGTATGCAAGTTATTCTAGCAATTTAAGAATAAAAGATGGAAGATATCATTTGGCTATCCTTCAATTCAACCAGGTAAATAAACCTAGGTGTAAAATGACTATTCTTCTTGTTTGACCATCCACCCAGCCAAAGCTATTCTCAATTGAGAAGAAGATTAAAGCCGTAAATGCATTTAGGCAATTTTAAGCGATTTTTCTGAGCTATTATGATTGTTTGCTCCTCAAAAACTTTTCTTTTTTCCTTAATTTGTTCTAGGCTGCTGCTTAGAAGCTTATCATAGACAGCTTTTATTCTTTTTTTGGCTCCGGATTTTCAGGGGTAATGCATGTTGTGGAAAATAAATCCGGAAATTTAGATTAACTTAATTCTGCTGAATACAGCAACACCGAAGGGATCCGTGGCGCAATGGTAGCGCGTCTGACTCCAGATCAGAAGGTTGCGTGTTCGATTCACGTCGGGTTCAAATCCTTGGTCCCTATGTTTTGCCCTTTTGGACACTAACTCCTTATGCAATTGTTTCTTTTTTATACCCAACTAGGAAGCATTAAACCCATGGGACGACGAGCTAAGCCATTTATCAATGATTTTGGATCTACGGAATTGAAGAATCTGCAAATCACACCTCAAGCCTGTAAACTCGAGGGCTTAAATTCTTGGATGACCTTTCGTTTTCTTTTTCTACACAATTTTTAGATGATCTTATTTTTTTTTTTCTTCCAAACGTCAGAAACACACACAACACACCCAATTAGATTAGAAACACTCAAGAATAATCGAAAAATTGGTGCAAAGTACAATTTTTTTTTTAGATGATCTTATTGAGTGTAGAAAATTTTGAAAAAAAAAAGAAGATAAATTTTAGAAGAAATGACAAATTAAACTCGCTTGGACAAAACAATGGGGTGAACTATACCAGCCCCATCATGTAATGGTGGCCTTCCAGCAACGACCAAATGAGGCAAGGATTTCTGTTTTGAATGTGGTATCCGACTGCATTTGGGTGGGGAGACATAATTTGCATTGTGATTAGCGTCAGTTCCAGCCTGCACTCGGAACAAAAATATGGTACACAAGCAACTGGATCCTCATTTTAAACTTTCTACCACATCAGTAACAGCAGTTTGTCATTTGTAGGTTATGCTGTCAATCATTTACAGTGTTGTCATCCACCTCTGGCTTGACAAAGAACTCGATATAAGCAATGCGGCTCGGTTGCTGATAGCCAGCATAATCAACATGGGAATGTGAAACAGGGGGTTTTGCAACCGAAAGTAAGTGCTGAACTTTTAGCATTCCACCTCTCCCAATGGTCAACTTGCTTCCTCGATTATCTCTAATTACACTGCCAGGTATGTTTGAAGTTGTTGCGCGAAGAAATTTGTATTTATACCTTCCACAAAAGCCAGATTAGAGCAAGTAGCAGAAATATGAACTCATTTCCAATCATAAAATCAGTGGTATTGACTGAAACCTGTAAGAGATTTGACGATCACAGCTGAAAGCAATCAAGAGATCAGTGTTTGCATAGTACATGAAGTCTATCTGCAAGAAAGAAAAGGGGAAATCCTGTAAAGCACAGGACACTCTTGCTGTATCCTTGCTGATATGGAACCAAGCACAACCTGTAAATCACCATGGCCTTCGCCTCTAAAGGTCACACATGGAGGATTTGGCTGAAGAGTAATCTGAATGCTTGATCCCGGCCATTCAAGATCATCTATAGCTTCCTTTAAAGCTGCAGACTACAAATTGAAAGCCCAGCGTACAATAAAGAAGTGACATATAGTATAAAGACAGAAGGTTTTTGGATCAATGTTTTATAGGTTGAGGTTGCATGTGTAGAAACATTACTTTGTCATTATCTTACCATACACATCCAGACTCCACCTGATTTATCAGAAAACATTACTTTGCCATAATCTTTAAGGCTTAGATTCACATAAAATTCATAGTATTAGATATACCACATAAAATTTGTAGGATCAGATATATCTAGTGTATATAATGAAAGGGCATACATCTCCAGATGGAAGTGAAACAGAGACGAAATTTTCAGCCTAGGTAGTGATGTACCAGAACAGAAATTAGTACTTGCATTTTAATTTAAGGACAGGAAGCACTGCAAGGTCATAAACAAACTTCAGGGTGTAAATTTGCATCATACTAGTTATGACCCAAATTAGATGTGGAAGGTCACACAACCAAACTGGAGAAATGCTGCCAGTTAGTGGAGTAAGAGAGCAAGATTCCAACCAGAAGAAATATTATTCATGTTAAAATTGGGAGTAAAAGCCTCAAGAAGTTTAGAGTCATATTATGATTTGTTATGGGCTAGAGGATGGCATGCAAATTTTAAAAATAGCGTTGCTTCCCAAATGTACATGCCCCTGTGGTTGTTAAACTAGCACTTGGTCTAACAATGCATAATGCCACTTTCAGTATATATATGCCACCATCTACAAATAAACTAAGAGCAAAATTTAGGCAGAAATATCGTATGCAAAATTATCCAACAAATAGCAAGGTTGGAAGCCTCCGCATGCATAGTTCAAGACGCTCAAAATTGCATCTGCAAAAACAGTCACTCAATCTTGAAGAAGCAACAGGACAACACATTTTGTTTCAAAGCATCATAAATTCCAGTATTAGCTTGACTGTGAACAAAAAGTACATGTACTTTGTTAAATGAGACAAGTTTTAAAGAAATACTATCCAGGTTATGAGTTTAAAAGAAGCCTTATATTTCTGCATTTGTTAATGCAGAAAAGCTCCTTTTGCAAGTTGAACCCAAGGGCCTCATTTAGTTGCAGGACCCAAGCTGCAGCCAATAAATGAATACAGGCAAAATGAGGTTCAGTTACCAGGAAAAAGATATAGCTCTTCAAATATATTACTGCATCTAAATGACACCCCATATCATGATGAAAATCTAGCAATAGAATCAGAGTGACGGATATTGCTCACGCAAAGATAAATTTTTAAAAGGAAAAGGACAAATTCACTTTCAAAGAAAGAAGTTGGCCTTGCCTACCCATATTTTCACAATAAAACACTTTCTTATTCTTAGCTACTCCATAAGAGTGCTGTTAAGAGAAGAAATAAGTACCTTAACAGTGAAATGGAAAGGAGTGCTTCCAGCAGGTTCGAAGTTATAATCCCAAGAGATTGTGTCAGGGATCCTTGTTCTGACCTCCGCATAAATGCAAGCATCCAATGAATCAACTGACCTGTCCCCCCCCCCCCAACAAAAAACCCAAGAAAAAAGAGGCAACAAAACAAATGCAACTTTGTTAAAATTCACCGAATCATAGGCAGGTCAAATTCAGAAGTTTGTTTAGAACCCCATTCTGTTCCTATCAGTCAATTGAAAAGCAAAGAAAACACTGCGACATCAAAACCAAATTGAAAATCCTGGAAAACTCAATCATTGTGAAAGTGAGCTGATTGACAAAGTTGGTCCTCACATCATCAAAAACATGGTATCAAATATCAAAAGTTGAAGCTATGGGATGCGTTAATGCTTAACTGAAGCATTCACTGACCGTAGAAGCCAAGTTTTTCTCATCTTTTCAGTTATTTACAAAAATGCAACAATTAAAATGTCCTCTAAGTTAAGACGGACATTTTCCTAGACAAATGTGAAACTACTCGTGAAGTTCGAGTCGTATTACTACATAGATTTTCAAAATTGTTATTCAAACTCTAATTATTCACAATTATGTAAACTTAGACAACCTAGACTAGAATGAGTAACATTTACCTAGTTTTCACTGAATAATAATCAGATAAAAACAAGGACAGTAGAGGATTACTTGAGGAGAAGTTGCATATCAGGCCCCGGATACCGAATTTCAATACTATTTGAATTTCCTGGAACTGAAAATGTATTCAGACAATCCACAAATAGCCCTAAACTCACCCCGAATCGCGGTCTCCCTTCTGCACTATATTCATACTTCACAAAAAGCTACTTAACCGAGAAAAAATAAGAAACAGATTAAAAATCAATCCTAAAAATGAAATAAACACAATTTCCAAAAATCGAGTAAAAAAAAAACTGAAAATTGGAGTAGTACCTCCTTTTGTAAATAGACTTTGGCCTGAAGACAACTGGACTCCTCGACGATTAAAACGATGCCGTGTTCTGATAATTCCACAACTGCGTCCTGAATGTTTTGAATTATAGGAAACAGCGTGAAATTAGAAAATTAAATGAAATGTTTATATGGTAAGGTTTTAGCCAGGATAGTGAGAAATTGAGTGGGAAAGATCAACAAAACCTGATGGCGTTTCCATCTGACGGACGTGAGAGCATCGACGACGCCTTGGACGTTGTCGAGCTGGCATACCAGATCCGGCACATCGCCGTCGGCGTCTATCGCGGATGAGCTCATTTTCTATTTTTCTGCTTTCAGTCGTTCCCGCCAAAAGTTGGATATATTAGAGAATATTCGGTTACAGAGATAAACCAAGCACCAGCGCCCGGTCAAGTGTAGTTGACTTTTCCAAGAAACCTTATCCATTTCCTACTAATATATAAAAACGAAGTTCTCCTTCCTCCACATTAAGCCACGTGGGACGTCCGGAGTGGGCTCTTCATCTGTAGGTGCATCTTCTGCCCATTTTACCCTGAAAAGGTACGCTTTCTGGCAAAGAGGCACCACTAATTGAGGGGTTCTTTTGTCCTTTTATTTATATTTACTGTTTTGCCCGCGTATGCAAACCTTGGTTGCCAAACAGTAACTTACTGTGAAGGGTTACTTTTGTAACTTCGGCTTGCTTGTTTCTCTCTGCTTTTGTGTGGTCTTCTCCTCGCTTTCAGAAAGAGTAGTTCAACCACTCCTCTTTCTCCATCATTGATTCTCATTTTAACCCAAATTCTTACTCCACCTCTCTGATTCACATGGGTAATCTCTTAGTGATGATTACTACCATACAAAGTAATCGATTGTTTGGTGCAATTGCTCTTACGCCAAACAATTGGGATTTTTTCCCATCAAAATTTGTGGCCAATTGATGTGGTCGCTATAAAATACAATGGATTGTGGCCATATGAAATACCCTGCAACAAAATCATTGAAGAAAACCCACTTTCACACATTATATGATACAAAATTTAGATGTTGGCGATTAGGGTTTTTCTTCATCACTTCACAGACAAGAGCTACTAAAGGAAACCCCCCTGTTGCTTACAATACAACCTCAGCTGCGAAAGGAAGGCTTTTTTAGGTACTCTTTTCTATCTCTGTTTACTTTTCCCTATTACTCAACGATTTTGTATGAATGCACAGGAAAAGCTCGTTTTTTATGTAAATTTTCCTTCATAATTTCTTCTTGGCTGATTTTTCTCGTCAGGAAATCTTTTGGTCCCTATTGTTCTCATGTAACCGCTTTTTTGTGAGATTTGAAGACAATCTATTCTTCATTGCTCTTATTTAGGTTCCATTTTGTACAGAGATTTGGCTCTTTTTTTTTTTGTATGATTTCTCCTGACTGTTTTTTCCTTTTTTCTCCTATTTTTGCTGGCAAATTCCTCTTTGTCTTGGTGACTTTTTCCCCCACTTTTGCATCTTATGTCAAGGTATGTTTTGATTTTAGGATAATATTCTCTTACTTTTTATTATTTATCGTCTGGCTTTTTTTTTTTGTAAAGGTAACAATTCCTCAAGCTTCTAGCTATTTGTTTTACTCACTGTGGTTCTGTTTTTTTTTTTTTTGGCTATCTTCTTGTAAAAGGGTCCTTTCAAGATTCATTTATTAGTTGAAGAAGACAAATCTTAAAGGAGGAGAGTGACTGGTTCATTTAACAAGCAAAAGGTTTTGAATGATTAAATGATGCATGATGCCTTTGATTTTATTCTTCTCTAATCGGAATATTGCTTCATATTTGGAGTGGGGCTGCAGTGGGAATATTGCTTGATATTTGGAGTAGGGCTGCAGTGGTTTCCCTACTGATCTATTTCATGAAGAAAATGGCCATCAGACTCCTTTTTAACTCTGTGAATATTTGACTAACATTCGCCACACATTTCTACCATATTGTCCCGAGTTAGGCAGTACTACTCAGTTGTAGGAGTTCTTTTTTGGGGGCCTTTTCTTTTTTGTGGGTTCTCTGTATTTTAGATTTCACTCAATTTTAGGGTCAAGATCCGAAATTCGCCCTCTCTCTTTTGGTTAAATATTTGCCAGATATGTTCTTTTGCCTTCGTGTTGTAATTGTGATTTTTACCCGTATATTCACTTTATTCTAAAGTTTTTTTCTTTTTTGGTTGCCATGATTGTAATTTATTAAGCTCGTCGACAAGTTGTACAGATGTTTGTCTTTTCAATGATTCGTGATTCATGAAATCTGTTCATGCAATTGTTTCTACAAACACAGCTGAAAGATGGGATCTTTTATTTTCATGGAGCTCTTACTTTTGCTCTCTTCCGAAATTTTCCCCTCTTTTGTCTGATTTTTTTTAAAAACTAATTTGCAGCATGCATTGTCTTTTGGCACACCACCATTCTTAGTTGGATTTTCATGGATGTAGAGGTCCATTATTTGCTATTGAAGAAGAGAAGCAATTTTTGTTGAAAGAAATGTGAGATATGATTACAAAAATCAAAGTTTTAGTGGGTTAGAGGTACTGGGTCCTGGTATGAGTAAGGACAGGAAAGAGGCAATCGTCATTGTTCTCATTGAATTTTGTCCCACGTGAGATTTATTTGTTTTGCCTCTTTTATGTCCCAAGTTTTAAACAAATGCATATTGCTTGTTCAAAGATTTCACCAGATTGCCTCCGGAGCCCCATCCCTGGGTCCATCTATCTATTTAAATTTAACTTACATGGATCTAAGGAAGGCTTGAGGATCCATGATCATAAAATTTTTAACTTTAAGCATTTGCGTTGTCTTGTGTTTAGCTTATTTCAAGTGGCTTAAGACTTGAGTTTTCTTTTTAATTGTCATACCTTTCAGAATCCAACAAGTGAGAATATTAGCATTTTGGTTCGGTTAATGCTTGTGCTCATACTGCTGAGTAAGAACATTATTAATTATGCATACTAAAAGTTAACTTCACTTGTGCTGTAGTTTTGCTATATATCAAATCCCCAAATTTCTTGTGTGATGTTATTCTTTTCATCATTCATGCGGGAGGAAGAAAGCAAATGTTGACAAAGGGGCTGGATTTTCATTATAAATTCTTTCATGGTTTATATTGTCTCTTGTAAATTTCAGTTTTTCCTTTCCGTTCTTGGAGTCCATTGGGCTACTGATGTACAGGTTATGTACTTTATGTGGGCCTTTAATATCTGTGAGGATCCTTATGTTTTCACTTGCTAGATTAATTTATGGTATGAGGAACTTACATGCAAAAGGTAATTCAATTTGTCAAAAGCAAAACATTTAAATCACAGTGTGTAGAGATTCATAAGTAAATATTTTTTTTTTATTGTTGTGTCGTTGAGTGCATATTTTGATTTGTCCTTCCCATTGTTAATTTTCTTTGTGCTTTGATTTTCTCTTCTTTTCTTTGTATGTGCTTGTTTAATTGTTGTTAGCAACCATTATCTTTTAACAGATTTTCATGTTCTTTTTTGTTTTAGACTTGAAAAGGAACTTGATGATAGGGTAATTTAACTTTTGAGAATTTAGGGCTAGATAACCAGTATCAGATGGCATTCCTGATCAATGTTACTATAAAAAAGTATGATATAGAACTTGTTATTAATTTATGCCAAATAAAAAAAATGCTCGGATCTTTCTTCTTGGTGCATGAGCAACTTGTGTTGAAAACTGTCTTATTTTTCCATGTGTTCCATGAAAGTCTGTTCCTTGCTTCCATAATATCGCAAAGATGTAAGCTTGACCAATTTTATGGTTTCCTTTTTTTTTTTTAGGAAAATATGACATCTGATATATTTGTTCATTGGATGTTTGCAATTTATCCATAGAATCATTTTTGAAGTAGGTTGATGTTAGCCCACAGGATAAACAAGTTGTGCATGTTTAGGCTGCTATTGCACTGAAACGTCCTGAAATATTTTTTTTTTCTCCTTCATGATACACATCATATTTCTTTATTTTTGGCCATAAAATAATGGCTTCTTAAATTTAAAAATAAAAAAAAAGGTGAGGTTGTAATTGCACAAGACAAGTGTGGGTGGATTTTATGTTGCAAACAAATATTCTTTGCAGAATTAATATGGTAGCATGTGATTAATGCAGTATCTATGTGATATTTTTCAACTCTGCTGTCTATTACCAGTAAATTGCACTTTTTCCCCCTATGGCATCACAAAATAACACATGATAGAAAGGAATGACATCAAATCTCCTATGTTTCAATGTGCTCATGAATTTATTTATTAATCTATATAGTTTTCTATGGAGATTTGCCTGAAAACGGGAAGATTGAAGTTATTATCATTAGGTTAAATAAGAGAGACAACAGCCTCAATTAGTCTAATATGGTGCAGTGACAAGACAATCAGTTATATTCAGTGGATAAAGTAATCCATTGAGTTAGCTGGACGTGAGAATCTTACATTAACCTAAGATCAGGAATGGTTGTTGCCCCTATAATGCATGTCCTATATTAGAACTTGTTGTGGGTTAACCTTAAAACTGTTTTCACGAGCTTATGATCTCATGTTATATACAATAAAACGCCTGGTGGTTTTTATTATCTGAAAGTATTGACCAATATGATGCACAGGAAAGTGCACAAATCTAACCAATGTGTAGAAGTGCAAAAGAGCACCCTTTTAATTTTTTTCCTTCCCTTTTTTGTTTTCCCTCTCAGCTTTTCTTATAACCATTGGGTCCTTTTTTTTTTCTTTCTGAGTCTTTTATTTGTAAATACTCTAATTAATTTGTATCGTTTGAGGGGTTAGGAGTATACGTTACTTGATAATAAAATGGTAAATATTCAATGTTTCTTGACTTAATTGATGAAGACAAATAATATTTTAATGGTTTAATGCATTTTAGAATGCTTTGGCTGCCTGGACGTTTGAAAGCTAGATATATTGGCATTGGATATACCTTTATTTTTTTAATGCTACTTTATTCATTGATGCATTTGTTTGTGCTTTTTTTTTTCCTAGAAATGTTTATTATCATGCATCTTTGGTACTCAACATGTTTACAGTTGCAAAAGTGTAAGTTATAACTCAATGTACATAAGATTGCACTTACACTTGTAAAGTGCGCACAGCACTTCAAGGCCTACTTCAATCTGGTTAACTATGTGTTTTAGTTTCTATGCCTGCTGTATTTTATTTAGTTAATGAAGTCTTACCTATGCTCCGGACGTACTTAGTCTATATGCAGAGGAAACCAAACACCATAGTAGTTTTTAAGAAGGTTAGGAATCCCAAGATTATAATCTGAAAACTCAAGATATTTGATCTGTGACTACGAGCAAATTGGTCCCTCCAAAGAAAAAATAAAAAAGGTTGCTACAGCTTATCCGATTTTGTTATCTGATACCGGGTAAGACTAGAAGGTAAAGTAGTGAGAGTCTTGTTTCTTGTTCTGCCCATGTTCTCTCTGTATGATATAGGAGAAGTATTCTAATTGTAGTTTTTGATTCAGAGTTCAGAACTGTGATGATTTTTGATCACTTAGAGGTAGATGGTTTCTCGATAGAGACAAAAGTAACAAATCAGTCCCAGAGGGATTATGATGGTTCTCTCTCGTCATTGGTGAAATGTTTTGATGACCCTTATTCTTATATAAACCTATATGCTTCTCAGATTTGTTCTTACTGCAGTTAACAACGTCCCTTTTTCTTCCCAAAAAAAAAATAAAGAAACATTACCAATTTTATTGTTTTAGTTAGTATCATACTTAAATACATTTGAATCCAACTTGACTTTCACTCATTCAACCATAACTTACAGGTGAACATGCCAAGACATATTTCTCAGGTGCTCGAAATAACAAAAGAATCACAAAAATGGACTGTTTTGGTTCAAGTCATTGAAAAGAGCCACACACAGTACACTCGACAGACACCACCAAAACGGATCCAGCGCTTTGTTGTCACTGATTCTCAGGTTTGTTCTCAATGCCTCTTACAGTGATTTATACCTCAGATTTCAAAAAAACCATCCTTTTTCAACTTTTATCATTTAATGTAGCTCTTCACTATAAAAATAACTTATTTACAAGTACATGTTTTGTTTTAAATAAGTTTTATTCAACTAATTCCTTAAATAACATGTTTTTTTCTTATTTATACCTGAGGTTCAGTGTTTTCTTCCTTCAAGTTAATTTATACCTCATAAATAATTAATATTCACTCTAATTTGTCTTTTCTTTATAATTTACTCAAAACAAAACATGTTATGGATAAAAGTGCAATTACCTATTTTTTTGCTACAGGACGTATATCTTATAGATGCCTTTTTACACCTTGAATTGAACTCAAAATTTTGTGCCTTCTTTATCTCTCTTTCTAACCCAAAAGGAGAAAAAAACTAGAGATCAAGACATATCCTTTTGCATTTTTAAAACTTTTCACAATCACATAAAATACATTCCTTTTCTCGAGTTTTTTTTATTACTTTTCATTTGATTCAGAGGCACTACAGCCTATTTCCTTCATTTCTTTTTCTAATCTCTTTGCTGTTCCATTGCTTTTTTCCTATATATTTTTATTCAATCAATCATCACAATCATTTCTATTATTATTGGAATAAATAGTCTTAGGTCTTTATCAAATAATCTTGCAAAGAAGCCACGCAAGATGAACAATATATATTATTATTTATCTAATGATATTCTCATTGGTGTACTAAATAGGAACCAAAGTTTCACTCACGCATATGACAATCAGATTGGATGTTCAAAATATACTTGTCCCATATCAGCTACTACATATCTGGCCTTCTTGTTATGCCGGTGTCTCCCACTTACGAGTCGACTTATGCATTCTCATGGATTCTCAACTATTCAACTTTAGTTGAGCGATATCTTGAACCGTTCCTCCCTACACTACCATGTTCGTTTCTTTGATTTTTTCGACGCGCAAATTCATTGAATCGATACTACACTTACCGCAATAGTTTAATGCACATCATTTGTTCTTCCATTTTATCAATAAACTATTCTTCATCATCATCTTGACTAACATATTCCCTTAAAATTTAGGCTGAAGGCACTTGTGATACATGCATTCCCAGAGAAATATCTCCGGATGTTATTACCGTGGATTTTGTCATTGTCAATGAAGAGGTACTTCAATCAAAGGCACGTTGTTTAACAATCTAATTCAAAATTCCTTTCAGATTGCTCAGTTGATCTCATCCTCGGAAAAAATTGATGCTCCTAACAATGTGGAATGACTTCCAAGAAGATGAAGGCACCATACTTGCTAACACTATTATAACTGTGCCTATGATATTTGCTATCAGAGTCAAAGTTACTACATTCAATAGTGAGTATTAGGAAAATTTACTACTTACTTACATTATACATACCTCATTTTTCAGCCATCTGTGTTCATCTTATGTTCATTTTTTCCTTCCTTAGATTTGTCTTTGAGCACAATTGGACTCTCGACAATCTGTATCAATCCACCAGTACAAGAAGAAGTTCCACTGAGGCAGTGGTGAATTGACTATAACTATTTTTTCCTCATTTAAGACAATATAACTGTTGAGATTCCTAACATTTCCTTTCTCTACTAAATTTCTCGATGTAGGTACAACACCCACAAAGAGGAAATTAAACACCTCCGATGCAAAGGCTTATAAAATGCCACTCTTTCTCCTCCAAAACATGAAGATATTAAGAGGATTCGTGATGTGTTTCATTTGGTAAGTATAAAGCAACCCCAAATCCATGCAAAATTCCTTCTTTGCCTTATATCTAAAAATACTATGCCACTGACATTACTGCTCTACTACTGTTTGCGTCTTTCTTTACCCATTTTTTTAAATTCAGCAACGAGCAGCATGGATATCTGGAGATATTGCGACCTGCCAAAACCGTTTGTGGTATACCGCTTAATTGCCTTAGATCGGTTCTGATTGGATCATCAAATGTCCATCATGCAAACAAGAATTGAGGTTGAACTTAGGTAATTCTCAAATCTCTAAACTCATAAATAAACATGCATCTCAATCCATATTTATCTCAAAGGACAACTCACTTATCTTATCATATTAAAGGTCCCGCATTGGAATCACTGATCCTCGTGAAGCATTGAGTAGCATATATGGGATCGATCGCGGAGAAAATGATTGAATTTAATGCTCTACACCGAAAGAGTCAAGAGAATGTTAGTTCATACCCTATTAATCCACTTGTATCTACTTATCTACATACCTATATTTTAACCCAAAATATGATTATTGTAATGGTTGCTCATGATGAAATCGGTGACTATCTCACAAGATACAAAATTATCTGCTTTTTTCAAGTCCCATGAAACCACTTTCCAAGGGCGCCTCGAGAAGAAATAATATTATTAAGAGCTACACCACTTCAAGTCTTAAACCTTTCCTCCACTTCACACAACCCACCACATACTCCTACCAAGTCTCTGACTACACCATCAACCAAAAACAGGCCCAACCTTCTACCCCACGCTCTTCACACCAACTACCGGTCTTATCTTGGAGGAAATTGCTCAATCCATCGAGCAACACCATCACCTCCAAAATGGGTCAAAAAGAACCTCCAATTTCCGAGATGAATGTGCTGCACCACAAGTTATCAACACCAAGTTGCCAAAAAAATTCTGACCAACTTACTACTACAACTTCACCCACCACCTCGTTCCAAAAGGAGAAAACTAAAGAGGCCTAAAATCCAGTGAAGTCTTTATCTGCTTTTTTGTTATCTATTCTGACTGCCATATTAGTTATGTGCACTATGCTTTTAATTGAATATTAGAATCTATTGCTCCAATATCTTTTGATAGAGCAATCTGTTCTAATATTTATATTTAATGACCCTTTCATAATGATATTACTTGTGGCAGTTTGTATGTACTCTCGTTGACAGAATATTAGCACCCATTGCTCAAATAGCTTTTGATAGAGCAATGCATGCTAATATGTGTAAATTATTAAATAAATGGATCCTTCTTCTACATATGACTACTCGATTTACTTTTATCTGTGATGTCAAATATTTTGCTTTCTCATTTGTTTTCCATTGTGGCACAATACTTTCGTATGCTGATCACTTCCACATATGCACCTAACTCTCTTAATAATCTTATTGAGAAACATGATTCACAATGTGTTAGTATACAAACACAATTCATTTCTTTCTGCTCAAAAGTCGATGGTCATGCATGCTCTACATTTACTCATGATTTTCTTTTTTCCAATCAATAGAATCTTTTCATCTTTTCACACTTTCTTTCATCAATTCCAGGAATTCACTTTTTACCTCGTACACATTACTTTCTTATTGTACATTGATCAAACTCTATTACAGAGAAAATATACTATTCTGATCATTTTACCTCTAACATTGACATAAACAAATTAGTCTACGTGATTATTCGCACATCAGCCATATTGACTACTTTAGGATAATGCATGCTTTTGTTGATTTACATTCATCAAGAACTTCCTCAAATTCCTCGACAATGGTTTTGAATTCGTCATGAGAATGAGGTTAGTTAATTCTGCACTCTGTCTCTTTTCATTCATAATGTCACTTTATTTACAATTATTAAGTGAAATGTATCTTTCACACTAATTTTTCTTTTTCCTGTTTTATGTGGCCAAGATCGCGGATAATATTCGACTTGACGGACGCTAATAGATGACGATTCCGACGATGGCTTATTCAAAGAATGGGTCCGACCCACTTGTTCAATCACCTCCCCCATTCTATCTATCTTGGACATCTCATGGTTAGTAGTAGTTTTAGGAAATTTCGAAGTGTAGTTGCTAAATTATAATGCATAGGGTCCTCCTTTGTTTAATGTCTTCAAGTACTCTATGGCTCGAGAACTTTGAATTGTGTTAACTCAGTTTTTTCTTTGGCTGATTAGATCGGTTTTAGCTGGGGATTAACTTTGACTTTTCCATTGCTATGATTTTTTTCTGTTTAGATGTACCTTGTCTGCTTTTTCGCTGGTTCTCTTGTTTTATCCTATATATTTCCGATGCTTGCTTTTTTTTTGATAACTCGATTTAGGTACACAAAAGTTTTTTTTTTTTTTTGGGGGTGTCGAATGGAAAAAGAAAAGGCTATTCTTAGATGCAAAGTCTTTTATCACAAGTTGGTCCTTGAGGGGATGTTATGCATATACTTATATCTAAATTATTAAAGTTTGATTTAAACTGTTTAAGAATGTAATGCATGTCCATTTACTTAAATTTGAATAATTGAAGTTTAATTTGAACAGTTGAAGGATATAATGCATGTTGAATTGTTTGGGAGATCAGATCCAAAATTGGCGAAGCCTTTGAGCTTCAGGGATTTTCTTCAAAGTGTAGAAACATAAGGTAGATTCGCGAAGTTAGTAGAATGTTAAATCATGTGGTAAGGTCCAATGCAACGCGGATTCACGTTTTTCCTCTTCATATAATGTTTCCAGGATGAATTTTCATTTTGTTTCATTTTACATCCGAACATAATTGCACGAGAAAAAAAATGCAACCAAAGAAAAGAAAAGTCAGCTGGGGCATATACAATATCCCGGGCATATAATCTTTACTTTCGACTTCAAACTGGAATTCTAGATTGAAGGCGATGAGTTATTGTTGGCTTATGATGATGTCTTCGCTTTCTAGAACAGGATGGTTAACGAACCGCACTCAGGGGAAAAATAGTAAAAGATATTGCGAGTGTTTGAAAGAGGTTCCATTGCGTAAAAGAACCTCCGAAAAGAACCTCTTTATTGATCCGCTCGATTAGAATCTTTATCAATACGCCTCATGTATATTTCACTTTAACACAATTTGTTTACAATATTTTTTTCCTACTTTCATTACACAACTTTAAGATAATTCTTATGTTTAACACTTGGTTTAAAGGACAATATTTTATACTCTATGCCTATTTATGACAATTTTACATACCATAATTATTTAAGGTGACCGATTATATCATGTTGAAGTTGATATGTTGTCACAAAAATCATCGCTTATTGTATATTATTTGTCTGTAAAATAAGTAGATGCACATACTTGTGTTTTATTCCTTCAATTCTTTTGAAAGTGGTTTTTAGGTCTGCATCAGAACTTGTATATGTATCATTTCACCCCTTTTCATTTCAAAAATCACACTAATAATTGGTACAATATTGATTTTGTCTTAGTACTTCTCTTCGCATTATTTAATCATCCTTCTTAGGCTTTAAAGCATATATTTACAAATTCCAACCTTACTAAGTTGCGTTGTATGTTTTACTGTGGAAAGAAAAGAATGAAAGTCCACATTCGACTCAATTGAAACTTCCTACTCAATCTCCTACACTCAGTTGCACACATAATATCACATCTACGGAGCCTTATCTACTTACTTCTCAATATTTGAACTTATAGACACTCTCTAACTCGATGAACTTGTCAGTATAATTTATTTTGATATGTAACTGATAACAAACAAAATATTTATGAACTTTCAATGATCTGTTCCTTCTAAGAGCAGTTATTGCCTTCTTACTCTAGTCAACTCACTCTATGACCAACAATTGACATGGTCATAAAAAAACTAATTACAAAGAAATAGTTTAACACTAAAGAATAAACTAATGAACAATAGACACTAAAAACACTCATAATTTCGATACCGGAAAATGCCAAATTTTTTCACTAAAACATGCCAAGTTTTTTCGCTTCACTATATTTTCTTTGATCACCCATACTCTTAAAAAATATGAATAGTGTGAAGAATGAGAAAACATTTTCTGAACAGTTCAACAAAACTAGGTACTCAGCTTAGAAGAATTATTCCATACAATCTTTTTTTTCTCCAATCAATCGAGAATAAGAGAAGTGCAATTTCACAAGACTGTCAAACTACATCTCCGAAAAATAACACCAACTTTAGCCAAATTTCAAATTTTCTTCCACTTTACAACATAAATTAAGCTCACATTAGTATTTATGAGAACAAAATATCTACCCCATCCCTCCCAATCCTTCTAATATCTAAAGGAATTTCATTTTAATCTATATGTTGAATTTAAAATTTTTCCAACATTATCATCAAATGCCAATATCAATTTTTAATTTAAACTCAACCTATAAACAGCACAAAATTTTTCAATATTATTACACAACAAAATTTGGGCAACGGCTGTGCCTTGCACAGCCGGCCAATTTCTAGTATTTATTTATAAGTTTGTTCACTTCTTTTTTTTTTTTTTGGGATAATTTTTTTAAGTAATCAATTTCTATATCAATCGGCCTTGATTTAGTAGTACTTCCATTAAATTAGCTTTAAAGTTCTTCAATTGTTTGATGATTGATTTGTCCTTACGGGTTAATTTTAATTATATAAAAATAAAAAAAAGTAAGAAATTCAATTCATAATACAGTAAACACATTCGAAAATTCTACTACCAAATATATCAAGATTTTGATATGCTACAATTAGAGAGAACAAATCCCATTTTATTACTCTCATACAGCATCAATAGCATATAATTATACATAGTCTCTTTATTCCATTTAATTCATAAGGATTGTTAGGTGTATTAAGATGCGAGATTATTATTAAAAAAATAAAAAATAGGAGTAGTATATATTATCACAAACACATAATGAGAACCAGCTATTCACATATTTAAAAATAATAGATGACTATATTGATTCATTTCAAAACATCATAATCAAAAGCAAAAAAAAGGAATAAAATTACTCAATTTGACACTACTATTTAAGCAATTCCCCTCCGAATCAAAAAGAACAAAATGTTTGCAATTCTTGTGGGCATTTGTAATAATCTACCTATAAGATAAAAAGGAATGGGAGTTACTGTAGCATGCTCACATGTTGACAAGTGGCTTAACCTTTGGTTGACACTTGGCATTTCTTCCATTTTTTTGGCATCAGCAGAGAGAGTTTTTCTCATACTTTAGGGCCATTCTATGGGCTCAAGTGACAACACTTCATCTCTTTTGGAAATGGCCTCGGACCACTTAAAATTAATGGGCTCCATAATTTTTTCTTACTTTGCCTGTTGTGCTATTGGCCCATTTGCCACCTGATCATCTCAGTGTTCAGTCAACAAATGCTCCACAGAAGAGCTACAGGACGGTGGTTGTATTTCCACTGACACTTCCACCAAAGTGGCCCATTTGCTACCTGATCATCTCAGTGTTCAGTCAACAAATGCTCCACAGAAGAGCTACAGGACGGTGGTTGTATTTCCACTGACACTTCCACCAAAGCTCCTGTTCCCCTTTCCTCTTTTGACTGATCTCTCTACCTAATTTCCTTCACTCCTTGCTGTGCGAATGATTTCAGCGCATGCTACCAGCCAGGAAGCCCGTGAATTTCTGCATAGATTAGGTATTTGGTTCCTGTCTCGAGTGCAGCCCTTTTGCCCACAAAAATTCCCCAGCCGTTTGATTTTGCCTTCCGTACTGGATTTGGTTTTGCACCCATCCCGTTCCTCTGATTCGCCAGTATTCCAGACTAGATTTCTAGCAATTGATATAATGTATAGCTTTTCAGTTGTCTTTTCGTTTCTTTGCCTGAGAGAGCAAGAATGGAAACCCACTTCCTGTATACCCCTTATTGGTTGGGTTCGAAAGTTTCCCCTCCCCTTTTTTACAAAAACAGTTTTCTTTCTTGCCTGTAGCTGCGCTCCTTTGGTAAGAAAATTTACTTGCCTTTTTATGTTTTATTCTTTCTCACATGATAGTCAGGACACGCAGGAAGCCAATATGCACATTGACTATCATTAACGTTTTTCTTTTCCCCGTTTTAAAATTGAAGGTGTCGTTTGAAGAGAAGGAGCTTTGGACAGTGATTTTCTGCATTTACAGGTTTCTTTCTCTTCTTTTAGTATGTAGTCATGTAGGCATGCATGTTAGCCATATATGCAAAATAAATTTTTTCTCAGCTTTTCTTAATTTTTTATCGTGCTTTGAGATGCTCTGAGCAAATTTCATGGAATCGTTGGGCCTTTAGCATATAGTAATACTTTTTTCCAGTTTATAAAAAATATAAATTGTTCATACCCTTTATGAAAGTTCCTTTGATTCGTTTCGCATTTCATAGAATATGAACAGTTTGTTTGACAACTTAAATTTCTGAAGTAGGTTTCTTCTATGCTTCCACATGAGTTCATCTTACAGTTTTGTTCTTAATTTTCACTTTAGTTGTGGTTTGCATATCCTTGCTTTTCTGTACCATCGTTTCAATTAATAAAATCCGAGGGTTCCATTAAAGCTTCCAACCACTCCAGCATTCAACTTTTGATAACAGAAGAAGCAAAGTTCAGACAAGGATGCGAAATAGAAGTCCCGAGTCTCATAAATGGTTGTTGAAATTTTTAAATTTTCATTGGAAGATCTCCTATCAAGTCTGAAAAAATTGAAAATTTATCATAGGTATTCTAAACTTTGTCAACAGACCAGCATGATTTCTTCACTATACCGTAAGATTAAAAATGCAAGCCCAAGTACTTTTATCTTATTTTACTAAAACAAATAGATAATTTCGATAGAAAGCTATAGAAATAGAGATTCATACTCTCTATAACTCTTCTGGGACGAAGGAAACCATTAGCTTGACAATAATTATATTAAGTTGCATGTCCCTATAATGGACTGTGATGATAAACGCACCGTTTTATACACTAAAGGTTGTTTGGCTGTGTTTCATTTTTCAAATAGTTACACAGGTCGTGTCTGCGTATTCCAACTATGTCAAAAACTTTATGGATTAGCATTATCATCAGCATAGTCCAGACACAATCTACATGGTAGATTTGCTTTCTCAATCAAAGTTTCGAGTTTAAGCATTAAAAGTGTTTTTTTTGAGCTTGAGGGGGGGGAAGCCCTGCTGAAACAGCAAACTAGACACTTTGGTCTGAATTACAAAATTTTACAGCCGTGGGGATGATACTATCTGCACCTTTTTGCCAAGGAAAATAACAGAAGAAAAGAAGAAAGAAACTACCATCCCATTTCCTTACTTGTACCATTATCCCAAATTAGATTTTCAGCAATTGATGTGATTGATAGGTTTTTAGTGCTCATTCAGTTTATTAGGTTTGAAGGTCAAAAATAGAGATCCCGTATCCATGTAATACCCACTGTTTTGCTTAAGGTTTTTTTCCCCCCCTTTGTAAATAAGCTCTCTTCCCTGTTTGTAGCTATTTTTCTTTGGTCAGAAAGTTCTTTGCTCTTTTATGTTTTGTTTTTCCACACATAATACTAAGAATGCATAAGGAACGGTCATGCAAGTGTACCATTGTTAACAATTTCTTGATTGTTTTGGTTTTTAAATTGAAGCTTTTGCTGGAAAGCAAGGAGCTTTGGATAAGGAACTTTTCCATCTTCAGGTTAGTTTCTCCTCTTTTTTTGAGTATTCAGTCATGCGTACTAACCATATGTGGAAAATTGTTTATTTCCTCCATTTTTCTTAATTCGTTATTATCCTTTGACATTCTTTTAGCAAATCTGATGGAATCCTATCATTTTTACTGCATGTCAGTTGTTTGTTAATAACTGCTTCCCTGTGAACAACATTAAACATTCATGCTGGACAGGACTTTAATGTCTCGAAAACAGTACAATCTGTATTTGTAGCATTTGCTCCTTTCGAATTCAACTTTTTTTAAAAAATTAAGCTGTCCTTATAATTGTAGTGCATTATAGTTTACAACCATTGTTAAGTTGTCGTGTAGTTTTTTTCTATTTCGTAGGACATGATGGAATTAGCAGTTTCCACAAATGTTTGTTCATTTAAGCCTTTTCCGCATGCTTTATGACTTAAAGATAGCATAGAACAGCCAAGCTTTAGTAATGTTATAGCAAGATTGCTTGCCATTTTGTTTTTTCTTCATTCTTAAATTTCACTTTTGTATGCTTCAAGAAATAATATGGCTCATGTAAAAGAAATATGTAGATAAATTATAGGAATTCCATCAGTTTTTATTTCTTTGTTTGTCTTACAAGCTTTAGTTTTTACTCAACCACCCATAGTCTGCTTATAAAACCTTCCTCATACTCCCATATTATTGCTCCAATTTAATTTCCTTTGCCATTGTGATGTCACATGAACGTTGCTTGATGGTTTAACATACAGTCATACTTTTTCCCACTTTATACAAATATAAAATGTTGATACCTTTCTTTTTAATAAAGTATGAAAAAGTAATCTGTGAACTTAAATTTCTCAATTGGATTTGTTTTAGAGTAATACATGAGTGGAACTGTATATGAGAGGCACAACAAAAATCTGCTTGCATTGCAACCCCACTTGACTGTTTTTAGGTTATTGAGTAAAAGTAAAATTGTTTGGCATAGTACTGGATGGACCTTTTACCAAGGAAACTAATGGAATCAAATAAAAAAGAAGGAATATCAGGGAGGGCTCTATCTTAAATCTTTAAAAAGATAATTCTTCAACTAAGCATTATAGCATGACATTGATTTCAGATCCGTCCAAATTCTAAACAGTCTTCATGCTTCATCTTTTGTCTTATAGAATGTACTGAAACACCAGTTACACAGATAAAAAAAAAGGATCTTTTAATGATTAACGTATTCCGTCTGAATGTATACCTTTTTGTTTTAGATGTAAAAAAAAACCCTGATAAAAGCTACAGCTTTGTGTAAGCCTTTTTCTACCTGTTTTCATGCATTTCTCCTTTTGTTAAAGATACTGCCCTTATAGAAGAAAATTTAAACAAAAAATATATATATGTATGTATATATATATATATATATATATATACAGGCAGAACAATCAGTGACACTTTGTGACTATGATTTATATTTTCTCTATTGCTTTTTGTATGTTTTGATGGAACATGCAAACTCAAATAAGAAATTTCTTTTACTTACAAAAAACAGTCAAACGAAACAAAAAATTATACCTTCTGTTTTTTCTGGTCCTGTTCATAATATTTTCTTGCACTTGGAAAAAATGTTTGTCTCATCAATGAGCAAGTCTTAGAGTTACTTTTCTTCTTCTTTCTTATAACCTAATACTTCATGCACATGCATACGAATACATGAATGTCGTGGTTAAATAAAATATACACTTAGTTATGTTTATTTTAGTGCACTGGTTTAGATATTTTTCTATAAAAATAATAAAAATATAAAGCTTTTTTTGTTAAACAAATTGACAAACAAAAAAAGGTCTGATTAAAGGATTCACTACAGTTTCACCTATGCATACATGTACATGTTGGTATCTGCCTTTCTAAATTCCAAAATTCTTTATTTTATTTCGCCGTTACCATGAGTGTTTTCTCTCTTTGTTAGCTATTCCCATGATTTCCATCCTTAATCTCTTCAACTGCCTTTCTTCTTTATTTTGTTTTCCATATCTTTTTCCTTTTTCTATATCTTTACATGTACAGATTTTCCTTCTTTTTCTTTAGATCCACCTTTCAGTCATGCATTTCAAACTTATAAAATTTACTTTGGCTGTGATAGTAAAGAAGTTAGCAATCTCATTGATGTAATCTGGAATATTTTTTTACCCAAAATTTGGCTTACCGTTTTACTATAGCAATAGAGGTAGCATGTTCCATTTTGCATGACAGGAAAAAAAAACCACAATTCCTTCTTCAATAGATGAATTCAAGTGTCTGAAAGAAAATATCACCAAAGACAAAAAATTGCATTTTTTAAGCAACCACTCTATTTTCATTGGTTTGGAAGCTTTTAACATGTGCACAGAACTTTGTAGTCAAGTCTGTTAGCAATGCTTGAACATCAATTTAATCGAAATTTTCAAATAAAAAATTCTGCTTTTTTAGCAACCACTTTACTTTCACTGGTTTGCAGGCTTTTAACATCTGCATAGAAGTTTGTAGTGAAGTCTGTTAAAAATACTTGGACATGAATTTAATTGATATTTTCCTCCTTTTGCAAGTTAACTAGCACTTTCTGTTGTTCACTGTATAGAAATGATCTACCAGCAGCAAAAATGAACTGGTTTATTTACTGAATATGCCAGAATTTTTTCCACTCACTAGAAACTAAAACAGTCTGCTGTAAAAATTGTTGCGAATGCTGCTTTCACAAGATTTGTTGTTGCTGTAAAAATGGGAGTTTTCATGTTCCATTGTGTCATTTAATTAAAAACATGTTTCCATTTATTAACTAACTATTTATATTGTTATATCAGTATTTTCTTTTCATTTCTTTTTTTCTTATTTTCCCTCTGTGCTAATTTTCTTCTTTCTCTTTCCCATGAATTCTTATTGCAAATGTTCACATTCAATTTACCCTTAAAGTGCCTTGCTGTTGCGAACACGCTTACTCTTCCTAAGAGCTAATATTTGCTGCTTTAAGCTACGTCTGTTACAAACTCTTAGGCATCATGTGTGCCTGCTGCTATGTATTTACTTTTATTGGTAAATTCTAATCCGAGATGCTCAACTTTTACTTTTGCTGGATTTGAAGGACATATTTTATTAGCCACTGAACAGCATGGTTAGAAAAATGATTTTTCTGTATTGAATTTGCAGTGCAATTTGTATAGTAGTTTTTTTTTTTGGTGTACAACAGTATAATTTGTATGCTTGAAATGCCTGATTTTTCTCAATGCATTTTTTTTCTACCAAGAATGAGAGCCTTCAAATCATGAGCATGAATTCCACTGATATAGTAAGCTTTAAATGATAGCCTTTTGCTTCTGCCATTGATTCTGTTATCGGAGAAATATTTGATAGTATTTCTAATTTGCCACCCCAATTTGGTCTGTGGTACATCATAAGCAAAAATCATTATAAAAAAGATACTTTTCTTAGATGAAAAAAGAAAGAAACCAGCAAAGCAATGCAGCCTCATAGTCCTGGGAATTTTAGTTCTGCTATTGCATCTGCTTCATCACCTGTCAATTCAATGAGTATGCAATCACCTGTGATTACATCTTTTTAAAAGAAAGAAAAAGATGATTGAACAATTTGCTGTAGAAGCGTTGATATTTACCTTTCTAAATTCTCTACCACTTTTATTAAATTTGCCTGTCACTGCAGATGTTTTTTCTCTAACATATGCATTTCTCACTGTTTTCCACTGTTTCAATGATTTCATTGCTTAATCTTTTGAATCTGTTCCCTCCCTTATCTTCTTCTACACAAAATTCATGTTATACCTTTGCTATAGCAATACGACTACAAAGTTTGATTTTGTCCACCAAAAAAAAACGCTCTTTTAATAAATACATTTTTCCCTCTGAAAAAATATATCACTTGAAACAGAGATCTTTCATTTTTTTACGAACTACCGTTTTTCCACTGGTTTTGGGTGATTTCAACATGTGCATATAAATAGTTGTAAAATCTATTAAGAATTGCTCAGCATCAATTCAATTAATATTTCACTCTTTTTAGTACATAATTACCAGCTTCTATTTTTTCCTTTGACATTAGTGATGTAGCAACATCAAAAATTAGTTCCCTTATACAGTAAGTATTGTAAAAGTTTTTATCAGTAGGAACTAAAACTATCTTATAAAAAAATTATTAGCAATTCAACTTTATGAAGATCCATTGTTGCCTTAGAAGTCATACTTTTGATATTCAGCTATGTCATTCAATTGAAAATGTGCTGTTATTTAGCAATTGCTTTCTTTTCATTTGTTTTCCCCTGTTCTTTCTCTATACTAATTCTCTTCTTCTTCTTCCCACCAGCTTTTAACTACAAGTTGTCTACCTCTGTTTCGCATTCAAGCAGACCTGCTGTTGCCGAAACGCTTGCTGCTTTTAACAGACAACATTTCGTGCCTTCAGGTTTCTCTGTTGCAAACTTTTAAACATCCTGCGCACTTGGTTGTCTTTATCTGGTTTTATTCTTTCACTGCAATCCAATGGTTTACTTTTATCTTTCGTTTATTTTAAGGACATGTTGTATTATCCAATGAAGAACATAATTGATGGAATGACTTTTTTCCTAGAATAAATGTGGTCCAATCTCTATCATGGTTTCTGCTTTATGTAGACGAACATAATTTGTTCGTTTCACATGCATCATGTGCTTAATGCCTTTTTCTGTATCAAGGATAAGATCCTTAATATGATGAGCATGCAACTCACTAATATTGAAAGCTTAATATGATCATTTTTTACCTTTGCCATTGATTTTATGCTCAGAGACATATGTAATATACCTTTTAATTTTGTGCTTCTATTTCATGTATGTTAGATCATGAGCAGAAACGATTATAGAAAAGGTGCTTTTATCAGATGGAAAGCAAAACAAATGAGTAGAACAACACAGCCTCATACTCACGGGAATTTGAATGCTGATATTCCATCTCCTTCGACTCCTGTGAATTTGGCCTGTATGAAACCAGCTAGCGTTACATCTTTCCCATTCACAGGAGCGCAGTCTTCCAAATTCAAAGCATATTCAGCACAAAAAAATTCCCTTTCAGAACCCAGAGCATCTGCCAGAAGCAAATCCCTGCACACAGAGTCTTTAGCTTCTGTGACAACTGAGATTATTAGATCTCCAAGTGTGCCTTTTATGACTCAACCTGTTATTCCACATTCTTTCTCTGCTGTAAATCCTAATAGTTCGCAAGCTTTTATGCCCGAGCTATTTCATCCTGCAGAGAGCCAGTCTCTTAGTGGCAATCATTATCAAAAAGAAAGACCTCTGGAATTAGAGAGTCAGAGATCTCAACAAGAACATTTGACTAAATGTATCAGATCTCAGAATTTAGAGACCCCTCTAGATGTCTCTAAATCTATCCAGCCAAGTCTGGCACAGTTTGCCACTGAACTTCCTCTCACAAATCACAGCTGTGATAGGATGCATTTATATATGCGTCCTGCATTCAATTCTTTAGTAGACAATTCTTCTACTTTTAGAGAATGCAGGAAAAATAGAGCTCTTAGATTAAAAGCAAAGAGGTCTAAGTCAAATCAGTCACTTCAACCACAGCTTCTGCAGCCTCAAAATGTACAGGCTAATAGAAATGAGATTGCCCAGCAAAGCGTTATGCCTTTTGAAAGTTGCAATGAGGGTGATCAAAATATTGAACAGATGCAATCAAACATGCCTACCTTTCTAGGTATTAACAATATTCCTTTCTGTTAGTATACTGTTTGTTTCTCAACAAATGTTTCTGACTCAATCTATACTGATTTAGCCTTTTTTAAAATTCCCAAAAAATCCTACAGTTTTCAATAATGACTTTCACTCTTACATTTTATAATCTTCTGTTTATTAAGCTTGCAGCTACTACAGTAGCAATGTGACAGCTTTCTTTTCTTCTATTTTAAAAAAATGCAGTATCATTTCTACATGAATGTAAAGGGAAGTATTCCTTATATTAATGGCAAAAAATCTACCATAAAACGTAATGACCAATTCTATTGTTATTTAATAATCTGCTTTTCTATTTTAAAACATAATAGTCAAATACACAATTTCTCTATTTTATTCATTTCAATGTGTTTGCTTTTTAGCCAGCAGGTCACCTTAAAACTCTTATATCTACATTCTTTATTTTAAATTTATTTCTACTTCAATCTTTATCCTGCTCAAGTGACTTATTTTAGACCCAACCTTACAGGTCAATCTAGCCAAAACACAAGGGACAGAAAAAGAAAGCATGCAGGTTGTTTGGTTTTTGTAGCTTTTAGTATTCTATGGTATCAAATTCTTTTAGACTTATTGAGCTAGGCTAAATTATTAAAATTTAACTTCTGTTCGTGATAGGGAAAGGTCAAAAAACTGGCCGAACCCTATTAGATTGCATCCCAACTTCAGCAAGTGTTCTTCCAAAACAGCGTGATTGCACACATTGTGGTGCGAAAAAATTCCTTCATGAAACTGCCAACTTTTGTTGCTCTAATGGAGATATAGTTTTAGCTAGCAACCCAATTCCTCCTCTTTTAAGAGAACTATTGACTTCATCTTCAGAAGAGGCCAAATTATTTAGAATATGCATAAGAACAATTAATAACATCTTTGCATTCACTTCTTTTGGAGTTAAATGTGATAGAAATCTAGCAAAGAGAAATAAAGGAGTGTATACTTTTAGAATTCAGGGGCAAGTTTATCATTTTATCAATGATTTAGGAGCATCAAAAAATTTGCAGCTCTACTTTCTTGATGCTGAAAATGAGCTGATAAATCGTTTGACTGCATGTCCCCGGCTAACAGAAAGCATTATCCAAAAGGTTATGACCATTCTCCACCATAATCCTTATGCTCGATTTTTCCGTGGGTTAAAAGAGGTTCATAGCCTTGATACTTATCGTATTGTTTTGAGAACAATGCCTGGTGTCGATCAGAGAGTCTTCAATAAACCAACAGTATCCCAAGTTGCTGCACTTTGGGTTGAAGGAGAAGAGAATGGAGAAACATGTCGGGAGATATTCAAGTTCACACCCATGGTGGTCATTCTCATAATATAGAATACTACTATGGGTGTTATGACCCTTTGCAGTATCCCCTTCTTTTCCCTTTTGGTGAACTTGGTTGGCACCAAGGAATCAAAAAAAAGGGAAAGAAAGTTCACAAGAAAAAGAAAAAGGGAAAGAATGCTGAAAGTTTTGTTTCCCCGATGCTTTCTGCTACAGCTGAAGAATTAATACAAAGAGAACAGGATGGTGAGTCAAACTAATACTTTTTATCTGTCTCTACTTCACTTTTAATATAGTACCATTAGCTCATTCTTTTTTGTAATGTATATTCCAGCAATGGCGAAAATAGACAATGATCCAGATTTTGTTTCTGTGAGGGAGTATTATGCTTATAAGTTACAAATCAGGGATAATGATGAGTCATTTTTACTTCATTTTGGTAGGCTTACTCAACAATATGTAGTAGACATGTATGTTAAGCTTGAATCTCAGAGATTAGATTTTTTTAAATCACAACAAGAGGAAATAAGGAAAGAATTTTTGCAAGGCATACAAGATTGTGTTGCTGCTGGTGAAACACAAGCAACAAATGTTGGTCAGAGAATTTTTTTGCAGGCAAGCTTTATTGGAGGGCCAAGAAATATGAGGAGAAAATATGTAGATGCAATGACCTTGGTCCAAAAATTTGGCAAACCAGATATTTTTCTGACCATGACTTGCAACCCAAATTGGCCAGAAATAAAAGAGCACTTGATTGAAAATGAAGAAGCACAAAATCGTCCTGATTTAATTGTTCGAGTCTTTCGTGCTAAGCTTGAAGAATTAAAAAATGATCTTTTTAAGAAAAACATTTTTGGTGAAGTGGCAGCTTATACATATGTAATAGAGTTCCAAAAAAGAGGGTTACCACATGCACACTTTCTTTTAATTCTGAAATCTCAGTACAAGATGTTCAGACCTGAGGAATATGATAAAATTGTAAGTGCTGAGATTCCAGATAAGCTTAGGCATCCACATCTATATAAGATGGTTAAGAAGCACATGATACACGGTCCATGTGGGATGCTTAATCCATCAAGTCCGTGTATGACTAAAAAAGGTAGATGTAGGCATTCATATCCAAAAGATTTTTGTGAGGAAACAATTCAGACCCTTGATTCTTATCCACAGTACCGCCGGAGTAACAATGGTCTTACACTAACAGTTAGACGTCATGAGCTTGACAATAGATGGGTTGTTCCTTACAATGCATATTTGCTTGCTAAGTTCAATTGCCACATCAATGTTGAAATCTGTTCAACAGTTCAGGCTGTTAAGTACATCTATAAGTACATCTGTAAAGGGCATGATAGAATCGGCTTTCATGTTAATTCTGATAATCCAAATAGCCAGATTGATGAAATTCAGCAGTACCAAGCAGCTCGGTGGGTTTCACCGCCTGAGGCTGCATGGAGGCTTTTTCGTTTTGCTATGGGTGAGATAAAACCTGCAATAATTCATCTGCAGCTTCACCTTGAAAATTATCAACCTGTCAATTTTAAAAAGCATGAGAATCTTAGGAATGTTGTCAGCAATCCAAGAAATAAAAAAACAATGTTAACAGAATTTTTCCATATGAATGTAACTGATTCAGAGGCAAAAAGACTGAAATGTACATATTCTGAATTCCCTGACCATTTTGTTTGGCTTCCTGATGAGAGACGTTGGAAAATAAGAGAACGAGGTGATTCCATAGGAAGAATAAATTCTGCTCATCCAGCTGAAGGAGAAAGATATTATCTTAGGCTCCTTTTGTCAAAAGTTCGTGCTCCTAAATCTTTTGAAGATTTAAGAACTCATAATGGAACACAAGTGACCACTTTTCGTGAAGCAGCACTTCTAAGAGGACTGCTTCAAGATGATAACAGCCAGGATCATTGCCTTCAAGAAGCTTCTCTGTTCCATATGCCTTATGAAATGAGAAGACTTTTTGCAACTCTTTTAGTTTACTCATGTCCTAGCAATCCTAGGCAGTTGTGGCTAAAATTCGAATCTGTCATGTCAGAAGATTTTATGAGATGCCCACATTTGACTCTTAGAGAAGTGAGGAAACAGGTTTTACAACAAATAAGTGGTTTTCTTGAATCAATGGGAAGAAATATAAATTCATTTGATTTGGTTCCCAATGAATTATCATCTTTTGATGTTGAGAACCAGACAAGAGAGCTTCTAGCAGAAAGAAACATAACAGTGTGTCAAGAAGACTTGAATGCAATCGATTTGCTTAATGAAAAGCAAAAACATGCATTTGAAGTTATAACTCAGCGCATCTATGAGAATAAGAGCCTTTTTTGTTGATGGCCCTCGAGGTACTGGTAAATCATTTCTCTATAGAGCGCTTCTGGCTGATGTTAGGTCTAAAGGATACTTAGCACTTGCAACAGCCACTTCAGGCATTGCTGCATCCATATTACCAGGAGGTAGAACTGCCCATTCCCGATTTAAAATCCCAATTGACCTCTCAGAAGGTAGAGCATGTAAAATCAGTAAACAGAGTGGCCTCGCAACTATGATCAGGGAATGTAAACTGATCATCTGGGATGAGGCTCCTATGTCCAAAAGATCTGCAATTGAAGCACTAAATGACCTGTTGCAAGATCTGCTTAATTCACCAGAGATTTTTGGTGGAAAAGTTGTCGTCTTTGGTGGCGATTTTAGACAGACATTGCCAGTAGTTCGTAGAGGAACTCAATCTGAAACAATAGATGCTTGCATGATCAATTCTCCTATATGGCCTTTGCTTCAGAAATTGCATCTAACAGAAAATATGAGAGCTCGATTTGATAGCTCATTCATTGAGTTCTTGCTTAGAATTGGTGATGGAATTGAAAACACTCAAGATGGTAGTTTTGTAAAGATTCCTTCTTCTATTCTGCTTAAAAATAGTGCAGCTGACTGTGCACTTGATGATCTGCTGAATTCAATTTACCCAAATATAGAATGCAGATCAGAAAATCTTACTGCTCCATTGAACCGGGCAATTCTAACAACAAAAAATGCTTTTGTTGATGAGGTCAATGATATTCTTATTAACAAATTCCCTGGTGAAGCAGTTGAATACCTTAGCTTTGACGAAACTTTAAATCCAAATAATCAGGGTCAATATGAAGACATTTTAAACTCCCTTTCTCCAAGCGGCCTTCCACCCCATAGATTAATCTTAAAGGTTGATGCACCAATAATTTTGCTCAGAAATTTGGATCCAACCGAAGGCCTTTGTAATGGAACACGATTAGTATGCAAGAATCTAAGCCGAAATGTTATCCATGCTCAAATAGCAATTGGCGATTTTGCTGGAAAAAATGTCTTCATTCATAGAATCCCACTGCAACCTCCCACTGATGAGCAATACCCTGTCCCATATAGAAGAACTCAATTTCCAATTCGTTTGTGCTTTGCAATGACAATTAACAAAGCACAAGGGCAAACACTCGATTCTGTAGGCATTTATTTGAAAGAGCCCGTCTTTTCACATGGACAGCTTTATGTTGCATTGTCACGTGCAAAAACAGCTTCACATGTAAAAATGCTGATTAGACCTGCCTTTTTTGACACTCCTGCAATAGATCAAACTAAAAACATTGTATATAGAGAAGTCCTTGAGGCTTCTCGATTAGCTGTCAAGTAAACACATAAACTACTATTATTTCTCCTTTCTTTAATTACTCATTTCACATCTGTAGTGATCCCTCATATCATCATTTGTCTTTACTATATGTGCAGTTAGAAATGGCAAGGCGATACCTTCCAGTGAATCAGATTGTTGAAGGAATAAAAGGATGGACAGTCTTGGTTCAGGTTATTGAGAGGGGACACGTTCAAGTAAGCCGTGGTGCAAGACCAATCAACTATCGCCGCTTCCTTCTTGATTCTCGAGGTAAGAGACACATAAAACTACTGATTTACAACTTTTGTATATACTGATATATATCTATCTATCATTTCTACATTTATACTCATTTTCCATTGCTACTTGAATAGGGAACAAAAGTCTCAGCAGTTATCTACGGCAATGACATCCGTTATTTTGCTGGCATGCTACTTCCTTTTAGGAGATATTATATCTCCAGTGCATCTCTCCGAAAATCAGATCTAAAATATAGGGTCAGTGATTATCCGCATTCCTGGGTCATTCATAATAGGACATTAATTGAAGAATATGCGTAACAAGCTCACCACCTATCCCATGTCACATTGATTTGACTGAATTCAAGAATTTATTCAGATTTGCATACACGAAAACCCAAAGTAAGTTCCCTCTAATTCAAATTAATCGCTTCACCACTTATAACTTTTTTTAAGGTTAAACCAATTACCTCACTTTTTCAATTAATAGATGTCATGGCTCAAGTTGTGGTGCATGCTTTTCCACCTAAGGAGCAAGGCCTTGATTCAACAACCGTGGATTTTGTTTTGATTAATGAAGAGTAAAAGAATCAATAATAACATTTTACTTTTGCTGAATGCACAAAGTTACTCCAATTGTGATTTATATACTTTTCTTTTGCTAAAGGAAAATGCCAATGATCCTCACTTTATGGAATGAATTTGAAGCAAATGAAGGAATGCAGCTTGCAAACACTATTGCAGATGGAAACATCATCATAGCTATGAGAGTTAAAGTAACCACATTCAGTGTAAGTAATCTCCCCATCTTTACCTTTACGCTTTTACAGTTATATAGTCAAAAATCCATCAAACTAATCTCAGAATTTTTAAAATTAGATCTATCTATGACAACTAGAGTTGTAAGTTCTCTCTCCTGATAAATCCTCCCACTCCTCAAGCCACTCCATTACTGAATGGTAAGTTTTATTTACCTTCATTCTACTGCAATTCTTTCTATTTTTTCCTTTTCCCCTTTTCACTTTTCTTTTCCCATCTCTATTTTACTAACTAAACTCTCTCTTCTACAGCAATCACTAATCCTCTGTCTATATGTAATTAAAACTCCTTTATGGTCACTTCCTTTGATTCCTCACTAACGTAAAACACAAACTCATTCCAATTTAATGTCTTAAACCTATCACCATAACAGTACAATTCCACAATATAATGCAAAGTGCATATAAGACTTAGAATACCTTGAAAACTTTAGTTTCATTATTGACAATGTATCATATGACACTACAATCACTTCTCTCTTTTATGAGTATTAGCTCATGCGTAGTAAACCATATGTGGAAAATTTTTTATTTCCCGAAGTTTTCCTTAATTCATTATCATTCTTTGACATTCTTTGAGCAAATTTCATGGAATCCTACTATTCTTACCGCAGATTCGCCTGTATTTGTTAATAACTACTTCCCTATGGACAGCATTAAACATTCATGCTGAACAGCAATTTAATACCTTCAAAACAAGTTATAGATTCTATTTGCATCATTTACTCCTTTCAAATTCAGCTTTTTTTAAATTAAGTTGTCCTTCCAATTGTAGTACATTATAATTTACAGCCATTGTTGTTGCCATCTGGTTTTTTCCCATTTCACAAAAACATCATGGAATTAGCAATTGTCACAAATATTTGTTCATTTAAGCCTTTTTTCCATGCTTTATAACCTAAAGATAACATAGGACAGCGAAACTTTAGTGATGTTATAGCAGGATTCCTTGCCATTATGTTTTTTCTTCATTGTTAAATATCGCTTTACATACTTCAAGAAATAATATGACTCATGTAACGAAAACAAGTTAGATAAATTATACCAATTTCATCTATTTTAATTCTTTGTTTGTCTTGTAATCTTTAGTTTTACTCAACCTCCTGATAGTCTACTCATAAAACCTTCCTTATCTTCCTATATTATTGCTCCAATTTAATTTCCTTTGCCATTGTCATATCCTATGAATGCTGCTTGCTGGTTTATACAGTGACACTTTCACTCACCTTATAAAATATAAAATGTTCATAGTATTTATCAAACAAATTTGACTTTGATTCAATTTTCATTTACATAAAGTATCAAAAAAACTGCTTGTAAACTTAAATTTCTTACTTGATTTGTTTCAACTAACACACGAAAGTAGAACTGTTTATAAAAGGGACTACAAATGTCCGTTTATAGTAATCCCACTTGACCTGTTTTTAGGTTATCAAATAAAATTCCTTGGTCTAATATCGCATGGACCTTTTACCAACAAAATTAATACAATGAAAGAAAAACAGGCAATATTAGAGAAGGCTCTATCTTAAATCTTTAAAAGATAATTTTTCAACTAAGTGTATTACAACATTGATTTCAAATCCTTCCAAATTCTCAACACTTTTCATGCTTCATCTTTTGTCTCATAGAATGTAGTAAAACATCAGCTAAAAGATTAAAAAATGATCCTTGAATGATTAATATATTACCTCCTCAATGTATATATATTTTTTAGATGTAAAAAACTTTCATAAGAGCTACAGCTTTATCTAGCTTTCTTTTTTTTAACCCTTTTCATCCATTAAAAATACTAACCTTATAGAAGCAATTTTTTTAAAACATATATATATATATATATACAAGCAAAACAATCAAGAACACTTTGTGACTATGATTCATATTTTCTCTATTGCTTTTCTATTTTCTCATGGAACATGTAAACTCAATAAAACTTCCTTACTTACAAAAAATGAAAGGAAACAAAAAATTATACCTTCTATTTTTTCTGTCTCGCTGTTTGTAATATTTTCTTACACTTTGGGAAAAGTTTTGTCTCATCAATGAAGAAGTCTTAAAGTTACTTTTCTTCTTCTTTTTCTCTAACCTAATACTCCATGCACATGCATACCGAATATGTGAATATGATAGTTAAATAAAATATACACTTAGTTATCTTTACTTTATATTAGTTTAGATGTTTTTTCTATAAAAATGATAGTAAAATATATAACCTTTTTTTTTTTTAAATGAGTCGGGTAAAAAAAGGCCCACTAAAGCATCTATTACGCTTTCACCTATGGATACATGTACATGTTACTTGAAAGAATAAAATCCAAGCTAAATTATAAATTTAAACATCTTTCTCTCATCTCTCTCTCTCTCCAGATTGTATATCACCTTGAACCAACCATTCTAACACTTAAGATAGTATTTCACCTACTTTAGGAATAATCTTGGAAGGAACAAGTATTAATTTGTTAATGAAGTTCAATCAACATCCAACACTGCCAGGAATAAATATCTTGAAAGTTCATGTTTTATCTAATTGGAATGACATCAAGTAGTGGATCTATTAATTAAAAGATCTACATCGCTCCACGACTTGTCACATGTTAGTATATTTTGCCTTCTAAATTCCATCTAATTAGC